>JANVCC010009967.1:1374348-1689688 GCA_025345505.1 Todiramphus chloris collaris | reverse complement strand
GGTGACAGGTAAGTCTCCCAAGCTTCCCAGGGACGACTGCCTGCAGAGGTCCCTGTTCATGCGAAGCGTGTTTCAACATCTTTTTTGGAATGCAAAGCTTGTTATTTTGTTCCAAGATGACATTGTGGTGACCTCAAACTCATGAGAAAAAAAAAAAAGAGGAAGGGAGTGTGTCAAAGCCAAACACCATGCTTGCTGCTTGCTGTGCTGGAGCTTCCCAGCTGACCCACAACAAAGCTTTTTCTTCCTGTTCTGTGGGAGCAGCAAGACGTCTTGCCTCAGCTCGAGATGAACACAAAACATTTGAGCAGAGCTCACTTGATGGTGTAAAAATAAAAATCCCTTTTTTGACCGCTTCTATTTTTACCAACACTGCCACTAAACACGGGCTGTGAGACCCACAGCACCACTAACCCCGTCAACTTCGCAATTAGGACATCTGCTTAAAAAGGGCTGATAACATTTAACTGGTCCCTGTTGCCCAGGCAGGGTCAGGTCTGGACAGCACAGGGGGGCCAAGCTTGTGCTGGGTACACGTACCCACTTACCACGCCAGGATGCTGGGAAACCCTCCCCTCTGGTGCAAGATGCTGCTGCCTCCTCCCCAAACATCTTGGCAGGAGTTGAGCTAAGGCAACACTGCAGATTTCAGAGGGAGGCATCTCTAACACCGTAAAAGAGCAGGGAATTAAGATAGCAAATTAAGGGGGAAATTACTTCACTGCAAAACAGCTGTGGGGGTGAATAAAACCTCCACATGCCCACGCTGTGATCCCTCATGGGAGACCTGCCCTGCCAAAGGGACTTTGCAAACTTGACATGGGGGATGAGCAAACCCTTTCTGAGGGTTTAATTTCACTTGGAGGGGTCTGCAGCACCACTGGAGTTCTCTGCAGGGATTCTTTGAGGCATAAGAGTGAAATCACTGTTCCAGTTGCTTGCTGCTGATGGAAGAAGGCTGAAGAAGTGGGGGCCCCAGCAGCAGTGCTGGCATTGGGCACAGGGCTGCTCACCACACACCCCAAGCCTCCCGTGGATCAGAGGCACCAACTCCTCCTCCTGCCCTGCAGAGCCACCCACAAGGATCCTCCTGAACACTGCACCAGGTCACTCTGGGTCCCCGGGTTTACCCTCGCCGTGCACAACCCACCGTGGGGTGAATGTGGGTGGCACAGACCCTCAAGCCCTGAGCCAGGGCAGTGACTCTGCCTTTAGCAGGATAGGGACAGCAGGAGTGACGTGGTGCCCCCACCTTCAACGTCCCCACTGCCGGGTCTGAGGGTCTCGGGGAAAGGCTGCAGCGAGGGCAAGTCTCTGCACCTCCTGCAAAGTGACAGATGCTTGCTCTTGGGGCTGCTGCCTCCGTGGCAAGACACGGCAGCAAATTCCCAGTAGCACCCTTCTGTCAGATATGGGCAGCCCTGGCGAGGAGGCAGCTCGTTTCGCCGGAGGCATGGTGCCTGTACTCACCCGTCCATCGCCTCCCGGGGATCCCTGCCTGCCGCCTGGATCCACCACAGATGGCTTTTTAAGCACAAAAAAAAAAAGCACTGCTTCGTCTCCACGTCCCCGGCAGCTCTGTCCTCTCCATCAAGCAGGGGTTGGTTGTTGGTTTTGGGGGCTACGAGCTGTCTGTGCCCCGAGCAGCGCGTGTCCGTGGGCAGGAGGAGGGGACCCAGCGCGTCACCGGCGTGTTTTCTCAGGCAGTGTGATGGATGTGTGAGCAGCCAACCCTCCGGCCGGGGTGTGCCGAAGCAGTGGCCGCCGTCCAAGAGGTGGCTGCCGCAGGCATCGCGGCGGCGCGAAGGGCATGCGCTTCACCAAGCCTTGGCTCCCAGAGTCGCGGGATGCAGGCTGGCATCTTGCCTCCCTGCCAGAGGAACGGGACGTGCTGGTGTAGGCTCGTCCCCATCTGTGTTTGAAGGGTCTCCAGAACTAACCCAGGGTTATTCTGTCTTGTTTGGGTTTTTTTTTTTTTTTTTTTTCTCCTTCCCCAAGTCTTGTGATTTTAAGCAGAGTCGTGATTCAGCAGAGTAATGAGGCTGCCTTGAGAGAAAAGAAACGAGCAGCCCCACTGCTGTCAGCTGGTTTGTAAGCCAGGATTAAACAGCAATGGGTACCCAGAGGATAAACCCCAAATCCGAGGGGCCACGTGAGTACAGAGCTCATCTGCAAAGTGCAGACACGCTCACAGCTCCTTGCTCTGTCTGAGGCTGTGGTATTAGCTCTGACCATCCTTAAAATACATTCACCTGCATTGTAGGAATCCTCACTTTACAGACCAGTTATGCCCCTTAAAGCTGCCACTGTCAAGTGACGTTCCAAACTCATTTGGAGACCTCATCCAGTGTCTGACCAAGAATAAAAAAAAGCCACTGGGAGTCAATTCTGGCAGCAGATGATTTAATATTTAAAACCCATCATCGTTCTTTGTTTTTCACTCTCTGCTAATCAGCAAGATGAAGTTCTAACACTCTGGGTTTTCACTTTAACCCTGCACACTGCCTGCAGTTCTGGCTCATGAATAAATTATGACTGAGGGCTCTTGCTTTCCCCTGCCCAGGGTCACAGGACAGCATCAGAATTTGTTTGAAGTGCAAAGATTTGTGGAAACTTTAAAACATTAAAGTGAGCCCTCCTGGATCACTCATATCAAAGTGCATTGGACACGTGGGAGAGAAAACTCCAGTGGTCCTCCTTCAAGGGACATGTCCACCTTGGAGATGTCCTACAGCCCCTGAGGGAGCAGGAGGCAGCCTGGCCCCAAAGCTGTGGCTCATGGGGTAACCCAGAGTGCAGCAGCAGCCCCTTGGCATCTGTGGGGCCAACACCCCTTGGACAGACATCCACTCAAACCGCCCACCTCGTGCCCAATGGCGGCAAAAGCAAAACACCAAATATCCATGCACCATCACACTGGCAAGACATAAATCTGCCCCCAAAAAGAAACAAGAGTGATAACTGCAGTAATTTCATCACTCACTGAAGGAGCCAGTACCGGGCAGGGATGTGGCCCAGCAGCGCTGGTCCAGAAGGCAGGTGTACGAAACCCTGGCACAAGGCATCACTGCTATTAGCTCATTTCATTTCCCATGTGTGCTGTGTAAGACAGACAGCCACAAAGATTTCGGTGTCTTTGCCCCTGGCTTTTTGTCCCTCAGCCCAATTCCTGCTGGTGTAAGGTGTGCTTCCTCAACCATCCTCTCACTCCAACAGCCTCTCTCCACAGTGCTCCTGCAGGTGTTAATCTCACTCTTGCTCATCTCCATTCTCCAAGACAAACCACCCCGCAGTGGGACCCTGTGCCCCATTCTTCCCCCTCATCTCCCTTCTTAAAAGACCTGATTCAGCGCTTTTGGAGTGCTCTGCACTGGGGATGTTGAGTCTGGCTGAAACCTGAGCCCACCCAAACACCCGACCCCTACAACGTGATATGGGGAAGAAATGGAAACTGAAGCACATCCCTCTGACACAGCCCCGCGATTTTCCAGACATTAAGTCAGCATGAAGCTCCAGGTGCTGGCAGCTCTAGAAAGCAGCGGACAGCTCAGGGAGCTGGCCTAGTGACTCGGGACCCTGAACTTACATCTGTATTGGACAGACAACGATGCTGGACAACCTTGGGCTAAATGCAATCACCAGTTCCTTACAGTGCTCCCTCACAGCATTTCCATGCGAAGAGCCAGCCACTCAGACACAACCCCCAAACCCTCATTCCTCACGGGGCTGTGGGTGTCTGCTGTCCTGGGCACTTGCCTTTTGTCATCGTGAGTACCCCAAGAGGGAGAGAGAAAAGAAGGATCTGTGCTTTCTAAACCAGCTTTGGCCACCTGTTGCCACCACCAGCGCTCGCTGACAGAGGCGCTGCTCAGAAACCATCTCAGACCCAACCCAGCACATTGCGTAAACCCATCTGCTGAAATTTTCACTGCCAAGCATCTGTCTAGCGACAGAAGTTGACACTGCACCTTCCAAGTGAAGCCGGGGACGCTCTTCCAGGGTGATCTTCTGCGTGTGGCAAGACTCCTGCCCATCGTCGCAAGAAAAACTCGTGCGGCCCCCTACACCCAAGGTCAGGGTGCAGGTTTGCGCTGACACACGGCTCCCCGCGGGCCTTGCCCAGCCCGACCCTGCTGCCTGGGGTCTGCGGGGCGAGGCAGCCCCTTTGCCTGCCTCCGTCCCCGCACCCCACACCCACCCTACCCACCCCGCTCCGTGCCGGGGATGCACCCCAAGAACCTGCCCCAGGGGCTGCCGCATCCTGCCCCGGAGGGCAGCCCCCGGAGCCCGCACACTTACCGGCGGCACCGGGCCATGGCTGGGCTCTGAGCGGCGCGGGGAGCGGGGCGGGGACACGCCGGGAACGGGGCCGCTCTCAGCCCGACACGGTTCCGGGATTGGGCGCTCGCCGGGGCCCCGCCCCGGACCCGGCCCGCCCCGATTCCAGCCCCGGCTCTCCCAGCCCCGGCTCTCCCAGCCCCGGATCCAGCCCCGGCTCTCCCAGCCCCATCGCGCCCCGCCCCGGCGCGGCGATCCCCGCCGGGAGCTGTAGTTCGGTCCCTGCCGGGAGCTGTAGTTCGGTCCCCGCCGGGAGCTGTAGTTCGCTCCCCGCCGTTTTCCCGGCGGCGGCAGCACCAGCCCCGGTGTCTGCTGGCGGTTTGGGGTCCCTGAGGCTGCCCGGGGGCAGCTGGGGGTTGGGGTGCCGCTGGGGCTGTGCTGGGGTTTGGCACTGGTGGGGCTCAGGCGTTGGGACCGCAGTGGGGTTGTAACGTTTTTTTTTTTTTTTTTTGTACGTGGAGCTCCAGACGGCTCCGTGCTGCAGGGACTCTCCCGTGGGCACCGCAGCCTCCTGGGTTTATCATCTGCAGCACACGTGGGGGGCCCCGGGTGGTGTTCCCTGCTGACACTGGGCTCTCAGGCCTCAGTCAGACAAGGGCATTTCATGCCTTCAGTAACTATGTGCTGCTTTCAAATGCCCCTCCTTATTTAGCCCGTGTCCGTGCTCGCTATCCCAGATGGATGGCAGCTCTTCCTGGATAATCTGGCAAAATCAAGCACGTCCTAAGCAGCCCAGCATGAAGCTGACAAACATGGGCATCAACGACTGCTTCTATTTCTGTCTGTGTTACTGCTCTCCAAGAGCTTTTCCTTGCGTGCTTTCTTGGTTTCTCGCTTGCAGGTAGTGGCAGCATAACAGCTTCTGGTTAAATTGCCCACCAAGCCAGCAGTTGCTCAAGTTTCTCCCTCCCCTTCCCAGGAACTTCCCAAGCCTGTAGAAAAGAGTCTGAGAGGAATGGTTGCTCAAGCCACTTTTAATGAAAGCTCATCTTCGCTCCTCAGCGTTGCCTTGGGGCAGAGTGAGCCTCTGAGGCAAACTCCGGGTGGATGATGTAGCTGCCTCTCTGGACTCCTCCTATCGTCACGAAGTGGCTCGTATCCCACCTAGAAGAGCACGTAAAGTTATCAGCCATGAGAGGCTCCTGTGAGGAAGAAGAGCTGGAAGCTTGCTTCTGGCTGCCAGCATTGTTTAGGGGTGAGCAGCAGACATGCAACTGCCCCACTTTAGTGTGTGTCTTTGGGTACTGAGGCCAAAAGGACGCCTGGGAAGAAGAGCTGAAGCTCCCTGGCATTGGCATCTTGGTGAGCTACGTCCAGTGGGTCTCCCACCTGGCAAACATGCAGTCTCTCTTGAGCTCTCATTTTCCCAAAATTTTCATTCCCAGAGCCGTGCCAGCCCAGGAAAATCCGCCACTTTTCTTGGTGGAAAAGTCCTTGAGAAACATCTTGCTGAGGCCCATCTATGGACATCTGTGAGGAACCCACTGCTCCGTGTTTGTTCTCATTGGGTTTTAGTTTCTTGGCTCAGGAATTTAAAGTGAATTATATACATTTTCTGCAAAGCCTGATGCCTAATTTTGGCCCGGGGGGGGGGTGATACAGTAGCAGAGTGATGACTAAGCTAAAACAGCCTCCCCACTCCCCTCACTGCTTCCCCAGGGCTGAAAAAAGCTGCCTCAGCTTTTTGCCTTTATCCTAAAGGTAAACATGTGAGGGTTAAAAAATGCTGCCAGACCTGTGAGGGACAAGGCTGATTACCACATCACGAACAACGTGACCAGGGAAGGGGTTCTTGGATAAGAAAAGCAAGCAGTGCAAACACAAAATACAAGAGCAGCAGGAGAAACACTGATGTGGCCTCAAAATCTGGGACGTGCTAAGACACTTGCAGCAGGGCTCGGGGACACCAACAAGATTTCAGGTGGTGTACAGTCCCAGGGACTGCTGGATGAGACCAAGCATAGAAACACCTGTCCTGGAAGTGAATTCGTCAGCTGCTTCTCCACAGGTAGCAAGAACATGCTCCACAGCTCAGCAGGGCAATGGTGTCCTGTCCTCTCTGGGCACGATCACTTAGTGTGTGAGATGGGAGGTGCAGCAGCTGCATTGCTGCTGGCATGGGCACCGTGATGGGCCCTGCTACCACTTGGGCTGTAGCCTGCACCATTGACCACAGAAAAGCCCCTTGAGGCATTTGTGTGAAACTCTGATGGAAACAGAGCTAGCAGCTGGCTGGCATTAGGGAAAAACAACAGGCTTATTAAATAACAGGCTGTGGGCAACTGGCTTGGAATGGTCCGTCCGCTTCACCTGTCCTCACCTAGGAGAGGTGGAGTAGTACAGGTTGGATGGTTGGAGGTGATGTGTAGACACACAGCACATCGCTCTGGGGCTGTAGCTGCAGGATGGAACACTCCTGCAAGACACACAGGAAGAAGGGTGAGCTGTGGTCCTGAGGAAAAAGGAGGTGATGTCCCTCCCAGCTCATCCCAATGCCAGGCAACCCCTCCCGTCCAGCACAGCCCATCCCATCCCACCCGACACCATCCCAACCTTACAGCCCTCTCTCCCAGTGAGTGGAGATGCCTTCTGATGGCCGCGGACCCATCAGCGTAGTAATCCATCCCTCGCAGAAAGTAGTGGCGCCCAGAGCAAGGGCTGTAGTAGCCTTGCAAAGGTCCCCTTCCCCCCATGGTGTACACGGGCAGCCTGTGCAGCTTGTCAACTACCACGTTCTTCTCTGCAAGTGGAGAGAGGGTGAATGTAAGGGTGAGGAAGAGCAGCCATAGCCCGGATGGACACCAGGATGGCATAGACATAGCTACAGCCACAGTACAGGGACAAGGTGAGGGTAGTTACCAAATGGAGTGAGGCAGATGACTTTTGGGGTCTCCATCCTTGTTTCCTGCAAGGAGTGATGGAAGCTCTTGCAGGGTTGGCACACTTCTGCTGCAGAGCCTGAGGTGCTGGTGGCACCTGAGGCAGCTCTAGTCTGGGGGAACTAGGTGGGGCTGGACTCTACCTTGGGCAGGAGGGGGAGGTAAGAGGAGTGCTTATTCCAGGCTGCGCTGTTGTAGGGACCTGTTCTCCAGGTGACATATTTATCCTCATTGACAAAAACCGGGTTGTGCTTCTCTGCAATGCAAAAGTGACAGGCAGGGGTGTCTGTGATGCTGGGGATGTGGGGAGACACATGGAGAGTCCTGACTGTTCCCCTTCCCCCCCAGAACACAATGCCATAGGGCCAGGGGGCATGTGAGAGGAGCTGCTCCCAGGTCCTTGTTAAGGACATGTGATGGAGGTGACACCAACTACTTTCAGCTCATTGGTCACTTGTCCTGCCTATGCAGGGCATTGGTCCCTGGGGCCTATGGAGTGCCAGGAAAGTGCCCCCAAGACAGAACCTACAACCAGGGAGTAATTAGGGGAGAGGACCCTGGGGACCTGTGGCCATCTCTGGGACAGGGACAGTCTCAGTATAGGGATGGGCACCTGCAGCAAAGCTACAAGCTACAAGCGCAGATGCCGAGAGAAGGTCCCTTCACCACTGTGGTGGGCAAGCAGGATGCAAAAGGGTTATGAGCCAAGTGACTGCCAGCACCTTCAGCCCCCCAACCCCATGCAGGTGTGTTCCATGTGGCACAGGGGACAGCTAGGACCTCAGCAGTACCTTCGGACCTGTCCAGCCAGTACTTCCAGGGTCTGTAGGAGCTGGGGTCAATGGTGTTCCTGTAGTACATCTGCATTGCCGTCTTCGTCAGCTGCTCCGACTGACCTTGGCTCGTGGGATTTTGCACGGGGGGCATCCTTAATCCCTACAGACAGCAGGAAGTGGACAGAGACAGCCAGACCATGTGACAGCATCTGCCTTCACAGCCCTTGGGGCACATGGTGAAGCTGATTACTGGGGAGGGCTGGAGACGCAGCTGGAGATCCAAGCACCAAGCTTCTCTTTGCTTTGAGTGTGCAAGGGGATTGTAACACCACCGTCATCCATGCCCCAAGCTTCCCACTCACCTGAAACCAGGGGATGGAGGATGGCTGGGCATCACTGGCTCCTCTACCCCTGCACCCAGGATGCCCATAAGCATCTGGGCACTTTGCAGAGTGGGAGATAGGGTGAATGCACTGTGATTGACAGGTATGGGGCTAGCAGAGGTTGGGAAGGCAGTTACAGGACAAAATCAATGTCCTACAACTGGCAAAGCCCAAGAGGGCTGGGATCTTGCAGGGCAGACATGTGCTCTGCTTGAATGAGCTTCACGTAGGTGCACAGTGGTGACATCTCCCTCCATGCCCTCTGCTGGCTCCTTCGTTTTAATGCACATGCTAACGAAGCTGCAAGGGACCAGCCAGTTGCAGCGTGCTTTGCTTCAGAGCCTGCATGCCTGTTAGCCCGAGTAGGGAAAGATGCATGTCCCACAGACAGTGGGAGTGCAGTGAGGTCACAGCTCAGGGATCCCTCCTTACCCAGGACCAGGGCTGGGAGGGGTTTTTTTGGTGCTCAGATTTCCCCCTGGCCCTTCCCACACTCCCCCCAGCATGGAAGGCCCCCAAGTTGAGAGGGCTGTGTGTTGGAGCAGCTCTGAGAGCCATCAGATCTCCCCTCACCCCCATCATCTCCACACAGCAGCCCTGGGCTGAGCCCTGCTGCTGCCCGAGTTTCCCCTTCCTCAGCAGATCCTGTCCCTCTGAAACCTACTGATGGACAGGGCTGAGACGTGAGAGCTTGTGCTGGTGACTGCAAACCCTGAGAGTCTGAAGCCACTGTGGTGTGCAGCTCCAGGCAGCAAGAAGACAGGGAGCACAGGCTGTAGGGTGTCGAAATGTTTTCCTAACCAGGCAGCGTGAACCCCCCCATCACACACATGCGAGGCATCCCACGAGTCCCTGTGCCACCCGCCTTTCCAGCACTGAGCAACTGTAGCTGGGTAGGGGTAGGGACCCTGAGGTTTCCTCTTCCTGAGGCATTTACCTCCGTCACAAACTTGTTTTCTTTCCAAATCGGCTGTAAGTCCTCATCTCGGATGTTCTTTTTGATAGAGCACGGAGGACGGTAGGAGTCCGTGTAAGTGCTGACGGGGGTCTTGTGTTTTCTGGAGAAGAGGAACATGGTGCAGCAGCCCTCGGGGATGGAAGTGGAGTCCCAGGTGGTCCAGGGGATGCCCCACTGGATGAGCAGCCCGACGTGGGGCTGGGGGCTTGCAAGGCAACTGGGCTGGTGCCACTGCTCTGCCAGCCCAGGGCGGTGCTTATGTGATCAGTGATGTCACAGTGTGGGAGCTGGGGCAATTTGGTGGCTCTGGTTCTAGCCTAGGGCACAGCAATTGCTGCCGGGGTTGCTCCACTGGCTGCACCCTTCTGGCTTTGTCCTGGCTCCAGGCTTCCTCCCCTCCTGCAGGCAAGCGCCTTAACAATGGCAGGAAACAGCTTCAGCTGGTCCTAGTCAAGATAATTTTATTTCGGGGGGGGAGGGGGTGGTACAGGAGCAGTGATGGTGGCTTTTCCAGCCCCTCTCTCCCGTATGTCCTTGGAAATCCTGCAGCGAGCCAGCTGCATGCATGCAGCATCACACGAGTGCAGCCAGTGCCTGGGACATGGCACCTGGCACCGCTGTCCCAGCCTGCTGACATAGCCAGGGAATTATCACCTGCTCTGTCTCCCCTTTTTAATTAAAAAAGGTGGATTTAGGTGATCCTATGTGTATTGTTTGTTCTTGCCTGAGTGATGCGCTCTGCAGTCAGAGAGAGCAATCCTCACCCATCTCGGTGCATAGAGGCAGCTGGGTCACGTCAGGGCAGGGTCTGCATGAACTGGATTGGCTTTTCCCAGAGCTGGGGAGTGGAGCAGAAATCCCTGCTCCTGCAGTAACCCTGCTCTGGCCTGGCTTGTAACACAGTGCCAAACAGAAGTCCTGCTCTGCTCCTGGCTCCAGCCCCTCTGCTGCCACGACTTTGGAGATAACAGGTGAAGCCCCATGTCCATCTTGGCAGGATGAATGACAACCCACCCCCCTGAAGGGTTTGCACAGCCCTGCTCTGTTTGCTGTGGGTGGTGGTGGGGCTGGACACCCTGGGGTACTCGAATGCCTCCAGGCAAACGTGATTCATGCACCATTAGGGACGAAATGAAGAAAGCCAGCTGCCTTTGATCTTCACACCCTGCTGGTTGGGCTCTCCATCAGCTCCAGCCTCTCCTGAGAGCCAGTGGGAGGCTGGGAGACACAGGGGTGTGTGTCACCCATCACCCAGCTCCATGCCCACCCCTCCCACCCAGCTCCATGCCCACCCCTCACCCAGCTCTGTGCCCACCCCTCACCCAGCTCCGTGCCCTTGCAGCACTCCAGAGCACAGATCTGGGGAGCTCCACTCTGCATAGACTCCAAGCCTCTGGGTTGTGGGGAGAACTAATCCTGCACCAGACAGGCGGCCAGCACGAGCCACTGACACCCCCCGGTTTCGATATCCCTGGTTGCTGGGGACACAGAGGGGATGGTGCAGTTCGTACCCTCTCACCCCGGTTCGCTCCAATGACGAAGGCTGGCAGGCTGGTTTTCATATGTATGCTTTTTAATATCATTAATTCTGTTACACTACACACAACCAGTAACAATGATAAATACTGCAATGGACATGTTAAAAAAAAAATATTATACATGTTTCATGTCTTTGAAAAACAAAAAAAACAAACCCACATTTTTAAAATAAATTAATGCATAAACTGATGGTAGAAAAAAGAAAACCCAAAACAAACCACAACAGAACTGATCTGTTTAAGGCAATACTCTACGCGGACAGGAACAGAAGTACAAGTGTGTGCTACATGTTCTGAATGGGAAAAAAAGAAAGAAAAGAAAACCATACAAGATGCAGACTGATGCTTTGGGAGGGAAAAAGCTCCCAAAACCAGGTAATAAAACCAATGGCCAAGTTAAGTGCAGCATTAATACACTCTGTATGTCAAATGATTAGCAGGTTCCTAACATGGACTAAGGTCAAGCTACAACAAATTTATCTTCCTAATTAAAAGGTTATTCAGGTCAAACCCTACATTTAACTCTACTTTGCATTTGGCTGTTTCAGCTATATTTCACTATATGCAAGGACAGCTGGATATTCATCTGCTCTTGAGATTAATGCAAAGGTCGGGAGGTCTCTCCTCCTGAAAGATATTTCCATTACATACGTCCAAAAAAAGGATCTCACTTTGGGTGATCCTGACCTGCTTCCCACCAACCCCTCCCCTGGGGTGCCAAGCACTGCATGGGGAAAGGATACCTGGGAAGCATTTGCTTGGGTTGAGCTTTTTCCAAGCTGAGGACACGAAATGGAACTACAGACTTGATCTGGACTCAGAAGAGTGCTGCTTCCTTGTCTGCCAGAAATGTCTGGAGCCTGCTGAAAGCACTTTGCCAACGTGGGAGAAACCCAGCCTGTATCCAGGCTCCGGATACAGCCGCGACGTTTGCTATAAAGGTTGGTGCGAAGCTCCATACCTGCCCAGACTGCCAACGAACCCCAATTATTAATGCAGCCCAGAACTTGGCCACTGGAAGGTGGACAATAATCATAATGCCAGAAAAATCCCCCTCTTGCTCAAAAAATAAATGAAAAGGGACAGTAGCCACTTTCTGCCAGCTTCCCCTGGTATATCCCCATTAGCTGCCACCTACGCAAGATTGGCAGTGACAGATCTCCCCAGCATTGACCCAGTACATTCCCAGTAAGGTGCATGTCTGCAAGGTGCTGCCAGGGGGCAAGAAGCTTCTTGGGACACGGACAGAGCCTCCTGTACTGCCCTACTAGAGTGCATGTGGAGGAAGCTATAATACATGAGGAAGGAAACCCAAGCAGAGTTACTAGGCTTGTGATGGCCAACAACGGTCCAGGTTGCCTTAGGTTTAGGTGGGAGAGGTGGATGCAGAACTAGGCTCAGAGTCACTTTGGTGCAACTGCCTCTGATGCTCATCACTAGTGCATGGGGCAGGGGGTAGGAAAGGCGATGGCTGCTTTCAGAGGAGTGGAAGGAGGACGTGTGCAATATAACAAGGTTTGCAATTCTAGGACTAACCACTGGACACAGATACCAAAGATTACCTGTCACAACTAGCTACCCTTCTACTGTGATTGTTCCTTGCCCGGCTTCCTGGTCCAATTCATCTTCAGTTTGGGAAGCTGTGGCTGTTTGGCATGATGGCCAGTGCTCTCTCCCAACCAAGTCCCCACCCAGCACATGGGGTGACTCAGCTACAGGATGTACAACAAGGTCTGGAAGTTTTATGTTAGGCACAGACCAGCTCTGCATGCAAGTAGTGCCTGCTTTCAGACCCTTCAGAAAACTATTTAATGGTGTCTAATTAAACTGACGGTTCAATAACTTCTGTGGAAGGAGTAAAAATGGCTAAGAATGTGCAAAACCAGGAAAAAAAAAAACCCCACAGCCTACTGATATTTCACCTCTGCAAAAACGTAATCCTTTTCAAGAACTGTTTTCCCTGCAGAACTACAACCCTACCAGCGTGCCCAGGCACAATGAAAGCACAGCCGACAGGCGTCCTGTCTGCACCTCTGCTGCAGGTCTCCAGCCTGCACCAGGAGCAGATCGGCTGGCCAGACAGGAACCTGGCACTCGGGTCCCAGACCTCTCGCTGCAGAGGGATTGGGAGGGTGAAGGTGGCTGGCTTAGCCTGCTGGATCACACCAAGGTTTTACACTAGCCCTGTGAATCCTCATCCCCACAGCCTTCAGGTGGGTGAAAAGAGATCCCAGCCTGTCTCTGACTCACCCACCATCACACTGGTTGGATCTCCTGCTGGTCTGATATTTGCCTTGTGTTTGTCTCAGGATACAGGCAGCTACAAGCCAAACACAGCTGCTAACGCAGCTTTTCTGGGCAAAGAAGCAGGGCAAAGAAATCTGTGAGCTGGAGAGGGAGATGAACGTGATAAAAAAACAGAAGGGCTTGTCCAAGTTTTCCAGCTCTCTCCATGCATCTGTATTACACCTCCCAGCAAACTTTGCATCTCCTAAATCATGCAGGAACGAGGAAGGTGGGTAACAAATAAAGAGTCACAGCTTTTTTTGGGGTGCAGAACCAGGCTGCTTTAGCCTGGTGGAGAGCAGTGCTTGCCAGTGAGCTCACCTGAGGCAGCTGGATGGGCAACTAGGGGAGAAGAGCTGCTCTGGGTGGGTAAACATCTTGGCAAGTAAGGGGACTTATCTCAGCATGGCCTTTTGGTGGCCTTTTCTTTTCCTGGTGCCTACTGTGCTGATTTCCAGCGACATGTCTGGCATGGTCACACTTTAATGAGGCTTCTTTTGTACCTTCCGCTCCCTGATGCAATCCCACCACCTGTATCACAGTTTGTTACTATGGAAATGGCTCCACAAATCAGGCACAACCTGAGCAAGGCAGGCTCTTTCCAGGAGCAAATCCATCTTTTCCTGGATCAGCTTTTCAGAGAAAGGCTCGGTGCCACCACCAGTGGCAAACAGGTGTGGGAACCAGTGAGAAGAGCTGCTCTCCACAGGCATCAGGGAAAGCTGCAACCTGTCCTGCCCGTGTCCATGCTGCTCTGCAACATGGCTTGCTGCATGGGCCACGGTGCTCTACTCCATTTTAATCTCAATTAGTCCCCAGCTTTTGCCTGTCCAGCAAGCTGTCAAATCAGTGCTCAGCCAGGCAGCATTTGGCTGTTGTGATGCTGGGATTGCCACCATTGTCAAGTGTGGCAAAGGAGGGGATGTAACTGTAATTTTTTGGAAACAATGCATCAGCTCAGCTGCATGATAGAGGGATTTAAAATATGGATGCCATCCCCTGTGAGAAATCTGCATTAATCTTCTGCAGGTAATCCCAGGTCATAACCTCTTCCTCTATGTTAAATTGCTGGCCCTTCTGCATCAGGGCTTGTGTGGCTCTTTAACAGAGGTGGGTTTGTCTGATGAGATGCAGTTCAAGGTCTGGGGCAATCCCTCTCCCAGGAAAGCCTCGAAAGAAGGTAACAAGGATGTAATGTTCTCCTACAGGTGAAAAGCACCTTAAAACGAAGACCCTTCCATGCCCTCCCCTTAAGCTCAACCCAGCCTGGCTTGCTCTGTGGCACTGCAGGTGTTTCTGCTGAACATGCAGCCTATGCTTGCTGAGCCAGGTGACAAAGCTGACTTAATTCTAGCTAAGAGTAGCCATACTGCTTGTGAGCTTGAAGGGAGAATGCAAAAGTAAAGGAAAATCCTGGGAAAAAGTTCCATTTTATGCCCTCAGATGATTATATGGACGCTGAACGTAAAATCGTGAAACTGCTGTGGTAATTTCCCAAATGAGCTCTTCAATACTCTTTTCCCTCCCATGAGCACTTGCCATCCCCTTTGCACTCCTAAATTCCTTAATTCTACTATCAGGGGATGGTGCTGTTGGGCCATTAAATCTTCTTACATGTTCCTTGTAGCAGCACACAGAGAAGCCAGTTGTGCAAGAGCCATCTGACAAATAACTGGGAAACACAATCCTGCCAAACATTTTCCCCAAAAGCTGTTTAATCTTTCTACTAACCTCTGCCCCACAGCCTTCTGGCACATACAAGCAACATCGGAAGCTGGTAAACAGCAGGAAAGCAGAACAGTACTTTGAAAATATCCATTAAGTTTCCACAGCACACTCTTTGCATCTTGCTTGTAGAGCTATGCTATCGATGGTGCCCGTCGCATGTGGAAACATCCACGCAGGGTGATGGCAGCATCTCTGTAAGGCAAGTTTCTCCCCTGTGCTGAAGAAGGGAGTGGACATCAAGACTTGCCTGATATTAGAGCAAATGTATACTATGTGCCACCAGCAGCAAGGGACCCCGGCTCTCATTTCGTGCTCTAATAGCCCAGCAGTCTCCCCACAGTAGCAGTTGGCTGCAGTACCAGCCTGGGGACACGGTGTTTCTGGTGTGTGCATCTGAAGGCAAGCTTTGCTCCCTGCTGGTATCAGCACTGCACTGAGACAGATTAACTCAGACAACTGGGATCTGCCCTAGGCCAATGCAGCACTTGGAAACCTTTCTAGTCACTGCTTATTTTCCTTTTCCTGTTGTTCCATCTGGTGCCCAGCTGGTTCCTTCCTTTCTTCAAAGGCATCTTCATGTTTCTGTTGAGTCACATACAGGGCACTGTACTTTTCAAGCCTCCTGCATGCTACTGTAAAGCTTGCAGGCCAGCCTGAGGACAGACTCTGCATGGGGAGCAAAGGATTCTGCTCAGAATTGCAGACCAGTATGTCAGCCAGCATGCAGCTGAGCGCACAGGGTGCCTCCTTTCAGAAAAAGAGCTGGAGAGACAAACCATGAGCAGCTGAGTCCATCCTGTCCATGGGGGAGCATCCTGAAGCCCCTTTCAGAGTTCACGCAGCAGGCTTGGTGGCCTGCTTTTGCAGGTGCCAGGCATCTGCAGGAAAGACAGCCAGAACAGGACAGCAGACCCAATGGCCAATCTGTACATGTTGAGCGTAGACATGCAGCAATGTCAGAAAAGACCTAGTGGCTCTTCCAAGGGCTGGCTTCAAGGTATGTCCCATAAGACATCAGATGAGTCTTTGGGATGGCTGCCTGTACATCAGCCTCCTTTCAGCCTACCAGAAAGCAGACTAGACCATGCTATCTAAGGACCTTCCTTAACCCTAGGAACCCTAACTCACACAGACAGCTGAGAAAGGAGAGTTTGCAGACCAGAGAAACAGAGTTGAGTGCTGAGAGCTGGAGTTCAAAGCCAGCTCATATTAAAGAGCAAAATTAACATCTGATAAAAGGAAAGGAGTTGCTTAAACTCAGGTAATTTGGTGACTGAAATCACATAAAATCTTAACAAAAAGCCAGTCTGGCTTTAGGAGGCATTAAATGCAAACTCCTTTGTAGAGACAGCAGCATCAATACCCTTAAATCCTGTTTGCATGGTAATTTAGCTGGACAGCAAAGCAGCCTTTCATACTCGATGGTCCTCCTTGCCTTGGTATTCTCTAGAGCTTTGGACTGAAAATGGGGCCTGAGAAGATCATCTGTTTTGGTGCAAAGACTGGAACAAGGAATGATTCACTTTCTTGCATGCTGTCTGCATTTAGGAGAGTGCCCAGCAGCTCTGCAGATTTTAGGGCTTTATAATGCTCCAACAAAGAGTCAAGGTCTGTGCTCTTTGCTTTTGCCTTCTCCAGGCTTTGGTGGCATAGACTGGTCTAAGGAGAGCAGTATCAGAATGGCCACATATCTAGATACCTTCCTGGGAAGTCACCACAGCGTAATCTCCAATGAGGGCACAAGGAAAACCTTCTGGCTGAAGTAAAGGTCTGAACACGAGACCAGAGAGGAGAGCCAGCTGAATCTGTGGTTCATACATACTGACAGGCTGTCCACCATATTCTGTAACGAGCCATCAAACATGCTGTGTGGTCATAACCTGCTTAAGAGCTGTGGTTCAGAAGGGTTAGTGTTCAGTTTTCTAGGATAGCCACACGTGCATTGCCTTAATCCATTCAGCCTTCCTCACAACGACCCTACACAGGTAACTACTTTTCCCCACCCTTTCTACTTCATTCCCCTAATAAAATATATGAACACAAAGCATAGAGAGGAGAAGCCAAAAAATTGCCATTTTATGGTCCTGTACTGTCATGCAAAACCAGCTGTTTGTGCCACCAACTCCTTCTGTGTGCAGGGAAAAGCACTTGTCTTGTGCTTCCACCTGTATTTGGAGGAAGCACTGGGTGCAACATATAAATTAATCTCCCTCCTTAAAGGACTGTGCTAGAAGCAGATGCACATCACACAATGCCAAGGGCTGAGGGCAGTTGCAGGGCTGCAGGTTGGAGGAATGCCTCAGGGCACATGGCAGGCAAAAAACAGCAAAAGGGGCAATAAAAGGACTTAGTTGTGATGCCATCAGGCAGTGGTTATCAGGGAAGGTCTGTCCTTCCGAGGGGAGGTGTTAACCCTGGGAGATACAATGTCAGCAAGCCTATCTTAGGCTGAACACGATGGCATGACAGAGACCTGTGGGACCTGTGGTCCTCCACGGCAGACTCATGTAAACAGATGGCTTGTTGCTCTAGCAGGCGCACTGAAATGGTCTGAGCTCCTGAGCAAGGGCTGAGCATGTGTAGCCCGGCTGGAAGGCACAGAGAGTGACCCAGGAGGACAAATGCAATGAAGATGTTGCATGGTACCAATGTCCAACTGCAAAGTCCGTCGTTTTTAGAAGAGTGAAGAGGTCATGTCCTATAGGATTTGGTTTGACCATGGTGTTTCTGTTAGGTTTTGACTACAATCCCCATTAAAAAAAAAGACTCTTTAAGGAATGTTTTTTCCCTTTTACCTTTCCCCTCTACACAGTGTTGTTAGACCTCTTCCCCCACCTCCAGACAACCCAGTAACCTCAACCTGAGCTAGCAGTGGAGA
This sequence comes from Todiramphus chloris collaris, assembly GCA_025345505.1. Lineage (NCBI taxonomy): Eukaryota > Metazoa > Chordata > Aves > Coraciiformes > Alcedinidae > Todiramphus > Todiramphus chloris. The sequence continues at coordinate 1,671,924 of JANVCC010009967.1, read as the reverse complement.
GGAAAGCAGGCACGTGAAGGAAGAAGTGAGTAACTGGAGACCTGATGCTTTGTGCTTCTTTAGAAACAATTTGGAAATACACCCTGTCAGCATTACCAGGTAGTGAGAAAGTCAGAATAATTCACTTGAGGAGAACTCTTCCTAGAGGAGCTGGCAAGCTAACCAGCACTTCTGTATGAAGAGCCAGGGATGCTCAGTAAAAAGCACCACTCGATCCCCTTTCTGTGGCCTGGAGCCAGGGTGGCAGTGCACTGTTGTAGGGAGTCAGGGCAAACATAACTTTAACAGCTGCCCATACCAGGTAGTGAGTAATAAAGCCCAGGAATCTCGTGTGCCTGCTCCTTTGCTCATGCTGTGGCTGGTATCGTGCTTTGCACTGCTCAGAGTGAAACTGCAGGATGTTAAATAAATCTTTGCCTAATCATGAAGAGAGACGACTTAAAAACTCATCTCTCTTCATGCAGATTTCAGATGGGCAATCTTGTCTGTCGGGTTGTAGCTCAGGCTCTGCCTTGTGAATCAGGAATTCTGATGGGAAGCTCAGGATTGCCCTTGCTTTTCGCCTTCTCCAGGCTGTAAAGCAAGTGATGACCCAAGGTAGGTGGTCCTTCCTCCTGGTAGGGCAGAAACATCACACAGTTGTGCCTGTGGCAGAAGATTTCAACACTAAAAAAATGCCAGACCACCCCTTGCCTGAGCCCTGCATATGCTGAAGCCAGCAGTGTAAGACCAGCCAGGGAGAGGTCACATTTCATAATTCTAGAAATCATTTCGCATTCAAAACAACCCACTAGTGAACTGGCAATTCAGTCCAGCAACCTAATGTAATGCAAGGTTTCTTGACTACTCCAGCACTAAACACAATTGCTCCTGACATGTGTCAGCTCTAACACAGACCAAGCCTGGTTCACAAGGGGGCAGAGATGCGATAAACAGTAGTTTTCTTTCATGGATTTTTTTCAGCTGAACCTATTCATAATCCTGCTGTTGCTGAAAACTCCCCTAAAGTCTGACACTACTACACAGATGTCTTCAGAGTTAACAAGTTTCTCCCACATGCACCAAGAGATGCAGTGTAAAGAGAGTATCAGCAGTTGAGCATTGTAAAAATGTGCTTTCTTCAACTTGCTTTTCCAGCACTGACCTTCAGACTGTACAGCTCTAGTCTTGTCTCACACAGGACTTATTTTTTTACTTGAAGAAAGCTTAAGATTTTTTGAAGTGGACGGGACTCCTGGGAATTAAGTATAGGCTGAAGTCAGTATATGTGAGTGGACTGAAATCAGGAGTATGGTATTCTCGGGCAAGGAGTGAATTCCTGAAGATCAGAGATGGATTGCAAATCGAATTTGATGTGTCTGGTGTTTATTTAATGTGGAGCTAAGGGTAGATCGCATTGGATACGTGACACGAGAGCTCTGGTTAGTACTGACTCACAGTGAAGTGCCACCTATTTGTCCTTTTCACAAGTGAATGAATTGTGTCATTCTAGTCCTGGATAGCTTTGCCATAAGAAAGGATGCCCTGCTCTGTTCCCGTTCCTGTGACCCAGTGTCATTTTGGTCATGCAAATGAAACAGGTTTAGTGAATGAATTAAGAATTGACCTCCTCTCACTGGTAAAACCCCCTGACACCTCAGACTCACCCCTGATCTTGCATATGCATTGGTTTTTGTGGGCAGGATTACCTGCATCCCCATCTGACCTTTCACATTATGGAACAGACACCTTATAAAATATCCCCAGTGCCTCCACAAACTAAGGAGGTATCTCTGGACCTCTCTGCATTCGCTTTCCAGACCAGTCAGTTCTGCCAGGCACTGCCTGGCACTTTCAGCAACTTCTATTTTGTTTAACCATAGTTTAAAATAACTTATCAACCAATCATAAAATGAATTTTTTGGTTTCTCCTGGCTCCATGAACACAAAGAGGTGCACGTCCTACCATAGGAGGAAGCAATGGCTGTTAAGTTTTACAGTTATAGTGGAAAGCACTGATCACAGCCTGCCGGCCTCACTACTGGATGTGACAGGCGGTGGAGGAGGTGGCTTGGCAACACATGCAGGTAGGGTTGACCGATTTAGGGGGGATTAGGTCGAGGTCCTCGTCATCTGGGATCTCATCTAACCGGTACCCATCCTTTAGCAGCTGGATGTTCAAGTCTTGGTTGATCTGCTACAGACAAAGAGACAAACAGTCAAACACTTGAGATTTCTTACTTCTGATGGTCAGAAGATGAAGGAGGTCCCTTACTCTGGGATATATTTCCCCACCATTAGGAGATGTCCCACCAATGAAAGAATCCCAGTGTCTGATCACATCTGAGGGCTTCCCTCTGTTCTAGCTTCTTCCACAAGAGGAATATCTAGAGTGAGATACTCCACAGTTCCATGGTTGGACTTAAAGGTCTCTTCCAACCAAAACAATTCTATGATCCTATGATACACTATTTTATTTGGGAATCACCTTTCCATGAAGATAAGCCCTCATTTAAAGTAATGTAATAATAATGTTAATAAACCATCTGGCAGATGGGCAGGCCCTCCTCTCAGTCTGGGGCATGCTATAGCAGTTGAAAGGAGGTAAAGCCTCTTGACACTTTGTAATTTCAGATTCAAGTATTATCTAACCAGATTTGCATGAACAACACTTCATCAGGGCCCACTGATGAATTAGTCCCTGCTCTTTGTCATTTCTCTGTGTTTCAGACATATTTTGCCCAAGGAAGGGATACCAGGGGGAAGAGTTCCCAGCAGCTTGCATGCAGAGTAGCTGCTCAACAACCTGGATGTAAAATGAGATCCTGCAGAAGCAGGAGCCAGAGGCTGAGCTAAATCAGGAAAGTGCTTGGGAACATATTCAGAAACAATGAAGAGGGATCAAGAAGCCTGAGCTTCCTGCCTTTTCTCTTAGAAAGGGCAAGAGTTCGTTTCTGAAAGTCCTCCCTGGAATTTCTGCCTGCTCCAAGTAAACATACACTGGGTGACTCTGATTGCCCCAAGAAATGGAAAACATAGCACACACTCAGATCCTTTGTGTTCTTGGCAAGCATATGGCCGCTGAGCTGACGTGACAGAGAAGTTGATGCTTTTGCACCACAGGGGCAAACACTGCAGGGCTAAGCAGAAGTGGGAATAACTTGAGGGAAGCCAAAGGTAGCTGAGACAACAGCCTACAGGCAGATTTCTGTACCATGGCAACGTGGGGATGGAGCCAAGTGGATCACCAGGGAAGAAAGAAACATGACACATTTACTGTCATGGCCCCTTCCAGGCTCAGAGAGTCTACACCAGTGGTAAACTCATTGTGTAGCCTCTTTTGGCAGTACAAGGCCCCTCTGAGCCATTTCAGGCTGTTCTACTATTAGTATTCATGTCAAGGATGCCAGGAGAGAGTAAAACTCACCTCAGCTGATGAGTATCCTGAGGACGAGTATCTGGACATGTCAAAGTCATCATCACTACAGGGAAGGAGAAGATACAGAACAGAGAAGTCACATCAAGGGAACCTGGAGAGCAACTTTCATACGTGACCCTCACATCTTTCCAGGATAATGCTCTTTACTCAGGTCTCTTTCTCCTTTTTTCCACAGACAGACCAGTTATTGCATATGACAAAGGGCACAGCAAGGAACAGTGCAAGCAGTCTGCAAAAGCAGTTTTGGCAGCACTTAGCTGTAGTGCTGCACTCTGGTGTGAAAACTTGCTTGCACCATAATGTGTATCATCTTATTAACACTTTGCATACCTGTCCGTATCCAGGGCTACCAGAGGCTTTTCATCTGGACTCTGGTCTAACGACGAATAGCCCTTATTGGGAACGACGAGCCTGAAAGAATGAAATGTCTGTTAGCCACACAGTGAAGCTCAGTACCACACACAGTCTAGGGCCAAGCTGTATGATAGCTAGGCTTTCCCCATTTCACTTCTTTGCAAGCCATCCCTTATCGGTGAAGTCATTTAACTGGGTGCAGTTCAGAGAAAGTGAGCTGTATCCTAGAGCAGCTTCACAAAGCTGAGTGTTGGGAGTGCCTTGGCAACAGCCATCTCCCTGGAAGCAAAAAACAGTTGGGACACTCTGCACTTCATTCTGGTGAACCTGCTCAGCTAGCACTGCTGGTTCTGTCAGAGTGCTCATTTTTGTGTTGCTTGTTTTTTCCTAGCAATGAGTACACGACACTAGCAATAAGCAAATGGGAGAAGGAGGCTAGGGGAGGGCAGAGACTCACTCAGTGCTCCCACTATTTTACTACTGGAAATCAGGGATGTAGTCTTTCTGCCTGAGCTCCTACCCAGGCCCCCAAAAAACACTTCTGAGGTCTCTCAGCCCTAAAATTACTAATATGAGCAATATGAGCTGGTGAGTGCAGTGTAAGAACTTAGTCAGACTAGCACTTTTAAAATCCCATTATTCTGGAATGTCTTTCACTTCAACAGAAGTGTTACAAAGGCTGACGATGACTTTGCACGTCTAATTGCCTGAGAGAGTTTGTGAGATGGAATACAGGCCTCAGAGCTTTTAAGATAAGAAAACTGCATTAATACAGTGGTATCTAGTTCACAACAGAGTTCTTTCGTCCAAAAAAACTGCACAAAGACTTTGTTTCATATTTAAAATAAGATCAACTAAACCAAGCAAATGGAATAAGATTCTGTGTTCAGCAGGTGGGAACTGTAAGAATGATGAAAATCCCCTTGTTCAGAGGGGTAACTCAGGTTTTCTCCCAGATGAATAACTGGTCTTTAACAACACCCAGGGATGCACAATGATGCTTCACCGGTTTGTAAAATATAAATCTAAAGATAGTAATCCAGCTCATCCATGCTCCAACTGCTCTCTAACTACTTGAAATGATTTTCTGATTCTGTTCAGAAAATTTCAGGAAGCCATTACAATTTTAGTCATACAAAGACCTGCCAGGCACTGAATAGGCAGGTTGAAGTAGGCTGAAGAGAGAAAAGTATATCAAATATTATCACAAAGCAGATATATAGGTTCACAACTAGTTTTGTTTTCTTACTGTGTTCATTCAAATGCAAGATTAAAGAAATGAATTTTAAAACTCATAACAGAATTTCCAATCTGCTGCACTGGGACACTGGAAAAAATAGGACCCACTTGCAAAATACAATGACTCTCCTCCTAGCACTGGTATGGTCCTTCTGCTCCTGAATCATGTAAGAAGGAAATCAAGAAGCAAAGATGTCTGGAAGTGAAGCTGTGGTCTGTCAGCAGCAGCTTGCCCGTACAGATATCAGATGTACTGACTTCCATTCTCACTCTCCGGTCCTCAAGTCCCTGCTCCACTTATACTCACTGGCAGTTGTTACTATATCATGAGTGAACAAAGCACTGTCAGGGGATCTAGGAGAAGTACCTGTTGTGATGCTTTACTTGATTTAAAAAAAATTAAAAAGATCACTACATCTTTTTTCTTGAAAAATGCCTTTTTTCCTGTAACACAAAACTTCCCAGTTTTTTTCTGCAACAGACAAAAACTGTGATAATGTCTCTGCCTCTAATCTAAGTCTTTCCCTTGCATCTTGATTGTCGTTATTTTCACAACCCCCTGTCCTTGGAACAAAGCTGGGTAGCAGTCATAGCTGCTTTATCCGCAGACGCCCCAGTATGAGTTTCTTGTCTTGGTGTTTTTACTTGCTTAACATGAAATATGTTACGACACAAATCCCAGTTTAGGTTATCCTCAGAGAGGACTGCAGTATCTGTCTGTGCCCAGGTGAGTGTTGTGGGCTCTTCCTGTGCTCATAGCAAGGGTGCCAGCATCACCCCAACCTTGTTCACATTTCATTTGCTCTTAGGGAGACTGAGCGTGTTGTGGACCCAGATCCTTTCACCCCTAAGGCTGGCTCTGCCCCTGTTCCAGGAGAAGACCGAAAGGTGAAGGCAACCTGGTACTAGAGGCCAAATGCCAGAAATTCATACAGATAATACAGAACAGAAGCCTTGGGGAAGGAGGAGGAGGTGGAGTATAGCCTAGGAGAGGCAATGTGGTTTGCCTGACTGAAGGAAAACATATTTGGTAAGAACAGCAGAACTGTTAAAAGGGGGGAAATGGCTTTAGCTTCTTCTCCTCCTGCAGAGGAAGCCAACAGTTCAGACTTGAACTATGACCTGGATGGTTTGCAGTGTATCCTACTGAATCCCAGTGAAAAGAAGCTTCTTGAACAAGCTTCAGGCATTTCTGCCTTCCTGGGGTTGCCCCATTTGTGTCAAGACAGACCAAACAGTGACGAGGTATCACTAGGGCTGTGCTCGTGGTGCAGCTTGGTTGCCAGAAAGCCAAGGGACCTGGGGGATGAAGGGACTTGGGTGAGACGACACCGCACAGCCATATCAGAACTATGGAGCTTGTCTAGATCTGCTGATAAAGCAATGGCTGCAAACCTCTGTTTTGCAGATCCCAAGAGATGCTTCTAAATATTGCGTGAAAAGTAACTAAGAAAAGCGAGCAGGCTATATTTGGCTGAGGAGGGGTCCACATGTCCTCTGAACAGCGCTCAGGACCACTAATGGAATAAAACTGAGACGGCTGTTTGAAAGCTTTTGTCAGTAGGTGTCACTGCTTCTGCTCTTCCCCACTCAAATCACTCTTCTTTCCATTGACAGCTCAGAAACAACCTGTCCAAGCACAAGTCATTAATTTTACAGGTAGGCACCTGTACTTACTCCATCTTCTCTCCCTTACCGTATTGCTCTGCTAATTTCAGTGTTTCTAAATCTCTCAAACAGCAAATCTGCTACCACTCCTCTTGGAAAGCCAGAATGCAGCAAACTGACAAAAGAAACCTAGCCTTTCCAGCTTGTATTTGGAAGACAAGGAGGAATAGTGAGTGTGGAAAACCCAGCTGAGGGTATTTGCTGAACTTCTTGCTGCCACAAAGGTCCCAGCTCCTTTATACAGACTCAACAACCAAACACAGAGAGAAATGCAGTGTAATCCACCAACACTGAGTGGGTTAAAAATAAACCCTGACACAGTCCTAGCATGATTTATGACTGCTGTTTTGGGTTTGGGGAATTAATGTGAACAAGTATCCTCATCTGTTGGATGTTTTGCACACAAAGAGGCTCTGACCTGTGGCTCCTGTTGTACTTAACATATGGTAATCCATGGAACTTTCCCATTCATCAGTAAACACCCATCATTCATGCAGATTCTTCTGTCATTTTTATGTGAGCTCCTCCACTAAAAACTGCCACCTCTCCACTAGCATGTGAAGTGTGCAATCCCGTGGGCTCAGAGGGGTTCCTGCCTCCTGAATGCAGGTAAGTAACATAGCACTGTACTGAAGTTTGCATGGAAAAAAGTACAAGAAAGTATTCTGCTACGAACGTCATTGCTAACAGTGGTTTGTAGCATTATAACACTGTCATACAGGGATGTGCCAAAGCAGCTCTGGTGAAGTATGACCATGCTGCTCAGCTCAAAGTGTGGAGGAGATGTACAGCACAGCACACGGAGATGGGTTATTTACAAGCCTGAATTAAGTCAATCAGTATGGGGAAGTGGTCATCGTTTTAGCAGGGCCTGTTGCGACTGAACAAGGGCTAATGCTTTTAAACTAGAGGAGGGTAGATTTAGACTAGATATAAGGAAGACATTTTTTTACAACAAGGGTGGTGAAACACTGGGGCAGGTTGCCCAGAGAGGTGGTAGATGACCTTTAAATGTCCCTTCCAACGCAAAACATTCTCTCATTCTATTATCATCAAAACAGAGCAGCAGAAATACTGCAAAAGAAGCAGCCAGGGCAGAATTAAGCTCTAAAGCAGTCTGCGTTGCATGAAGCAACATCATACCTCTCATCAAGCCTGGCCTTGAATGTCTCCAGGGAATAGGGCCTCCACCCTCTCCCTTGGCAACCTGTCCCAGTGTTCCACTACTCTCATAGTAAAGAACTTTTTCCTAACGCCTAATCTAAATCTACCCTTCTCTAGTTTAAAACCATTGCCCCTCACCCTTATCATTGCATGCCCTCTCCCACTGTCAGGATCATGTGTTATGTGAGGCTACCCAGAACATGCAAGACAACCATATCAAACCCCTGATTTTGACCAGGCTGCACTCTCGCTGCTCCTGGGCTCAGCTGTTCCTGATCTCCCCAGGGGATGGAATACAACACAGCACAGAGCATTTGGGCCTGCCAGCTTCAGGAAGGGCCATCACTGCTCTTGCAGAGTGTTTGGCGGGAGATGAATTACAATGAACATCTCCCTTGCCCACCCTATGGCCATTAGGGATTGCAGCTTAGAGCACAGCTGAGTGTTTCACCAGTTCTTTACCTTGTTCGTGCCATCACGTTGTTCTTCTTGGGTTGCTGATTAACTGGGCTTCCCATGTTGCCATTCTTCAGGGAGCCCTTCCGAGCCAGCTCCCTCTGCTTCTCTGCATATGGGATACAAAGGTGAAAAGCAAAATTAGGGCAGCAACTTGGCTGGCCACCATGCAGCTGCAGAAACCCAGATTTGACAGCACCAAGAGGCATAGCAGTGTTAATAGTAAAGGTCTCTCCATGCCCATGGAGGGACACTGCACAAGCCACATGAGCTGTGTCCAACTGCCTCGAAGGTCATCAGGGGCTAAACCTAAGGTACCTTGACTCACAGCAGCTTGTTGACAACACCAGACAAAGATCACAGAATTACTGAGGCTGGAAAAGACCTCTGAGACCATCAAGTCCAGCCTGTGACCGAACACCACCACATCAGCTAGACCATGGCACTAAGTGCCACATCCAGCCTTTCTTTAAACACATACAGGGATGGTGACTCCACCACCTCCCTGGGCAGTCCATTCCAATGTCTGAATGAAGATGGTCCTAGAGCTTCTGGATGAGACCCACTTGAGGCAGAGAAGGGCAGAGATCTTGCTTCTATCTCGCTCAGCTGCTGAATGGACCCCAAGACTGTTTTATGCTGGGCAATGGAATTTACCCTACCTTTTCTCCTCCTATTGAGGCTGCTGCTGAAGGGCCCAGAGGGGATAGAAGTGTCTTATCGAAGCAGCACCATCATCCAGTGATAGTCCAGCCTAGCTTGACACCAGTCCTGAATTACTACCACTTGCCTAGATGGCAACTCACCAGACTAACAGACCCTACAGCAGAAAGTGTTGCTGCCTTGCCTGCTTCTCCTCCTGGCAACTTGGGATATCGCCTGTGTTTCTTTCTCTTCTATCTCATATTGATTCTTGGGAGCTTGCTTTCTTTATTAAAAAATAAAACCAAAAGAAACCAAACAACAAACAAAACAAGTGAAACATTTTGCAGCTGTATTTGTAAACAGCACAGTTTGCTTACATTTTCAGAGCATGTTCTAATCACTGCTGAAATGTACCTTAAAACATGGGCAGTACATCAGGCTTTCTTTATGTATTCAGTGCAAGAGGGGATTTAAGTTAGCTGCTTCTTTAGGAGAGACTGTTTCTCTTCTCACCACAGGATCACAACTATAATTGAGGTCCTAAAGCTAAGCCTTCTGCAGGTATGCAATGTCTGTGCTGTATTAATATCCCTGCCTCCAGCAGGGACAGGAGCCCATGGATGATGGGTTTTCATACAAACTGATACTCAGTTTTCTCATTCAGAGTCTTTCCTTGTTTCTTGTGGGAAATCAGTTGGGTTGAGTTGGCAATTAGCTGCAAAAGTTGAGCTAACTGTCCCAGTCTCATCCTGAAATTCTAGGTAAGGCTTATAGGGAAAAGCAGGGTGTGGGGCCAGTAAGGTATGAAAGGGACTGGCTAAAAATGTTCTCTGGAGTGTGAAAAAATGGTGGGAACTATTTTTGTGGCAGCTTGAATAATAGGGGTTTACCAGACTGCTTGCTGGGAAACATGAATAGTGAATACATTTTGTTTCTGCTTCCCCTGAGGCGTGTGAAATGTGCTGATATTTATTTATTTTTTCTCTTGCAGATTTTATTCCCCTTGAAGAGAAAAGCACCTTTTCCCACTTGGTGTGGAAAAGTGGCGTGCCTATCAGCGTGTGCAAGGTGAGCCAACTCTGTCCCTTCCACAGAGGGAAGAGCAGGGTGACACATGCCTAAGGCTGCCTTTTTTTTTGAGGCACAAATAAGCAGCAGAAAGGCCTAGAGATTGTGATGATAAGCATGCTGAGGAAGCTGCACAAAACAGTACATACTCCTATAAACCATGCTAAGCCCAGCTCCTGCTGACAGCAGAGGTGAATAAATGCTCATTGAACTTGGCAGGAAAAGGATTGGATTAATAACTCTCTCTGGCGAGAGCAACAAAGAGACTGATACGGGATTAAGTCAAAACCTTAAATCAGAGTAATTTCTCAGGAGCTTGCAAAAGTATCAGTTATCTCTCTGTCTCCAGAATAAAAGGTTGTTTACTTTGCATGTGGCCATGTGAATTTTGCTATTCAGACACAGAAGGGTAAAGTGGGGTTTTATGAAGGCAAATTTTTACAACCCTAAATACAAACCAACTCCCGCCCATCCACACCAGAAGCTCCAGCACTGACCATAAATATACAGCACACAGACAAGCTGCCACTGCTTTAAGGGGCTGTATAATTCACAAAAGGCAGCCGACTCAGAAACAAGGTTACAGGTTTCATTTCTGTCAAGGCAGTTAAGGCTCACCTGAGCCTTTTAAATGGACCAGTGTTCTCTGCTCTCAGAGTGCTCTCTACAAGCACTAATGTTGTTCTCCAACTTGGATTACTCTTTTGGCTGATGGATCTGGACTCTAATTCTCTTTTTCCTGCAGTAGGGCTCCCTGTGACTAGTTCTGTGCTATTACTGAGCCCTGTTCCAATGTGTGTGTCTGAACAATAAGGTGCTTCTTATTTAACTCCTCCTTTCACTTATTTAGTGTCTTGAAGTGAACAATCCCAATGCACTGTAAGTGTGGTAGGAACATCCATGCCTGTGTACCCAGCCAAATTTCTTATGCATCAATAAAGAGTTAATCTCCCTCTTGGATGCTATGGATCCTGAGTCCCCGATGGCCAAAATAGAATGGCTTCCAGGAGAACTGGGAGGCCTATTCAGCCATGCTGTGTTAGGACAAGCTCCTGGAAGGTGGTGGAGATGTGCATGAGTCATGTCAGGCTTTGAGGCAAGGAAACCTCATATTTGAGACTTACAAGTACTATGAACTAATGATGCTTCCACCATCCCCCAAGGGAGCTTTTGGGTACCTATCTCTTGCAGTAGTTCTGGGCTATAAATTCCAGCCTCGTACACCAACCATCAGGTCCATTAGAATGGTCGAAGGAGGTTGTCAGTGCTCATTTTCTGCATGGTGCTTTCTCTTCATGCAGCAGGTGGAGTTTGGGAGCCCCATTTCCAGTAGTGAGCTCCTTCCCTGTCTTCCAGCTCATCTGGTTTTCTCCCCAAGACATTTGTTTGAAGACCAGATTCCCAAACTCTAAATACCTGAGTTCTTTTTATAATGTGACTGACTTAGGCACTTCTGAGGTTATTTTCAGGGTCCACCATGTTAACAAAATCCTGTAATTTCACAGATGAAGGTAGTTCTCACAGAATCTGTGATCAGACACAGTGCAGTAATGACATGGTGAGAGAAGGAACCACAGTCTAGTCTTGATAAGTAAATGACATTTTTCTTTTATGTTTGCCCCATGTTGTCTGATGCTACACCCACATGAGCATGAATTCTAAGATCATAACCCTACACTGACCCAGCTGTGTTAAGCTTTTTGTGAATTCTAGCAACTATGTACTTCAGCAGTTCTCAGGGAATGAAAAGCTAAGATGCTCTTTCCTTCTGAGTCATCCCAGTCTCTCCAAGTGGTAGTTAAGTATTCCTCACTGGGCTTAAGATAGACCTGTTTTCCCATGTTTCCCACAGCCTCCAGGCTGCTGCTTAGAGGGCACGATCCCACCAGAGCTTGTCTTCAGCACTTTCTGGTTTCTGGTGCTGGCTACGAAAAGGACTTCCACAGCTCTGGCTACCTGGGCTGCCTGCAGTGTTCCAGTATGCGCAATGAACTTCCAGGAAGGCAAAGCAGCTTGAATGCTGACCCTACAAAACTGCCTAATTCTGGGCAACTCTTGGGCACTAAAAGAATGAGGAAGGGTTAACAGGCACTGATGCCAAATGCAGAGAAAATGGGACATACAAGAACAGAATGAAAAAACAGAACACTGTTTATTTCACATCCACTGAGTTATTTCACATCCACTGAGTTTACTGTTGGATAAACAATGAAAAGCTAATACAGTAGAGATACAAGGTGAGGGGCAGAGACTTGGAGATGAGGAAGCCAGAATGAAACAAAGCTGCTCTCCAGCTGCTTCCGAGAAATCACTAATTACTGGCAGTATACAAGCACTATAACAGCAGAGCTCCAATGGTGCTCTTTACATGGCATTTGCAAGTAGTTGAAAAAAGTCATATAGCTTTCATTTCACTTGACTGTTCTACTTCTTACCTTTGTACCTGGTGAAATACACTCCTGGTTTGTCATCCCCCTTCTCATGAAATGGTTATGGGTGACTGAGCACACTGTGAGGACAGGTGTGATGGCTTGTGGAGCCAACAGACTCTCATTAGCAATACTAGCGGGGCTTGTACAACTCCAGGAGAGACAGCTTTAACCAAACCCACATGCCTGATGGCTTTTCACGAGTTTTCAGGGACCAAACCTGAAGAACTGCAGCCAGAGAGGAGAGTGAGAATATGTGAAACAACTCTGCAGACACCCAGGTCAGTGAAGAAGGATGGGGAGAAGATGCTCCAGGCACCAGAGCAGAGACACCCCTGCAGCCCCTGGTGAGGCAGGCTGTCCCCCTGCAGCCCATGGAGGTTAACGGTGGAGCAGATATCCTCCAGGACCCCGCACCAGAGCAGGTGGATAGCTGAAGGAGGCTGTGACCCCATGGGAAGCCTACACAGGAGCAAGCTCCTGGTCAGTACGTGTAGAGCTGTGGAGAGAGGAGCCCACACTGGAGCAGGTTTGCTGTCAGGAAAAGTGACGCTGTGGGGGACTGACTTGGGAGCAGTTTGTGAAGAACTGCAGCCCAGGGGAAGAACTCATGCTGGAGGACTGTCTCACATGGGAGGGATTCCACATGGAGCAGGGAAAGATTGTGAGGAGTCCTCCCCCTGAGGAGGAAGGAACAGCAGAGACAATGTGTAATGAACTGACCACAATCCCCATTCCCTGTCTGCCTGTGTCACTGGAGGAGAGGAGGAAGAGAAAATCAGGAGTGAATTTGAGCCCAGGAAGTAAGGAGGGATGGGGACAAGGTGTTTTTAAGATTTGGTTTTATTTCTCATTATCTTACTCTGATTTGATTAATAATAAATCAAATTAATTTCCCCTAGTTGAGTCTGTTTTGATGACAGTTGGTAAATGATCTCTTCTTGTCCTTATCCTGGCCCACAAGATTTTGGTACATTTTATCTCCTCTGTCCAGCCAAGGACAGGCAGTGACAGGATGGCTTTGGTACTACCTGTCACCCATCCAGGGTCAGTCCACCACAGGTCATCTACCTGGCTCCATGACTGAGTGGAACAAAGCAGCATTAGCTTCTGTTTCAATGGAAATCTCAGAGAACACAGACAGCTGTGCTGCCAGCCTGACACACTGGGGAATTTGTCTGCACCAGTTCCACTTAAGCTAATCCTGGACATTGAGTGAGAAGAGAAACACATGGAGCAGCACGTGTGGGCATTCATGCGTGTGTATGTAAGGAAGGGGTCCAGCATCCTTTTGACACCATTATTCTGCTCTGAACAGCATGCAGGACAGCCTTTCAATCAGACCTGTCAACCACATCACAGCTCAACCCTCCTTTCTTGTCCACCTTGTCACTTCATCTTTAAGATACTTTGTCCACATATGACGTTAAAATCATTTAAAGAAAGAAGATGCATCTGCTCAACAAGCAAGCTGCTGCCTTTGTGCTCACCTCGCACTAGCCTGTTTTGCGCACTGACCCCATTTGGGCCATGCAGCATCTGTTCCAAGTGCTGCTTCAAGGTAAGCTCTACCGGTGACAAAGCCCACAGAGCTTTCAGTAACGCATGGAAAACACCCCAAGTATAAAGCAGCAAAGTAAATGCAGGCTGCAGACACAATCAAGACCATAACTGGCCCAGCCTTGCATCCTGTCTGGCAACAATGGACTTGTATCGTAGCCGCACACAAAGGTCTTTAGTAAGATGGTGCCCCAACATGCTAAGCACTCAGCAAACAACAGCTGCCCAGGTCTGCTTTCAGCCTGACTGATTTAGGATGTGTCAGAGGATGGGCAAATAACTGCACCGGGACAAAGGAAGCACGCTCCAGCAGGGAACCTCTGTTAGAAAAGGCTGTGCCGAAGTCAAGAGGAGCTGAATTCTCCCCTTTGCACTGGGAAGAGACACAGCACCAATGGATGATTTCAAGCACTGCCGTGTTACTTAGTGCAATTTAAAATGGTTACCTGTTCAGCTGGCTGGATGTGACTAGCTGCTTTATGATGAGGGGAAATAGTAATGGAGTACGTGAAGCTGAATGTACTTAACGTGTATGTGTCCATATTAAAAATCAGACATGAATAAATCCTTACAATTACTCATCTGGTTTCAGCGTTTAAACAAATTCATACCTGGTTTTAATAATGATTTCCTATTTTATAAAAATGAAATGCTAAACAGCTTCTTTGGTACGTGTTGCTAGGTAGGGGGGTACTGTCTACACTCTGCCCAAAGCCAGAACCAGCAAAAGCAGCCATATGCTCCAGTCTCCTGCAGAAGCGCTCCTTTTGCCATATCAGACAAAGCAGACAACCCAGGAACCTGGTGACCATCACCCTGTACTACGCTGAAGGGCACCTGGGGGGTCAGACCGTCCCAGATCCATGGTTCTCATTTGTCCCTAGATAGTGGTGACTCTGGCTCTGGTCAGACAGTGGTGGGTGGAGAGTGGTTTAGGATGCCACAGCCTCTCACTGACACCATGCTTGAAAATGTGCATGCCCCTCATCTAAGGCAGCCTGATAGGCACAAGTACCAATCAGTGGCACACAAGGCAGATTTGCTTCCTTCACACTGTTGTTCAGAAGCACACAGATGCTGATTGCTCCTGATGTCTATTTGCTGAGAGATGCTGGCTGAACCACCCAACTGCATGTGAACAAGCCTGACCAAGAGGAGATGGAGCTTCCTGCTAAAGAGACAATGCGGCATGGGTCCATGGGACCTGCTGCAGCGGGAAGACAAGAAGAAATTAATCTGGTGTGATAGAATTGTATTTTTGCATCTTTAAGTTCTATGAGATGAGATTTTGGAATGTATTTGCCTCTTTGTCCCCCACAGTCATCCAAACTGTTTCAGAGGCTGAGGACTGCAGCAATTCCCTGATGAATTCCACCTTCTCAAGCAAGCCGAGAATTTAAATTACACAGTAAACAAAATTAATCTGTCTGTTCAGATCCTGCTGAATGATGAACAGAGTTGTGAGCTAACAGAGGGAGAAAGAACAAAGTGCTGACTACTACTTCTACTTCAAGTCCAAGTCCTGATTTCAGCTCACTTGCATCATTTAGGTCAGGGACATTAGCATGCGTGTAGTTAGCACTGAAACCTTCACTACCTTTCACCTCTGACAGAGAGTATTTGTCAGGGGGGACTGTGTCACTTCTTGGAGAGATTTCAGGATATGTACATCAATAGGGGCTTTGCCTGCAGGGAGGTATAAGAAAGCTGTGTGCCAAGGCCACGCTGATCCCAGTGAGAGCTGTGGTCCCTGGGGAGATTTGTAGAGTCTAAGTGCAATCACGTGGGTGGCTTTAGTGCAGCTGATTGCTGTGCTGCCCTGCACCACAAAGAAAGGCAAAAGAAAAGTGGTTTTTTTACTAAATGGGGGTAGCAGAAACAAAAAGGATCTGTCTGCATCCAGATCCTTGCTCTGAATACAGGGAATATGGTTTCAAGCTGGTATGTCCTGGGCATCAGTGTTGATTATTCAGGACAGGCCACCTGAATGAGGACTGTTTCACACAGCTTCAGAAGAGACTGTTCAGATAAGCAAGGGTCAGGCAGCTAAGATTCAAATACCAACTTGGGCCAGATAGAGTATTTTTAGCTGAAGTATGTTATTTTGGATGACCGAGCCGAACTTGGGGAAATTATTTAACTATGTCTAACTGTGAGAACTGGCTAGCAAGGGCAGGCATATAAATCTGTCTTCCAAGGTTCCTCTTAAACCAGGTTTCAAACATCCAAGCAGCTACACTTCCTTATGTTTTGTTGATCTGGCTGCTGCTCTGTCTCTTTGGCATGGCCAAGAGCTGGCACAAACACCAGTGGGCTTTGAGTGGTTTTAAGCTTTTTTTCACCTCCTAAGAAAGCCTGAGCAAAGAACTGGTAAATGACCTAGGGAGCAGAGACAATGTCTGCATCTCTTACTCAAGGATGCAGTTCTTAACTTCTCATATAGCAACTACTACAACAAGCAGCCTGTGCATCAGGGTACAGCAACTTGGGGCTCAGTCCAGAATAGTGCTCATCTAGA
This sequence comes from Todiramphus chloris collaris, assembly GCA_025345505.1. NCBI lineage: Eukaryota > Metazoa > Chordata > Aves > Coraciiformes > Alcedinidae > Todiramphus > Todiramphus chloris. The sequence goes on along the minus strand of JANVCC010009967.1, from coordinate 1,655,405 downwards.
GCACTGCCTGCACAAGATGCAGAGAGGTTTCTGATGGAGTGGCTAATGTTACCTTCTGTGTTTTCCTTCAGCAAACACACACAAAACCAAAGTACCACACTATTCCTGAGCATGGAGGAGGACAGGTAAATGAGCTATCTGCTTCCGGCTAAAGCTACCATCTCCTTGTACCACAAGAATCACCACAAATGGCTTTATGTTCCAGCAGCATGTCCCCATGCCCTAACCACACTACCCCAGCCCCTAAGCTCATCCTTCTGACCCTCATGTGATTATAGGAGGGAATGCCTTCTCTGTTCATATGCACTATTGAGCTTTGAAGCATAGGAGAGCAACGCCTCCAGTGTAGTTAGCCATTTAGCAAAGAACACCTTATGTCTGTACAACCTTAGGGAAAAAAATTACTATTTTGAACACACAGCATTTTACCTCTTCAAGGCACAAGATAATTGTGAATCATATTTGTAAGACAGTAAGTTTTATTTTGCTGCCAGGAGAAACTATGCAGCTAGTTTACCTTAAAGCCACATACAGCATCTATGGCAGCAAAGGAGGTGAGAAGCAGGATTCCTGTCTCCCACTCCTCTGCCTGAGCTGTCTCTGCAGCCATTTTATTTAGACAGGTTGCAGGCAGCAATCCATCTTTCGTTATCGTTGAACATCTTTCTGCACTGATTTCAAAGGCATCTATTGTCACAGCTCCCAGCTCACAAGGGTATTTTGTTGTGATTCTACCTGTGCTTTTTCACTTAATTTTTCAGGATTGAGACTTTTATTCCTAATGGCTGCAAAACACTGCAATATGAAGATTTAATTTATCACTGTCAAAAATGTAATATGTGAATAACATTACTTTTATTTATTTTTTTTCCTTTTTCACATCTATGTGGTATTTTCATGTACTTTTCCAAGGATATTTTTCCTGCAAGCCAGCAGAACAGAGTCAGGTACTTGCGAAAGACTTTGCATCCTGGCAAGCTCAGCTAAAAGTTTCAGTTTATAAACTGAACTCCACAAAATATCATACATAAAACTGAGCTAATCTCTCCTTAAATTATTTTAAAGGGACAGAGAGAATTAAATTATTTCACCTGGAAAGAACTTCTGCAACTGCCATTGCATAATTTCTACTCAACTGAACACAGGTTTAAGTCAAAGCCATTTGCTTGACCCTGCTGTGTGATGTAGCAGACAAAAAAAAAAAGGAGTCTATTAGGTGCAACTTAACTCTCTTTGTTTAAATATCTCTCTTCATTTAAAACATCACCTATGCTAAAGGCATAATCTACCTGATAAACAGAGTTAATACTAGTGCTCACATCACATTTGCTATGGGTCCTGATGTTCTGTGAAGAAGCCTTAAGGTCACCGAGGAATGTAGTAATGTGACATATATTTAGGAGAGTAACAGTATAAACTCACTTTGCTAAATATTTATAGCCTTCAATTACACAGGAAATCACCATATAGCGCATATTTGTGTAAAAATCACTCCAATAGAATCCGACATAAGGAGGCTTGAAATATATACACACTTAGTCAAATGTCCATGACTGCATGAGTCTAAAACACACACTGAACAATTGGTCTGTGGAAGGGAACGTATGTTTAACAGCTTATAGAAACTACAGATTTAATTTATTTTTAATATGTTGTACTTGGAAAAGCTTTCACTGGCTGGCATATACCACTGCTTGGAATGACTTGTGTTCCCATCTAGTAGCCAAAACAAATAAGGACAGAAGTGCTAATGCCACAGGCAGCACGTGAGTTTGGAAGGGACTCGCAGCTGACTGACTCCAGCATCCTGCTTGGAAAGGACACTTGGAATTTTCTTGTTCCCAGGCGTGGATTGCAGCTGACAGTCCCAGACATGTTTCTGTCTTTGATGTAGCAGCAGAATGTCATATATTTAACCCATTTTATCATCTGCTCCATTGAGTTTCTAACACCGTGCACTTCAAACAAAATTCTTGATTTTCTATCTAATAAAATGAAAGCAGATGGAGAACACAACCAAGCTGGTTAACATGCTGAATGGATGGATATTCCTCAACCCACCACTCTGAGAAATCTCTGCTCTGCAGCATGATACCTGCTGTTTTCTTCCCTGGAAAAGGGAAACTGTGTTACTAACTTCGCATGCCTACCTCCCAATAACGCCGCTCCCCAGCAGAGGACTTTTCGGGCATTGTTTTACCAGATGAATTGCCTGTTTCCTATGAATGTCTACGGGAGAACAGGATATGTACAGCCCACGGTGCCTCTTCCTGCTATTGAATTTATCAGCCCCAGTCCTGGGTACTCAGATCAGCAGCAGCTCAGCCAGAGAACTGTCCGGCACAGCAAACCTGCTCCCATAATGAGATTACTGACCTGATGTCTCCCTAAGCAAAATTGCCACTGTCTGGAAATTTGACAGCCTTAGAGCTCAATTAGTTATTTAATAAGTTTATCATTTACCAGTCTGACGATTAAGCTTTCATTAATTAGGTTGGCAGGAATTCTATTTCAGAGGGATAGTGACCCCTAATTTAATACATCTCCTCTTGGAGTAGGGTCGGGGATTTCTGTGTGAGCCCTCGTGAACCCCTGCTGTGGAAATACCTGAAAAAGCTGTTTGGTTGGCACTTGGGGCTGCTGCCAGATCACTGGGGCACAGTGGCCCTTGGGGACAGCCTAGCATTACAGCCCAGTTGTTACACCTAGTGCAGCTCAAAGATTCCCACTCCTCTCTTCTGAAGTCGCTCCAGTGTAGAGAGCGGCAGGCAGGGTTATCTGGGGCAGCTGCAGATCTTACCAGTACAGTTTCAAAGATCCTAGCCTTGTCATTTTGATATCCACACTGCTCTCATCTGGATTCGGGTGGGTGGCCCACACCAGGGAGGAGTGGGAACTCCTTTCCTCCTTCTCTTTGCAAAGAGGTTAGAGAAAGCTCATGGCTTTGTCACTGGCTTTGCCTTTTTCCTCATGCTCTGAAGGATGGGGATCACTGGGTGCTGCAATCTGTTCCTTGTAGGGTGCCTAGGCAGAGGCAGCTTCTTCCTCATGCTCGTATCCTGCTTGGGTGGACAAAACAGAACTGAGCTCAGGGGTTAGACCCAAACTATAATAAATGACTAAACCTTGCCCCATTCTCAAAGGATCACTTGTCTCCTTTCTCAGGCAGGGCTGCTATCTGCCAGTGCTGGCCAGTAGAGGATGGTGGAGGGGATGGCAGGAGGCTATTACCAGCTATTTCATGTTCCTTCCAGGTTCTCCTGTTCTCCTTCCAGGTGCAGGGCTGAAGGTTTGGCAGCTGCCTTTTCCTTCCACCTCTCTGTGTATTGGTAACAATACGCAGCCATGCCTGGAACGGCAGAGGGAAACAGGACTGTTCAGAGAGAACTTAGGTCCCTGCTGAAACCCCTGAGAAAGAGTGTTGAAAGAAAAGATGAAAAACAACATTGCCGGCTGCATCTGCTTTGAGTGCTGCAGGAGGGGAAGCAGGGCAGCTGGAAATCAGATGTGTGCACTGCTGAGATGAAGCCTCTGTCACAGGAGTGGTAGTTCCGGTGGCATGGAGAGCTCAAAGGGACTCAAGGAAAGCCTGACTCACTCTGAAGACAGCAGTAACGTATAGGTAAAGATGATTAAAATTCTGTATTAAGATTATAAAGTTCTTAACATAGAAGTCTGACACCAGTGAAACATGGTTTAGTATTTTAATGCTGCTGCATTTTACATCTTTGTTATCCTTTGTCAGGACAGCACATGGGGCAGCAGTGCTCAGAAGCCGTTGGCTAACACCGTCTGTCAGGAGCTGGCGTGCCCACTCAGGGCTGTCGCTAGGGCACTACCATCCCAGTGCCGCTCACTGATGGACCACAGGCAGCCCCAAAAGAGAGGGGATGAGTACTAAAGAGCTGCTGGCTTGAGCATCGTTTAACACTGCTTTCGAGTGGGACAGTAAAAGGGAATCTAGGTGAAGGGGAGGAAGGTATAACCCAGACTCTGCAAGCCAGACCCCACATCACAATCCACATGTGACTAATCTTGCAAAGACTCAGGCTTTTCTGTCTTGACCCAGCTAAAGGTCTGGTGAGATCCTACTGATTGACAAATGAGCCCACCTCCCTGAAATAGAAGGCAGGGGAGGTTTCCTCCATGGTTTCTGCCTCCAGCTGCTGGCTCTGGACACCACAGCACTAAATGAGATTGCTGGCAGTGCTGCAGCTGCCAAGTCCCCACTATCTGACCCATTCTCCTAGATGACCAAGTGAGGCAGAAATTCTGGCAGACCAACATTTTTACCTCCCTCCTAAATGGACAGTTGTGTGAAACAAAGGGAGGAAAAATCCCAGTTTGGATCTGCTTATCAAAAGACCGTTAGCTAAGGATTTTCCACAACATTTCTAAGAGAAAAGGGAGAAGCAAAAGCAATACAGGAATTATCATAATTTCTGTGCTCCTTGCATGCCTGGCTCAGGTTTGTGTCGGGCCACAGCACAAGCATGTTCAGCTTCACTTGGCACATACACATCTGCAAGCTAAAATCACCTACTGCATACAAACATAAGGCTTATTATTGTTGTATAGTTACCTGTTTGGCTGCCTGACTGGAAGTGGAGGTGAGAGAATAGTTGAGAAACAGCCTCAGAGTCTCAGCAATGTATTACATTGCCACAGAGCACTAAGAGACTAGTGAGCATGTATAGAGGATATATAGCTCCTCTCCGGAGGACATTAAGACAGAAAACAGACTGTGCATAAAGAGCACAGGCACCTAAAATGGAAGGTGCTTCTGTGATGTACAGTTCCTCTTGGTTCTAACTTCAGGTTGAATCATCTTTCCATGATTAATGTTTACAACAGCCTTTAGCTTGCATACACAGATTATTTAAGCACAGCAAAAGCGTGCTGAATTTAATCATGATAAAGTGGAGCGAGGAGGGTCAGCTTTTTTTCTTACCCCCTCCCTCCCCAAGCCTGTCCTAATTCCACCCCCGTTTAACAGACTTTGTAAGAAATGACCTACCTGCCCTTCAGCCAGGTGGTGCTGCTGCGTGGACAGGCAGAGGTGAGGGGAGAGGAGACGGCAGCGGGGAGATGCTGGCTGGGTACCGCACATCTGCCGATGGAGTGGGCAGCAAGATGTGCAAGGAACAAAACCATACAGACTTCCAGTTTAGTGCAAAAGATGCGAAGACCAGGAGGTTGTTATCTTAATGCATGGTGGGATTTCAGAGAGCCTTTGCAGAGGCACAATCTCAGTCTGGTTTTGGTTTTTTTTCCCCCTATGTATTTTTCCAAAGAAACTAATTTTCCTGTTCATAACCTGTTTTGAATCAAGAACACAGACTTCCACTGCCAACCAACAGAGTGCAGGGCTAGTACTATCAACTGTCATCTGTTTTGCCTCATTATTTCTCTCCATGCAAGCATTAGCAACCTTTAGGTTATACTGTATCTCAAATTACCCTGGGGACAGAAAATAAGGGTGATGGGAATATCTGTCTGGAAGACAATTTCAGTGTGAAGCAACATCAGACACTGTCTCTGGACACATGGGCTGGGGAATCTACAGGAGAAAGGGAGAGGAAATGAGGTACTAGTTCCCCTGAGGCAAGAAGTTCAAGCAAGTGCAGAGAGGATGAAAGAACTGTGGTGTGCACGCGCACACACACACACACACATACATGTTCAGTGACTCTGTCATGTCTGGAATCTCTTTCTCACACACAAGATGCTGTAAAGAGCCTGGCTTTTGCCAAGACCCAAACAGAAACAGCTTTAACACTCAGATTTCCTGACAGTCTTTCCACCACACTGATGCTGGCACACGCAGCGCTCAAAAAGGACTGGGAAAAGGTGTGAGGAGAATGAAAGGGTGGCTGAAAATACTCTCTGCTCTCAACAGGCCTTTGTGGATGCTAACAGCTGCACTTGCAAGGTGAACAGAAGGGCAATACCAAGCTCTGGGGAATAAGAAACCTTTAACTTCTCTCCAGGTCAGCAGAAGTGTAGAGGAAGCCCAGGGACTGTCAGGGCCTTGTCTTTTCCAGGGATGGCACTTAAGACAAAATCAGGGAGCCCTGGGATCTGCTGAGCTGTTTTCAACAGTTTCTCCTTGGTCAGAGTGTACATGGGGTGAAAGAGAGGAAGAATCATCATTTTCCAGTCACCCAATGCACAATCCAGCAAAGCCATCTGATTGAGAGGCTGTGTCCTGACTTTTGGAGCTCACAAGAATAAAAAAACACAGAGACAGAAAAACCCATCAAGCTGGCATTTTTCTATTCCCTGCATCTGTTCCCCAGGCACCTTAAGTCACATAAGCTCATTCCAATGACAGAAACAAGGCTTCTTCCAGACAGGTCTCTGGGGTCTAGTAAAATATAAGGGAAAGCAAGCTGCATCTCCTCTCCTGACCACGCTGTGACAAACCTGTCAATGCAGCTCTGATTGTGTCAGCTCTGCAGCAGTGTCTGGTGGGTTAAAGGCACAGACAGTCATTGCTCTTCCACATCCCCCTGGAAAGGATGGTATTAAAAACCAGAGGCAGAAAGTATTTTCTTCTGTAAATTGCATCAATTTGATGCTTAAAAGCAGTGGATTGGAATAAACGAGGACTCCAACAAGGAGCCTGTGCTGTTTCTGTGCTGGTGAGCGTGTTTGCAACCGCATACTTCAGTAACACAAGAGAGGTAAATTTGTCAGTTAGACCTACCATATCTTGCTCACTGTAAAGGCCTTGGTGCCTGGGACAGTGACTGTATGGTTTTCTTCCCTTACTTGCAGTGTTAAATGCACTCTGTTTACTTTGACTGACTTTGTGAAAAATCATACTTAGGATTCACTGCTGGCTCCATAACGTGATCATCTGCAACAGGCCAACAAAGGTCAGCATCTACCAATGACAGTGCAAGGCGCTGGCAACCTGGCAAGGCATCACCGTGATAGAGTTTGTGTTTACCAGGTACACATGGCAGTTTCCAAGTGAAGCCAAAAGTCTACTCATGAAGGAACAAAGCAGAATTCAGTGCCTGAATAAATGGTGCCCAGGGGGCACTCTCCCTCTGGAAACCTCTGAGAACCAAGGCCACCTCTTGAAGTCACACAGTTGGACTGGCACAGGGATGCACCACATGCCAAAGACTCTGAAGGACTGCCCCAAAGAACAGGTTTTACAATGGTTTCTGTTTACAGCTCATGACATGACACTACTTGCCCTTCCCTTCCACCTCACATTATCCCATTCGCTCCACCAGCACAGCTCAAAGTACTCAGCCTTCCAACAGTTCTGTTTGTTAACCACTGCTAAGGGCCCTCTTGAGCACTGACTACATGATGAGTACTCAGGAAGCCAGAGTAAACAATTTGTTGAGGTGAAGGAGCAGAGAAATGTACTCATGAATCTTCATGTTCAGAACCTCAAGTATTCTCTGCTTAATTGTTCAAAACTCTGTGATTCTACCTCTGGATTGAGTGTGTCTACAAGGTCTGACAAGTTGCCTTTTTGCTGTATCCTGCCTTTGTAAAGTTTTACTATTGTTCTGTAATCTTGTTAGATGTAACAATCAGCTTTTAATAAGCAACCCTTTGTCCAAATTCCAAGTCCATGAAAGAGAATTTATTTCTTCTGGGCTACAGGCAACACATCAGTTTGCTCTAGACTGGGATTCATTTCTTCCCAACACAATCTCCACACCTTTAAGTCTTGAACATCTGCCCACTGCCTTCTCCACTCCTGCCCTAAAGTCCTCACAAAAAGATCAAAACAGTGTTTTTCAAGTTATTAAAACAGTAGACCTCCTTCTCCAGGATGGATTTTAACTTTTTTCTGCTTAAAATCCATTCCCCTGACCTACAGAAAAAAAGCATGTCATGCAAATGGGAAAAAAAACATGGGATAAGATGATTTACTTTTTTTTTCTTTTTTTTTTTTTCTTCTGTTCTTTCTTATAATTATTGGTAGCATGTAGGAGGTAGGGATCTGTTTGTGACAGCCACCCTTTGGGTCATGATCTTTTCCCGCAAAGTCCCCTTAAAAATCCAAATTACAGCTGCAAAAAATAAAATCCCTCTGCCTATCTAAGATTTAAGTGCCTCTTCCAATGGTTGACTGAGACGTTGCCAATGCCAAGAAAAGCTCAAATTGGTCGAGGAAATGGAGGTATTGTACAGCCACCTTAGCAGCTGCTTGAGTGTCACTTGTGCTACACCTCACAAGAACATGCGGACAACCACGTTGAATTTGTCTCTGCTTTGTAGCACTCCATTGCTACCCTCCATGAAAGCCCTTGTTTGCTAGGACACAGCGGGTACAAGAAATCAGCTGCTGGCTGGTATTAAAAGATCACTCAGCATTTAGAACCATGGATAAAAATGCAAGTCGGGAAACACAAATTTCCCTGTCTGTGAACTGGAGTCATTAAGAGATATAAGCAAAGGAGAAAATCAGTTTTAATATGTTCTTAAATTCAATCACTGGACAATCAAGGAGGTTTGGTGAGTTAAAGACCAGAGAGGAATAATTAAAATTTAAAAAGAAGAACATTTGTAATGGAATGAAAATCAAGTAGCAATTGGATTTCTCTTGTTTATCTGTTGGCATACCTGTACTTATGGAAAAGGACTGCACACAAATTACCCAAGTCCACCTCGGCAAATCCTACTGTGTGCTGGGAACCCAAGAGAATAACTAGATAGGACTTGGACAGGCTTTTTCAGTACTGACAAGAAAATATATGTCATCTAGAAGATAACTAGGCATCCTAACTAGGAATAGGATCACAGGATACTTCAAGTTAGAAGGCACCTCAGGAGCCTTCCATCCCATCATCCTGCTCAAAACAGGATCAGCTACAGGATCAGACTGGGCCACTCAGAACTTTATGCGGTCAGGTTTTCAAAGCCTTCAAGGATGGCAATGACATTATCTCCCTGTGAGAAGCTTTCCAGTGTCTGACTGCACTCATGGTGAAAAAGGATTTCCTTAAGGTGAAGAAAGAAACAGGTTGGGAATGAATTACACACTAGATTCTGCAGGCAATTTACTGCCAACATGTTGATATCATTCCTCTCTAGCACAGGGCGGGGGTTTCACAAGAAGCTTTTCCACCCTTACCATTCTCCAGATTATCCTGGTCAGCTCCCACCTGATGGTCATAACCAGATAAATGCAGACAGATGGCACTGTCTTTTACCCTTCTACTCCCACCCTTTTTCATTTCTCTTTCTGCCCTACCATGAAGCAGAGGCGATTACAGTTTGGTTCTATGTCAGATGAATGTTGTGTAGACTCTCTGGAGATGCTTCAATTCACCTAGCCAATGAGACTCAAAGCAACTATGCAGTGATGACTGTTTTCTAAGGAGGTGGAAACTCATGCATGAATGTTTAATTGCAGATAGAAAGAACACCGGCAACAAAGGAGCTAAGATCATCTCTTTGTTTTACCGATCATTCCCCTTCAATGAAGGATAACAAAACCCAAAGGATTGTCCAAAGGACCCAAAGCCAAATTCAAGAATTGTGGTGTGTCATAGCTCTCCCCCCACACACAAAGAAGCGTGTTGTCTACGTGAGCCTGGAGGAACTAAAACCATAACAACTGCCTGCACAGAAATAATATCAAAGTTTTTCTTTCACATTTAGCTTCATCCCTTGTCCCACAGATGAGAGACAGCATAAGGTCACCTTTCAGCCCAGTAGTTAATGCATTCAGGCAGAAAAAGGATTTGAACTTGAGTCTTCCATGTTCTGGTTGAAATTCTGTAGCTAAAAAAGGCACAGCTGTTTCATCACTTGAGCCTCCCAAACCTTTTATAGCCAAAAGCACTTTTTAAATTAGACATGAATTTATGAGAACTTTTGGAGCAATAGTCTTTTAATGAACTTAAAAAAAAAAAAAAAAAAGTGCTAGGGTTTTCTAGGGAGTTTAAGCCCAAGATACTTGTTTTCTCTTTTACAAATTGTGAGCTAAACCTGGAAATACTTATTTTAAAAGCAGCCTCCATTCTGGCTTTAAACTACCCATGCCTGACAGCATCACTTTAAATATTAAATATGCTAGCCTCGTTCAAGATATATTTTTAGCACAGCGTCGTTCACTATGCCAAACATGGCTTCTCAGATGAACTTATACGAAGTACAATGGTCTCACTTGTTCTAGTCATCTCTTCTCTCAAGTTCCTAGTCCTACAACGAGTATTTAAAATAAATCATAGCAAATCTTTCTGTTTTAAAAATCTGCTTTTACGTCTGGGCCGTGTAGTGACAGGGACAGAGAGGGGCTGTTTTCTGTCAGGAAGAGGCTGCTGTTACTTGGGAGCTCTGCTGCAGCAAAGGGGCTACCAGCAGCCCACAGCTCCAAAACACCTGGAGCCATTACGGTTTCATTTCATAGTCAGCTCTCCCATTTCCTCATGGCAGAAAGCACTTTTAAGCTAATGAGCTTCAGACTACTGAGCTACACAGAACTACATCATTCCTCCAAAAGACATCGACACCTGCTGACTTCATTGTACCAATTTCATAGCAGTGAGCGGAATAGAGGGTATGTAGTTGTTAGGAAAAAGTGGGGGTTGTCTTGCATTTAGAGCAGAAGGCAGAAAAAAATATCAAAGTTATAGCAGACATAACATGGTGGTTTTAGTTTTACAGAAAAATTGCCTTAAAATCCTGTATTTTATTTTATTTATTAATTTTACTATGCTATAAACAGTAGCACTTTACAAGACAGGGATTGAAACAGTTCCTCATTCACAAAGGCACAGGCTGAATCAATTCAAGCTCTTCTCAAGGTAAGCAGTGAAGGAAAAACAAGGCACAGAGGTAAGGAAAGAAAAAGATCTGGGATGAGTTCCCAAGTGGAAGGGACATGAAGAGGAAGGCAGGAGTCAGTGAGAGGCAATTGCTCAGCTGTGCAGTCTTAAAAAGCGAGGATGGGTGATTTCATAGAATGGTTTGGGTTGGAAGTTACCTTCAAAGGTCATCTAGTCCAGCCCCCTTGTCATCCTGCTCACTGATACGGAAAGTGGGAGCAAGCCTGAGAGAAGCAGTTTGCAAGTGGAGAGAGACCTGGAGTCTACTACTCATACTGTGCTGAGGCTGGTGGCAGAGATGAACAGACCATAATGGTTATCTAGCCGAAGCTGAAGGTGATTCTTAGCCTTCATGTATTTTCTCTATCTTACACAAATGTACTTTTTACCCCTTCTCTCCCCTTGTAACTGGACCTGAAGAAAAGATGCAAATGTTGTGTATGGGCATGCATTTTATATGAGGGTTTAGGGAACACTTAAATATTTTAAAATCTGATTAACAATTCCTGGTTTTCCTTCTGGAAGAAGTTTCAGAAAGGGGACTACAGCTATTTTGCACAGTACCAGACTGCAATGTCTCATTTCCATGAATGATGCATACCCTCAACAGAAACTATTCAGTCATGACTGAGGTAGTAATTAAAGCTTTGTGAATGACAGTTGTGTTTAACAACTGGAGAAATGTGATCAGACTGTCCAATTACTGCTGTGACTTTACAACTTCACAAATAAAATGTTATCTTGGTAAAGACGTGGTATCTATAAAAATGGTGCTATTTTCCTTCTGTGAGACCTGCTTTATGGAGAATGAATGCCATGCGTAACAAGGAAAGAGCTATGACAAAAGCTCAAGGTTCAAAAAAAAAGGAGAGGTGCCAGAAGGTTTTCTGTAGAGAGCAGAGCAGAGAGGCTGTGACTGGTACAAGCTGTGGTCTTCCCGAAGAGATCACTGCTAGGGGTGAAGCAACTGTCAGGGAACAGGCAAAGCTTGCTCTCAGTCCCAGCCAGGACTCTCAAGATCCAGAAGTCTCTCTGCACAACCAGTCCCACCATCTCCACTGCAGCTTAATTCCTTTTCCTAAGACTTGTCCATTAAGCAGTTGTATTGGTTGGTGTAATAGGCTGGTAGTATCTGTGATCCCAAGATGAGAATAATTGAAGCTGCAGTAGAGTTGTTTCTACCAGTCTGCTAACCTAGGCAACAGCCTCTTTTGCATTTGCCCAGCACAGGTCCATACTGCTCCATGACCTACTTCAATCAGCCCTCCCTCTATGAAGAACCACCTCTATGGTTTCTTCTGTTTTGCTCCCTGCCTTTGGGAATTGTTTCTCCACAGACCTCTGAACAAAAACTGATGAGCATGATGAATTCTCACTGATGCTTAACTGGGCAAAAATCGTGCTTAGTTTGTTGCTGCTTCTTCTGTCTTCTCCACCATTTCATGTGATACATCTCCCTGACTGCCACATTAAGAGTTTGGCCATGCAGGTGGTGCTTTAGCTGAATCACTTGCTGGGCCTAGCACATTGGGGCTCTGCTGTCTGCTATTCTTGGGGATAAGACTGTCCCTGGGTTCAGAACAGAAGAGCTCCTTGGATGTTTCTCTGTTCATGCTCAGACGAAGTCTGCACTCAAGACCACGATGGTAACCTCACCTAACAAGAACCCCTAACAAGGACACATGATATTGATGACATCCTCATTTCTTCTGTTCTCCTGATGTGGTACACCAAGGTCTATGTGTTTTTCTGAGCTCTCAGTCTCCAAAGAGCTATGGGGATCTCAAATATATCAGAATCTCAAAGAAGCAAGACAAAGTTTTCAGGGTTCTGTGAGCTTCCTCTGTGCATAAGGACAGGAGTTAAAAAAAGAAGAATCTCAGTGAACTTCCTTTCCTATCCTATCCCATCCCTTCCCTTTGAGAAGTGTGTGTTATTGCTATTTAATAGAGCCTGACGTGCCGACAGAGCATTTTATCCCCAACGCTCAACAAGCAGACAGTAACCTTTCCTGGTTAAGAATGGAGCGTGCAGCAGAGAGAAGACAAAGTGGAAACCCACATCACTGAATAGTCAGAACAAATTCAATTAACTGTCAGGTACAGTTTAAGGCTCATCAGTAATAAATCAAACACATTAAAATTATGTACCAGCTAATACTCTCTGTGGATGCTGTAGTCTGTTCCAGAGATGGTTCACATTTTTTACACTGGGCTCTGCTTGCTTTCCTTAACTGTTACACAGAAACTCATCCACCTGTGGAGACATCAGAAGGAATTACAGAAACAGTAACACCTGGGTAATTCAGGATTGAGGAAATATTCTGCTGCACTGGCCCAGAAAATAGTACTGTCGCCCCTTTCTGCTTTGATGTCAAAGATGCCAACACCTGGGCAGGAAGCCTTGTCAGCTCAGCTGGTATTAAGTCTTTTTAATGTCAGGACAAGGTCCAAATCGCCTTTGAGACACCACTCTCTTTTAAACCAGCTCTCTATGTACTCTGTAGAAAACAGTGATAAGAGTAATATGTACTGTGTAATGAGACCCCTGAACAGACCACCAGCCTACCACTGCTGTGATGCAGCCTGCTGTGGTTAGGCTTTGCTAGACCAGGTAGTTTTTATTCTCATCACTACTTCAATTACTGAATTTTTTGTTCCTTCTAGCAGAGAATCTCAATAATGTGCTCAATTTGTTTTGCCTCACAACCTTCTAATCTGCTTCTTGTATTTGAGATAACAGATTACGGTGGGTCAGGGTGAAGAAGAGAAGCTGTAATTTGCAGCTCTGGTTTTCTGCTTCACAAAATCCCCAGACTCCAGCTGCTTTGGCCCATTCTGATTACAAAGTAAAATAACGTGTAGAAGTAGATCTTCAAGACTAGCTCTCTTTCCTAGACTATCAGACTTGAGTTATTGTTAAAATTTGGAGCAGCTAAGGGATAGCCAGATAATGCCCAGTGAAATGATCCAGCTACTTTACAGTCCCCTCCTTCGTGGCTTTTTATATGAAGGTGTATTTAGCCAAGAGTGGTGTGTGCAATACAAGATGTGAGTGGGTGTGTGTCTATCAGCTTGCGAGTTGCGTGGGTATCCAGTAATGTGCCACAGGAGAGCTGTGTGTATGACAGAGGTGGAGGGCTGGGGAAGGCCAGTAAAGCCTTGGTGAGGTGGCATAACAAATGAAGCAAACTGCAGTGACAGAAAGACTGGGGTTATTTGGTGAACATCATGCCACGTCGTGCTCATATTCATGCGCTCACGCTTTGCTCCCGGGATTTGCTGACTGGTACCTCCCTTCCCTCCCTCGCAGTCATTTATCCACTCCCTCCTGCCCAGAGCTCTCTGCTGACCCCCAGTGAATTGTTCTGTTCCTGTTTCTCTTAATAGCTTTACTGTTTACCTGAGCCTGTGTCAGCTACAGCGTCTCATGCATCTCTTCCTTCCTCCCCTCTATTTCTTCTCTAACTAATCTGCAATAATATGCCTGTCACAACTGTTTTTCCGCCCTCATCTTTGCTGCTCTGTATGCAGACAGTGTCCTTAATATGACGTTGCTGTTCACTGTCTCATCCCCTCTAAAAAAAGCCTGGAGATATCCTACAGGAAGGATGCTACAATAAATCTGTGTATGCAATTTCTCTTACAAATGGGAAGAGTAATAACATATGAAATAATGTTTAAATAAATTCCTCCCAAGCCCCAGGAGACCTCTGAGTGGTAGGCTGCACTTCTATCTTCATGACGAAAATCAATAGCAGAGCGGTATTGCCACTGCGCTCTGGCTTCCACATTACTCATTCCCTCCCCCCCAAACAAAGTACAGACTGTGTTCAAGGAAATGGGTGCTCCCAGGGGAGGAAAATGGCTTTATGCACTTAAGGTAATGATGTCACTTGAGGTCGCCATGCAAACAGTTATTGGGATGGAAATGTGCAGTTCTGTCAATAGAGCTGGAACCTGGGGACCTAGCTTAAGGGTTACAGCCTTTTTTTTATAAAATGTTTCCCTAATTTACCTACAGAGCTTCTTCCCAGAAACAACAGCTGCTGTACCTAATTAGCATTAATCGCCTTGTTACATTAGAGCAACTGGGAATAGTACAGTACTGGAGGTACTAACAGAAGTATACACTAATGGCATTGATTTGTCCAGTCTGCTACAACCTCCCGTTATTATTTTGTTTTGTGTATGGAAAGCTTAGAAGTCACAAGCTGTGAAACAGGCTGGGTAGAGATAACGCAGAAAAAGAGCAACAGATGTGGGCAGGCATCAAACCATTCAGCCTATGCAAGATGTCTGCTCCCTGCTCTTCTTGGGACTGCATCTCCCACCGCCAGTTCTTCATCTTGACCTGGGGCAAGAGCTGCTCTAGGAAGGGATCGCTGAGCAAGGCAGCCTTTTGAACAGCACTGGGATAGGATGCTTTCCTGCGCGCTTTGTGGCTCTTTGATGGAAATGCTGTAAATCAAATTCTGAATCCACACCCAACCCTAGGAGGGGCAGTTAAATAACTACACAAGAGCCACACAGGGAGGTAAAGACAGTTTGTCCTTTACCAGGATTAAAGACCATCTGTAAAGTTTCAGCCAGAAATGCACCGATTTTGTTATGTTGAGCCCTGAGGGATTTGTAGTTCTCAGCTCACTGCTCCTCTCTGAGGGTACAGCAATTTGGTATCTGCCATGAAGGCATGCAAAGCAGCAGAGTGGAAGGCAGGAGCTAACACCACAGATGCATCATCAGATTCTGTCCCCAGATGGATTATCTCCTCTGTTCGCTTCAGCCTCCACCAAGATGAGGCCCAGTCGTAAATCAGATCTTCAGTTTTGTCCAAGTCAAGCACATCATGAAAAAACATGTTATATTTCCTTGGGATGGGATTTCTGTGGCTGTTTAGACCTACCAGAGTTGCTTACTCTAAGTGAACACCATTCCCATCATTTGCTTGAGGTTTTTTTGAGAATCTTTTGTGTTATCAGGCAAGAATTAATCCAATAGTGATATCAATGCGCCAGAAAAGATTACAAGTTTGGAAGATACAGTTATTTCTACATTAGAAGATAGGGTTGTTGGTATATTTTAAGTTAGTAAAAGTGAGCATAGGAAAAGCCTGGTTTGGCTTTTGCAATTCTGTACCTAGTAACATGCTTAACAACATATATTTATTTTAATCAGAAATAGAATTTAATCATTAATGATAGGATATCTCTGTCTAGAACAAAGGCTATAGAAAGAATAGTGAGTTGGCCAACCAACTAGCCATGAAGAACAGTTGAAGACTGCCAAATCTAAATGAAACCGGGGGAAACGTAATTCTGTCAGGAGGAGATCATGAGCACTGACTCACAGACCACCTACCCCAATTATACCATCTCCTCGAAGAACAAGGAAACAAGAAAATAGAGCATGTGCTGTAATTTACATAGCAAGTGAGAATATTTTGACCAATCATATAATTGAACAACACATATGTATTAGAAATAGGGATATGATTAAGATTTTGTGTATAAATAACTGATGTTTTCAGGTGTTTGGTGTGCTGGTTTTGACCCAGTATCCATGACTGTGCACTCGTGAGAATAAAGAAAATACCTCCACCTTTTATGTGTGATTGGCAGTTGCATACCAGGTGATGGACCCAGTTTTGGGAAACAACAGCACAAGTAAAACAATTCATTGCTTGCAAGTGGACACACCTAATTGGTGTCTCACTGCAGAATCCCCACCCCCAGCTACAGACAGTGGAAGACAGAGATATGAAGTCCTCTGCTGTCACCAAGTAAAATCTTTGAATGCTTATACGTCCTAAGATCAAAAAGAGGGACAGATACAGGAGGAAGCAGAAGCAAACAAGAAGTCCTAGTAGTCTCAACTGAGATCTTTCCTTGGAGGATGTGCACTATGGTTAATTGTCAGAAGATAACATTTTCTACCAAGACTTACTTCACCTCTCCCTGAGCCATCTGCTTGTCTCAGGGCCCACTATGGACATTGACTTGCTCTCATTTTCTTGTCATACAGAAAGCTAAAAAGCCAGGCTGGGGTGACTAAGGCGGCTTTTATGCTCACCCTACCAATAGGTCCGGCTCCTGGCGAGCAGACTGTGACTGACCTGCACTAAGAGTGATCTACACTGGGTCTCCTAGAGAAAAGAAAAGAAAAAAATCATTCTACAATGCAGCTGGCAGGAGGAAAGTGTTAGTATCTTATTAATTTCTGAAATAGCATTGCTTTTATTTTTACACAGCCTCCTGCCTCTTGAAGCAAGGAAAGTTTCTGCTTAGGCTGGTGGATTACATAATTGAGCTGCCGCAGCTTACACCAAAGGCAAGTTGGTGATACTTGCTTCTCCATATGGGGCTGACTACTACCAGCCACTGTGCTTTTTGGTATTAAGATAAATACCAGCACAAGCTCTAAGCTGGGAAGGGAACAAAACAGTAGCTAGGAAAGCAAGAAAATTGTCTGCCACATCTGCAATTTGAGTCTTCCCCCCCCCAAGAAGCTTTGCAAAGAAAATATGAAAGAAAAATCATAAACACTTTGAAGCCTGCAGCAATATGAACCAGGCTTCCCTTTGGTTATATGTCAAGAGACATCATCTGCATGTAGCTCACTCAGTCTGAATATATTACCCCATTTGCCTGGATTAGGCACTCATTTTTCACGTTTTCAGGCACAGCACTGAGCAATCTTCACAAAACAGTACTTTATTCTCTACAAAGCCCAAGGAGTGGAGGTGCTTACACAAAAGACAACAGGTACTTTGTAGGGATGAAGACTGCTGAGAGTGTCTCTGGCTGTCTCCTTCTCTCCCATACATTCATCTGCAGACAGGGATGTAAGAGATCTACTGCCAAGCTTCTGGTGTGGTGGACATGCTGACGAAGATGCCACTACCACAATCCTTCATCATCACCGTAGCTTGTTCTGCAGCACTCTAACCAATTGCCACGTTGTTGTTAGAACATGTTTTAACACAAACTGTAATGTCATTGACTGCTATGTAAGACAGACAAACTGTCTGGATGGGGATTTCAGTGCAGAGAAGGCAAATTAGAAATGCAAAATAGAAAAACAGATGGCACAAGCTTCATTAAAATAATATCTCCTCTCCTGGGGATCTCATGAGGATTCGTTGCCTTCCAGTGGATACAGAGCCCCTGAGATTTATCCATGGGGATTATTCTTTTGCTCACTCTCCTCATCACAGCTCTTCTGATTTCAAAAGGCTTGTGGTATGTGCTCCATCTGGATAAAGCTCCTAATAATGATGTACTGGAGACATCTCCTAAGCACTAATGTACGCCCAGGCCCCCCAAAGTGCTGTCAGGACCCTCCTTATTAACTGATTTGAAAAAAAAAAAAAAAAATAGAAGCATGGCTGAGCTTTGCAGTTCCTGACAGAAAAACAAAGTGTGAGAGTCAGAAAAGTAAGAAATGCATAATGAATATAGATATAATATCAGTAAGGTTTTAAGGTGATGAACCACATGAACTGGGAGATGTTATTTCCCCTTGGTGTGAGTTTCTCCTCTTTTTTGATGTAGCTCTAGCAGTAAGCTAAATATTCTACTGCTCCACTTTCCTAAGTGTGTAACCTTTAGGAAGTCACTAGAAATATAAGGCACCTGTGAACTTTTTGTTGTATCTAACTGGCCTTCCAAGAAAACATGTGGCAAAATGTATTTATCCAGAGGGAGAGAAATAACCAATGAAAAGACCATTCAAACAGGAGAATAAATATATTCAGTGTATGCAGCACAGCACATTCTGTCTGTCACACTTCAATCACTGTGGCCTCTGGAAGCAAAAGTTGTATTCATGCTGGGCTGGTATTTAACTGAGCTCACTTGAACCAAGCTTCCAACATGCACAGATGATGGAATTATATATGAATCTTCACAGAGTGAAAAATGGTATTTATCAACCTTCCATCAGAGCATTTGACATTTAAACAATTGCTTCTGATTTAACAGTGAAAAATGCTACAATTCACACAGAAAACTTGCAATAGGATTAAAACCCTAGTTGTTACCATCCCCAACAATGGCTCTGCCAGTTAAGCTATTAAATATTTATGTACTACCTTGACTTTGTCTAGCCTTAAAGAGATTAAAACAACAATCCAAACCCTGACAAGTTTAATGTCCTAGTTGGAGGACAGGGGACTGAGCTGGGAGATATGAGCCATTAAATTGCTTGAAAATTGTAAAGGCTGGGCAGATTTTAAGAACAACAGCAGCAGGAGCTAATGTGGATTAACATCATGTTACACTGGCTACAGACAATACTGTTAGTGTAATTTTGCCCCAGGTAACCTAGAGCTCATCTGGGTATGGCTAGGAGCAGAGAGTCAATCCAAATGCTACTAGGTCTGTGTTCACAAAATTGAAGAGGCACACTGTTTCCGCAAGCAGAGAGTGCTGTGTTTGATCAGACTTCTCTTTGCAGACAAGGCAGGAACATATTCATCAGCTTTGCAAGACAATTCCTCTTAAGCAGGTAGGTTTCACCCACTATTACCTTCAAAAACATATTGTGGTCAGTATTGAGTATTCACTGGGCTAGAGCACTAGCTGGAGAGGAGGTCCTGGCAACGCTACACCTCTGTCTTCCACAAAAACTGTTCAGAGCCTTCCAGTATCTCCCTTTGCCTCTTTACTGATGGGTACTGGCATTCAGTAGTGGCTAAATTATAAGTTTCCCTGTATGGAAAATCAGAAGTTCTGGCAGAAAGACTAATCATCCTGTTGAATCTGATGCTTGGAAAAAGTCGGTAAGCTCTGCAGAAGTGTGACTATGATATATTTTCATGCATTAGCTCATTTTAATCATTAGTTACCTTGAAATCAACTACTGTAACAGGCTTCCTCTTCCTTAGTCACCTCCAGTTGGTAAATTCCAGTTTACAGCAGATTGAGTTTCTCCTGGCATACTTTTCTCTTTTCTATTATTCTGGTTTTCATGTTTTTTAATCTATGGTACATCTGACGCTTTGCTTTTTGTGTCAAAGTCATTAATGAACGTATACATGAAATGACTGTTGGAGACCTCCATTAGCAATGTCCTTTCTTCTGATACTTTCTCCTTCAACACTACCTGATGTGCTTTGAGTTCCTTGGTTTCTCGGTCTCCTAGCTTTGCTTAAGTACTTAGTTTAGCGAACGGAGGTTTGTTACAGATCTACACCAAATTATCTTTTCATTTAACTGTAGATAGCTGAACTTGTTATCCCTGAATCAAAATCTATTTCCTAGGATCAGATCTCCTAAAATGTCCTCTTAACTAACTAAAGCCAAGTCTAAAATAGCACCTTTTCCTGTCATGTTAGCAAATCTCTGGAAGATATTTTTATTGCCTAGAAATGCAAGAATATCTCAGACTTACCAATGATGGTATCAATTGCTCTCCAACGTGATTCCTGATGTTAAGTAATCCAGAACAACTATTGCAGTAGTAATTATCTCTCTAATGACATTACAGAACTCTCTTGGCAGTGAAAAGGGATCCTGGTGGCATATGGATGCTGGCAGTGACAACCTTTTACCAAACTGTGAGTTGTGCTGTCATTAACACACACTGCTGTTCCCTACCTTTTCTTGAAAAGCAGCCACTGGTTTTAGAGTAATCATGACTGATTACAGGACAAATCTACTGTTCCAGTGCAGTTGCTCATATCCTGTATCAGTTGCTCAAGGTCTTCCACTTTGCTGCATAATCTTGCTGTGTTTGCATATGCAACTTTCCATCCTCACCCTCCTAGACATTCCTGTCTGCATTGCTACAACCAGATTTGTCTAATTATTCAATCCACCACACACTGAGGCAGAACCTTGAGACTTCACAAGTGCTCCCCAGCCTTTTCCTAATGTAATGAAGCCAGCACTAGTGTTTGCAGTGCTTAGTCCTTGGTAAAACCTATCTATTGAGAACATCTCTCCACAATCCCACACCAATGCCCAAATTTTCTCAAATCTTCAAACCTTAGCTGACTGCTGACCTTTCCTGTCATTCATTTGGTAAGGGCCAGAGCTATTCCACTGAGCATTCTGGCACTCACTTCTTTCAGAGCCTTCCCCAACGTGACATAGTCACCCTCAATCAGCTCCAGCAGCATCATCTTAATGGCATTTGTTCTGGTGTGAAGGACAACTAGGAGACTGCTTCCTGCGCCCACTAGGAAATTTTCAAGATTAAATTCCCATTTTCTATCATGCTATGACCAAAAAGCACACAGTTCCTTTGACTTGCCCTTCATCAGGTTCTTGAGGGCACTGTGTGGGCACAATAGCAGTGTGGATTGCTGTCCTCTTGTAAATGCTAGACTTTCAAGCAAGCAGTGTATTCTACTATTGGATGATTCTGCTTCCAGAACTGAAAAATGTATTGTTCAGAAATAGCACAAGTATTTGTACATGAATCTTGACAAAACTACAAGCCCCCCACCCCACAATAACACAGCTGCCTTTCCCTGGTAGTAGCCCAAGTCTCTGATCCTTTCCCTTTTGTTTGCAGTTAGTTTGTTTTCTCTTCCTTTTTGCAGTCCCTCTATGTTATCTTCATTCTTTATCTGGCCAAGCCTTGATCTTAGTTTGATAAAAATCCACAGGTTTAAAAAGCTATATCTTCCTTTCAAGGAGTAACATCCTCCTTCTACCACAGCACAAGATACATGTTTGTAGATCAGTTCCCTCAGCATCAGAATCACCATGATAAACTGCTCTGCGCGTTGTCTGAGCCAAGCTGGCATGCTCAGCCACGGGCATGAGGAACTGCACAGAATCCCATGAGCACCTCACTGCATTTCAGACCTTCGATTCAGCCTTTCCACTCTCCATCAGCAAAGACTCACCCAATTTCACTTGAAGTGGAGACGGCTTATAGTTCATGGCTACAGTCTCTCCCTCTCTCGTATCACAATCTCTGTCCGAAATAGATGCAGCTGTTGGATCCTGTTAAGAAAGAAAAGGAAACAAAACGAAATGGTTTAGCTAAAAGTTACCCCGTCTCTTCCATAACTGACTGTTAGACAAGTCCATTCCCACCCACATTCAGAGGGAGCAGAGAACATGCTGGTGTTTTGAATGGCTAAAACCCAGAGGCAAAACACAGAACCTTGGAAGCACATTTAGTATGCTAAAACTACCTCTGGAAACACCACCTTTCAACATCAGACTTACATGACAGATGATACTGGGAGTATAACCTGAAGGATGGGTTATCTGTTCAAATCAGTCTGGCAGTAGTTCTAAACCACTACCATGTGATGACTCTTTGGGGTATAGTATGAAATACATTTACAGTTTCAGCTCAGTTCCAAGTGGATCAGTCAACCTCATGAATAAAACTAAAAAGCTTATGACCACTGATGTGAAAGTCCACCTCAGAAGGAACAGGGATTGAATGAGAAGAAGAATTCCATCTCTGGGTCCTCTTGGGAGTGTGATGAAGAAGTCTGCACTTCCCATACTGGATCTGTTTTGTGGCTAACTGGAAAGATTTCATTTCAGTATCTCTGAGCACAGCACCCTTCACTGTTACTGAAATCCTCCTGAAAAGCAAAGCTCCCCAAACATGGAGTCTACTCTATCACATCTACTTGCAGACAGCCTAACTCCGGTAATGTTGTACTCTATGGTAAAGCACATCAGAGGATCCAGAGAGAGACAAAACTACCAATTCAGGCAGTTATAGCACTGCTAAGTATATTTAAAATCCTTTCACAGAAAACTTCAAACCTGCTGGAACTCTCTCTACTTACAAAATTAGCTAGAAGTAAAATTTGTTTACAAACATACTTGCTTCTTCCCATCTAGAAGCTAGAAACTATATTGAGCATGCATATATATACGCACATGTGTATATAAATTTGAATCTGTAATTGAGCACAGGGAAAACAAACACCCAATATTACGTTCAATATCTGAAGACATTGAACTTAGTAAAAAATGGAACAAAGTATCTGAAATTAAATACTAGAAAATACCATTCCCAACTGAGAATTGATACTCTTCATTTCTCAGTTTCTGGAGGTTGTATTTTGTACAGAACTTCTCAAAAATGCAGACCACCACTTGGCACCAACACATGTATGCAAGGCAAAGTCTCAGAGTTTCAAAGCAAGGTACCATTGCTCTTTGCTCTCAGTAACAAAAAAACCCACAAAAGACGAGCCAAACAAAAATAATAATAAAAAGTCCCCTACCAACCCCAAACGACAAACAAACAAATGAACATAAAAAAACCAAACCACTCTTGGTAAGCCACTGTCCTTCCTCCCCAGTGCCTGCCTTCTCTCTGCAGTGTACATTAGCTATTTTTTAACACACTGTGCTTGAGATAAAAGGTGATTCTTGAGCTAGGTTCTACCTGCACAGAAACTGGTCAAATAACATATGTAGAGTTACAGTATTTTACCAGAATCCTGCTCCTTTGCACTATACATCAGGCTTAAAATGGATGGTGCTTAAAAGACTTTGCACTCAGTGACATGAAACGGGTAATGCTGAACCACATGTGATTCCTTCTGCTTTCCTCTAATGCAGCAGTTTAATGACTGGTTAAAAAGGCTGGAGCGGATTGCAAACAAACAAGCCAGTCTCCAGGAGAACACAGTTAGGCATTAATGATGAATCACGTGCATTTTGGGTTAAAAATCCTACCTTAATAACTACACTGAATGACAACAGACAGCAGCTGAATGGCAAGAATACAGCAGTTCGAATTAAATGGAGCTAAAAGTGAAGTGGTACACAGAAAAGAAACAATTCCAACTTGATAAATGAAAATTATGAGCTGTAGCCAGCTACTGTCACTCAAGGAAGAGATCTTGGGTGACAGCTAGACACATCAGGACTGTTCAGCCAGGGAAAGACAATGGATGGGGGCTCTGATCCCAAGCAGGATGAGAAGGTGAATAGAGATCAGCTAGCCCTTATTTTCTACAAGCATGAGTTACCAAGCAGCAGTGGAAACAAACCCAGTACTTCTCCATAGACCAGATTACGTGCTGCTGTAGATGCTAAAAGGTTCTTTCCATCAAATGCAAAAGCACTGCTTCTGGTACAGATTGTTGGAGGGGATGAACCAGGAAGGTACCACCACAGGCTCAGTCTCTTGAGAATGTGACACAGGGGTGAGACTGTTAATCTGACTCGAAAATGCCATCCTTACTTTTTGTGTCAGAAACTATTCTATGATCTCAAATGAAGTCCTGTTCCTGCAGTATCCTTATAACATCGGTCTCAAACACACCCAGATGAAGGCACTAAACCAGAATGCAAGCAGTGGGAAAGGATATTCATGGGAATGGCCAGAGAAGGACAAAGGACATGGCTGTTTCCCAGACATACGACAACCTCTCCAAGGGAGTTCAGGTTTCCTATATAAGAATTTTGTCTCTGACAGTCTGGGAAAAAGCAGGATTTGGCCAATTTAAGAAGTATGACTCTAAGAACTGGATGCTCCCTAGTGATATTGAAGAGAAACAAGTCTTGGAGCTCCAATCTTCTGTCTGGAGGAAGGCACTAGACACGGGTAAAGGAGATGGTGTGATGGCCACACACTGCCTCCCGAACTGGTGTGACCAGCACACAGCCACATGACCTCACAGGGAGAAGCTCACGTGGCAGAGAAGGGGCATAGCCACCCAGACTAGCTCAGGCTCACACTGTTAAAACAACGCTTAAAGTCTTTGAATCAAAACTAGCCCTTACTTTCCTTAGAAGCTGATGGCTGACAGTAGCTTTTTCTCTGTGGGTAACCCGCCAGTGACATTAGACATGCATTTGCATGAATAGAGGGAGGGGAGAAATGTTTTAAGATGCCTTTGGGGATCTGGACTCTGCTCCTGGACCAGAGGACTCAGCTGGAGCAACCTCAAAGCTGGGCTCTAGACCAAAGAAGCAGAAGAGGCTCCCTAGACCTCCAGAGAAAACAAAGATGATTTTCAAAGAGCAGTTCATTCCTTAGACACTCATCTTAAAATGAGACAAATCCATCGCTGGAGATGTCTCTCCCCTCTTCCCCTTGACTACAGCGGAGGCCTGACAATTGGTGGAGACTGTACCCCTACCTTTGACACTGGAGGTGGGAACGATGAAGGACGCAGTAGCAGAGTTCATAACAACGCCAGTTCACACCAGGAATTAATCCCCAAGGTCTGGAACAAAACTCCTCTGCCCCACCAGTGTGGCACCTCTATAGCAGGCCCGCAGGGAAACACATTATGACCACAGAACAGATCCATGACTTGCACATAGGGATCACAAAGCACCAGCGTAGCCTGGGTAACCACCCCTGTGTGTAGCTCTCCAGACAGTAAAACAGACTGAAAAGGAAATCCAGTTGGGTCAAGGACAGAACCCCCAGTGACAGAAAGTATCCCAGAAGGCATCTATCCCTGGCCCAGGAGTGTCGAGGCACTGTCATATTTCCTATCCATCACTTCATGTAAGTTCTGCAGTAAGGCACAGGACTCCACAGTTAACAACCCCAGATGCGAGAACGACAGCATTCCCATGACAGCTTGGCTGGAGCTGCCTCTTTGCACAAACACACTTTGCTTCTGTGCATACTGAACAGGTGCATTTCTCTCTCTATAGCTCATCTGCCCCAAAAAACATTTACTTGACTAATTAGCTTTTTGCTTGTAAATGCCTATGAGCACACTGAGATTCACTGCAGGCTTTCAATATTGGAATTCACTTGGCAGTTTTGTCCCTTTTTTTTTTTTTTTACAAGCCTCCCTGAAACTATGCATTCAGCTCTGACCTCAACATCAAAATCTCAGCTACACAGTGTGACCAGTCCCAGGACAGACAATGTGATTTCCCTCTGCTCACTGTGGGGAACACAACATTCCCAATCAAAAGGCAAGCATAGAGAATTTAATTCATTTAAGGGAAGTTTTGTTCCTGAGGCCTCCTTATGTCTTCATTCCTAGGGGAAAAAAAATACTTTCAGTCAAGGCACTGGATGAATGTTTGGCTGGGGCCACAGTTTAATCAAGGTATTCTTGCCACATGCTCACAGCTTGCACAACCACAGCATTCGAACAGTGGGGTGGTTCCTTACTGGTTTGTTCTTTTCTATGGGCTCGACACAATGGACCTTGAAAACTGCCCTCCTGCTAGGTACAGCCATGTTCTACAGTTTGTGTACCATGTCCCATTTCTAAGCATCAGAAATCAGTTCCCATGAACCTTTATGGAGCAAGAGTGCTGTGAATCCTTAGTACACAGGGGCAGAGAGAGAAGCTGAAAACACTTTAAACTGAAATCTGAGGTTTGAGGAAGATGGCATGCCCAGCAGAGGTTTTATTCCTTGTCTTTTTTTAAATACCTCCTTTCCTTTTAGCAGTACTTAGCAAGAAACACACTGTCTGCCATAATGCACCGGGTCAACAGCCTTTTTACTCTTGCCATCCACCTCTCCCAGCAACCCACACAATGGTGGGGGAAACAGCCCCAAACAGCCAGCAAACTGTACAGTTACACCCTGAGCATGGAGCTGGGTACAAAAACACTCTCACAGCACCTTGGAAAATGCAACTTCCTTAACACAGTTTAACACTTCTGACATCTTGCAAACTTAACAAGAACCTCTGTTTTCCACCCTGCAAATCTTCTTGGACCCCAGCGCACGCGGAAGGAATGGGCACTCAGTTTCTGTGGCCTTCAGCTGGCCCTCAAAAACACAGATGGAAACGAGATGTCTCGATCTGCCCACCCTTTCCAAGCCTAAAAATCAAGTCATTTCTACAGCCCTAAGAAAATGTTCTCTACTCTGCTATCTGTAGCACATTCTATGATCATTAAGGCAGAGAGGCTTGATTGCCCTTACCCTCTGATCTCCAGGATAGACCCAGTACACAGGGCTTTACCCACCACTTCTCTCCATAAATCAGGTGCTTTGGCCTGATGATCATCAGCCGAATCAGTATGAGCTGACTTCTCAGGATTATCATCCAGCTACCTTTGTCTCTCTGCAGGACCAACCAATGATGTGCTTCCTGTCTTCTGTCCAATTAAAGATGCTGGAAGTCTTGGTACCAACACATTTGTGACAGTCTACAGTGAGTTCTCGTAGTGCAGCAGATTCCTGCTTTCTGAGCTGCCCAGGTGGATCACATGCTGCAAACAAATGCTAAGAAGACAGGACAAGCCCAAGTGTTTTGCATCTTTTCCACATCAATCATGTGAGTGTAGAAAATTTGATAGATGTTCTGTGTATGAGAGACAGACTCAGTGAGAAGAAAAACAAGTGAGAAACCACATGTACCCCAAAGGCAGGCGGTACATTCAGGTCACCAAGAAGTTTCTATCATTCCCATGTTGTCATCCCAGACTCTCATGCTAGAACATTGCTCCTGCTATTAAGTATTTATGCCTGCAGTCTCTCTGTCCTGAGCACAGAAAATTCTACGCCATTTGCAGATTCACTCTGCCTGAAGCTGCACCACACTAGGTTATCCTGGAAAAAGCAGCTGTAGACAGCAGGCTTCTGGGGAGGGAATTCTGGTGTGTGCAGGTGAATACGTAAAAGCACAATCCCACGGTGTATCAAACAGACCTCTGCAGCCTCTAGGTATCACTACAATACAGACACGAAATAGCTATGAACACAAAATGGTTAAAAAAAACCCTGGAAACAAAAAACACTGAGAACCAAGACATGCATAGTCTATGGAAGAATTAGCATTAGAGACTCAAAGGCTTTCAGATTTATAGTGGATCATGCTGAAACCACCATATAGAGGAACAAAATTCAGTAATATCATGTTCAGTGAGAGAAAGGAAAGCAACACAGGGGGAGGTATGGCAGGAACAGAATCTGCAGACCTCAGAAAAGACTCTCTCATGATCTCTCCTCTGCATCATTCAGGCTTCACCTTAAACATACAGTTTTGGAGTCTGTTATTTCAAGAAAGATGTCATCCCCTCAAGCAGTCCTACAGATAAAAGCTAGAAGCTACAACCATCCAGCAACACTGTAAGAATGGGGTTGCTTAGCAAAGAAAGGGGAATGCTAAGGAGGTATACAATAGCTGTCCTCAGATACAGAAAGGGCTGCCACAGAGAAAAGGAGAGTAATTTTTTATCCCCCTCCCCGGATTTCTGATCACTAGAACAAGAAACAATTATCTGAAATTGCAGCTGAGTTGCAAGGAAATAACAGAGAACTAACCGTAGAGGTAAAGCTAAGAAGCTGTACATTTGCCTGAGGAAGCTGTGGAATTGCTGTTGCTGGAGGATTTTAAGCTTGGCTTATAAACCAAGTTGTCACACAAAGTCAGAGTCGATCTGGTTTTGGGGAAGCCTGATCCGAATTTGGTGAAGACTGTTAAGAGCTTTGATCTTTTTACGTTCCTTTCCCCATCTGCCTTAAGAGGAGCCTGCTTCTATGCCAGACTCATTCAGGCAGAACACCAATTTGGGGAATGAGAGGTTCTCCAAACTCCCCTACCCACTGCCAGAGACCATGACTGGCCTTCACCTTCTCCCTGGGCGAGCTGAAGAAAACTATCATCGTTCTAAGTCTCACACATTGAAGGAACTCCATAACCATATGGTGACCAGAGCAGAAGGCTCCCAGGAAGACATGGCTGCCACTTTTCATTAGCACGCTGCTGGATCCAGAGCACTAACCACTCATTTCAGCATCACCACCCCATGACAAAGTGAAAATAACTGGCATTTTGGTGACACAGAGGCTGATGCACTGAAATAAATTCTGATAGCTACTGACTCAGTTTCAACAAAGCAATAAACAACAACTGTTTATTGACTTTCCGCTAGCTCTGCCAATGCACCACTTACAACGCTGCTGTTTTTCTTTTCTCAGCAACCGATGAACGGATCTTACTCAACAGTAACAAATCGGGCCTACAATATCCACATTTTGAACCTGATTTATTTATAATTGCAATACAAACCAGTATTCTAAGCCATTTTTTTCAGTAATTAAAAAGCCAGAAGTGTTAATATTACTGCATGATTAAAGCCTCAAGTCATATTAATTAAATTGAACCAGAACATCACCGAAACAACTTTTTACTGTGTACACCTTCAGCTGGGGTAGCTCACTGTCAGGTAACGAGGAGCTGGGATCTTTGCTTTGTTTCTAACGGGGACAGAAGTGTCAGCGTGCCTGTGTGTGCTGCAGTCCTTGTGCTGAAACGCTCTCTCGGAGGCCTGGCCGTGAAGGGTCTGCCTCACTGCCACATTCACGCTGAAAAAAACGCAGTAAACAGAAAGGTGTAAGCGTTGGAAAAGGAACAAGATGTTTCAGAGGCTTGTTTTGCTAATCAAAAATGACATTTCCAGCACTGGGAAGAAAGTGTCTTTTTTTAGATGATGATGTATGACTAATTCTGGAAGTCTACAGTAGCAGAGGAAGCACCAATTCAGCAAATAGACTAAATACGTTGGGAAAGCAACAGAGGGACAAAGAAGAAAAATGGGAGTAATTACATGATTTCTGTTAGATTTCCCACTGTGAAATCAGCAGCACAAGCAGTCCCCAGTCCTTTTCTTTCAATCACGATAGAGTATATTTAACACTGTATTTCCCTCCAGGCTCTTCTCACGCACATAAGCCATCACTATTATCACATGCATTTATAGGTTTGGTATCTTGTGCTAACTTTACACGACGTAAATTGGATCATTAACATTGCAAATTAGAGAAATGCCACAGTGCATTCCTCACTGCCTGGAGCACTCGCCAAGCGGCTCGCATGCGATAACTATTTAAAACCAGCTATTAACTGAGGTTATGTTTTCAGGATGCTTCAATACCAAGACATTTTTTTCCCTGTAAAGGATATATACACGAGGACATTACACCTCCGCTTTTGTACTTCATTATACAGCCACAGCTCTGAGGTGCAACATGAGACATATGAGCATTTAAGGCAATAAAACATGACAAATTCCTTGGTAGCAATTGAGAGTCAGTTTAGCAACCACCATCTGGACAAACCAGGATCTCAAAAACCTGCAACTTTACAACTCCTCTTTAAACCTCAATTCACGAGGAAGGATACCTGCAAAATGATTAAAAAAACGAGAAACGTGTCAGAGCCAAGGTCATGGTGTGTTTAGAGAGCAGAGGCAGGAACATGAAGCACTCAAGCTTTTGGCTACATGCTGTAGACAAATCCTACAGAATATCACGGTGTTTCACAGCCCTGTGCTGTCCACAGGGGACCAGAGCAGGACCTTGTAGTGACTGCCTCCATACTCCTTGGTTGGTGTGTTAAGCTTCTTTTAAAGCTATGTGCCACCCTTACTCATTCAAGGCTTTAAAGGAGCCTCACCAAGAGGAAGCTTTTCAAGGAGTTGAGTTATGCACCTGAAATTAAGACAAGCAGAGACTCTCGCACGTGGTGGTGAGGAATGGACAACCCCAACACCTGGAGAAACCATCTAAGAAACTGCACAAGTGGTGCCATCACTGCTGAAACGCCGTGGTCGTGGGCATGTACAGAATGGTTTACAGGGCCTCTCTGCACACAGCTAGGCTGTTCCACCTGTACATGAAAGATGAGATAAAAGTTTACCTGATGGAAATGCTAAAAATATTGGCTGACTCTGTCAGATACTACAGAAATGATATAATTCTGACAAAAATATTCCAACATGATACAAATAACATAGCAGAGTCCTGTTCCAGTAATATAAGTTCCCTCCAACATCTTGGAGGCAGGATAATCACTTTCATACGCCAGGGGCTGGATCCAGCATGGCAAATACAATGTTACTGAGCTTTCAGAGCCTCTGGCTGTGAGAACAATAGCAGGAAAAGCTAGGATGGCTCCACATCCACAACTTTCAATAGACCCTGGGATCCAATCAGTGGTTCAATGTCACAACCATTACTAGAATACCTCCGGGGCCACTTGTTCTTTTCCAGTTGGCAGTTAGGACCCTTCTTTTAAGAAAGCCATCTGATTTTCACGTTCAACTCCTGTACACGTAAGATGAATGAGGTCTTGCTTTTTACTCCTGGAATACCCCTGTCACCTGTAATCCAAGCCCTCAAATCCTATTCTGAGCTGTAGGATTGCTTCTCATTTTTGTATCTCCAACAATAATTTCTCATTCTGCCTTTCTACTGCAGAGGGCAGCGGTTTCTGGCTCTGACTTAGGTCTCAAGTCAATGATGAGACCTGCTAAATGGACAATGACACCAGAGGACACTCTCCCCATTGCACACCAACTTCACATGTGCCAGGTCTACTGCCTGCAACCCGAGGCACCCTGGGCAGGGCATTTGCTGTCTACACAAGATGAGTTTGTACACCTGCACGTTACTCAGCCTGCACTCACAACCAAGGCCATGGATGAATCTTGCAAGTGCTTTCAGCAGGGAATCACTGCAGCTCCTTTCAGGTACTCAGCCAAAACTAGCTCAGGAAAGAGTCACAGTCACCAGCATGGAAATCTCAAGGACTAAGCACACTGTTTTCTAGCGAAGCTGAGAATCTGGGAATGCTGTGTAGCAAATACAGTCAGGATGTTGAGGGAAGAGCAAATAACTGAATCTATTCAAGTTCAAAGCTACCTCTGGCCCCAGGAAGGAGGGATGCTGAGAAAACCAAGGAGCAGGATCCAAACAAAGCCCTGAAGAAACACTGTGGGGACGTACCACTCTATGATAGAGATTTCAAGAGATTTCTCAGAAATAATAACGAATGCCCAGTGGCATTTCATTCTCTTTACAAACCCAAAACCACAGCCTCTTCCAACACAATCCAAAAGACGAGTAGCTGCCCAAGGTCCATGCATCTGTCAGGTCTGGTGGTTATCTCAGTGGTGGACACCAGCTTAGCCTGGAGGGAGCAAGGGACTCCACCACAGCCTAGACTGATGGCTTTAGTTAGCATCTTGGTAGGTTACATTACTAGCTTTGAAAAAGCAGCACCAGGCAGGCACAACTGCTCATCTTCACCTCGCCATGCTCAGCATGGCCACCAGTTCAAAGTCTTAAGCACGTTGCCATGGGCACAGCCTGAGATGTCACTTGCCCATCCTGCAAAGGTGGATCCCAGCATTAAAACCGTACCTGTTTCTCTCCCCTAGCAGAGAAAACAAAGCCACCAAGTCAAGCGCTTGGCAGCCCTTCTTCTCTTTAGCACAACACTTTTCAACTTGTCCCAAAAGATGGAGAGCTCAATCATCAGATTTGCATATTTATAAGGAGAGAGTTTCTGTTTAGCCAAGCTTGTGACAGAAATAACTCTGCTAACAGCAGCAGGAGCAGCAGCACAGCAAGCACGTCTGGGGGGTGGGGATGTGGAAGCCGAGGGAGGTCTCAAGTTGCTCTCCAGCTTGGTTTAGTTTTCCAGCCCTGATCAAGAAATTGTGGGGGCACAAATTGTTTCGGCTTCTAAAAGAAGAGCTTGTTTTGTCTCCACCCCCTATGCCTGTATCTCTGTGACTAATTAGCATCCAGGGGGATACAGATTCTCCTCTGATAAAGTGCTGTTTGGTTCCCTTCTCCCCTGACATTTGTTAGAAATACCCTCATTATGTGACTAATCAGGAAAGCCAAGACAAAGACACAGGAACTGACTTAAAGGGAAATCACTGATTTTCATAAATGCGGCTTGTAAATTATTCTGTCTCCAAAGGGCAAGGATGCTTCTTCTCCTTCCAATCCTTTTAAAAAAAAAAAAAAAGTGAGGTCCCTGAAGAAAAACCTTTTTTTTATTCCCAGAAGTGGTGTTTTTTATTGTCTCCCCTGTTTGCTAACCTAGCTCCCTATTCCCTTGGTTATTGCAGGGTTGCAGTTCATGCACTGCAAAGGTCCTGGAGAGCCTGCCAGTCCAACACTACCTACTGTGGCTGGGCCCAGCAAGGTGTCCAACAGCCCCAGTACTGCCAGATACTGCAGATGGGAAATGACAAGCATGGTTAGTATTTTACCACGTTGATCTTAAAAGTCAGAGGCACACAAAATGCCAGGCACATTCCTGGCTGTCCCTTGAGAGCATCTGAAGATATTTAGCACCGTTACCTTTCACAGAGCACAGTGAGATGAGCAAAGATCAGAGCATACCTTAAATATTGAGGTAAACTGGGCTTGGCAGGAGCTGCCTGAAATAAAGGCAAGAAGACACCATTTAGTGGTACAAGGAGAGCATTTTAAAAAAATTTGTTTCACCTCCATGCTCCCTGCAATGGAGTTGGTTTCCATCTGGCTCCAGCTTGTCGTCTCAGCCTCCTGTTGACAGCACCAGAAAGAGATATCAGGCCAGACGGCTTCCGCCTCACTTCTCCTTTGAAGGCAGTCCCTTTATCAGCCGAAATCAAGCCATCTGTCCCTGGGCCCCTTCGAGAAGCCACAGCAGATTGTGGAGCACAGGAGGAAGCACTGCGTGAGATGGGAACAGGAGGCCGAGGGAGCTCACTGCACATAAAAAAAGCCAAACTAGATCCCTGGTTGAGCTGGGAAGGGAGGTGAAAGGGTGACTGCAGCATCAGTGTTTCAGGACAGGATCAGGCACAGGCATGCCAGCTCTTGCTTTTTATTCAGCTCCCACTGGGCTGCTCCTTCTGCTGCAGATACACACCAGCACCAAAGCCCCGTGTCCTTGGGGGCTCCCCAAGGTCGCAATGGAAGGCAGGCTGCTGTGAGCCATGGCTGGTTTTGCCTGCTTTGCTTGCTGAGTGTGACTGCCCAAATCTTTGCATTTTTAGCAGTTATTTTTTCATTTGCCAAATGTCTGCCCTTTGGGGAAAAATTGTTCACTCTGGACATTTCTCTCAGCCTGATTTGAAATATGTAGATCTAAAATAATATATAAATATATATTTAAAAAATAAATCTTTTTGTTGTTGTTGTTGTTGAGGTGAGGTGCTGGGAACACATTTTGTCACCCTGAGCCCCCTCAGCATTTGCAGTCCAAAGCTGATGCTCATGAGGGCAGGGAACTGGCAGGCAATGAGCAGAAAGGGAGGCAGGGTCTGCCTGGAGAAGGGAAATGGGGGAACCAGACTGGATGGGTATGCAGGAGGAGAAACAGGAATGGCTGAATGCTGTTACTAGAAGAACAGGTCCAAGAAGACAAGAAAGAGACAGGACAAGGGCAATGAAAGGCAGTTGGGGTTAAAAACACTAAAGGACATAGCTGTCAGACATCTACGACACAATGCACCTCTGTGCCCTGCCAGGGCTTGTACACATGAAGGACAACAACTGACCACTGCAGTTACTTCCCCAGGTGGTCCTAGACTACCTTTGAGGGAAGCTCCAGAAGCCTGCTTTCAATGAAAGGATTTAGGAACCAGATTATCTCTGTGGCCTAAACTCAGATAAAACTGATGGCACAGAGCAATGTGCTCAGACAGCCCAGAACCATGCTGCTGCTGATGTGCTGGGGCATGCTGGGGTTTCCTTAGTGAGAGGAGTCCCTGCCTATGGCAGGGGGGTTGGAACTGGATAATCTTTAAGGTCCCTTCCAACCCTGACAATTCTATGATTCCTTATCGTCCATTTTCCTCTATTGAAACTACAGGGAACTGACATGAGAAAAAACCAAACAAATCAGCAGGGCTACTTGACAGTCTTTCAACTATAGCTACTGCAGCCTAATTTGTGCCCCTGCAACCCATGTGCTACGAAACATTCTTTAATGACATACTCATGTATAGCTGTTCCCCCAGTAATTCAGGATCCAGCATGGAACTACACTGGAGATGAATTAGGGTTACCCAAGGAAGGAACAGAAGCCTAAGTACATGATTTCTTGCAGAAGTTGCAAGTCATGTAGGGAACTGAGTGCACAGGAGGAAAAATTGGTTCTTGTGGTTACACAGCATGGGGGTGTCCTAGAGTACTGGGACCTTTATGTAGTTACATGAAACGTGCCAAGTCTCTAAAACCAGATTTCCCACAAACAGTCACTAAAAAGGTCTCTCTCCTCTGCTGAGATCCCAGATCACAGCCCCGCAGTGTGATATGCTGAGTGATGACAAATGCTACAAAAGCAAGCAGGCGCTGTGCTTTGAGTAGGTGAAAAGATACGAATCAGGAGGGAAGAAAAATCACCAGCCAATAGATATGTTGCACTTAAAAACCCAAATGATCTTGTGGCCTTAATCAGTCTTTTGTCTCAAGCACTTATCCATCCAGCCCCAAGATTATGACAGAGAGGGAAGGGATTTTGAAAGGACTTGGAGGATCTGCTAAGGCCTTCTAATCCACGACCTATCTAGCAGTAGCCTTACAAACAAGACTTTGTAAAGTGCTCAGACACTATCTGTCATGCAAACACCATGGAACAGCCCATAAAATGACTTGACCATCTGGTAAATTTTGGTTTTATGTCTTTCTTCACCTGTTCATAGCTCTGTCACGTCTTTTTGTAGCTTGTAGACGTGCCCCTCACCCTCATGAAGTGGTGTGTCTTGAAACCCTGTTTGCATCACTGCCAGTTTCCTTGCCAGAATCACCCTACTGCCTGTACATCCATTCTCCCCCAAGTGCTGGGAGAGTGGAGCTATTAGTCAAGTGAGAGCAAGGGAACTATTCTAAAAATGAGAGCAGCAGCCCCCACCTTTACCTCAGTCTTACCAAAGGCCTCTGCTCGTTCACCTCAAAAATGAGGTAAGAAATCTCTTTTGGGATGACCTGTCGCTTAGGAAAGTTCTCTTTCAAGTCTCAGTAACTAGACGGCTGCCAAGAGGTGCTGAAAAAAGAACATCTATTCCTTCTCCCCCTCTCACCAAACTGACTCACCTTTGGGATCCGTGTCTTTCAGTCTCACTAAGTTCTTAGTATCTTGCCTTTTAGAGTAGGAGTTCAGGTATCTACTATCAACTTATCTCTTTTTTTTTATTACTTCCTTAATTATTTTCCACCTCCTAGTATGCCTCCTTCTATTCACTTTGTCAAGAAGAAACAACCTCAGTCTTTTTACTATTTCTTTCTTTCATGTTACAGACATCCCAAACTCTACCTGGTTGCACAATATACTTTTTAGGATAGGTGACCAGAAACATACACCATACCCCATCCAATGTACTCCTTATCTAGAACAGCTTTGTGGGGTTTTTTTGCGTTTCAATCTCAATGAACTTCTGTTTGCCTTTTCATCTGTCGCCACCCTGCAAAGATGGCTTCATTAGTGGTTCCCTGCAGGGATGCCAAGTCCTTTCCCCTGTGTCTCAGCTTTTCTACGCTCTTTTTCATCTTTCAAAGTATTTTTTTCAGGAGAGGTCTGAACCATTACCTCCTATTTTATATTTGAGAAAACTGAGATCCAGAGAAATGAGGCTACTCAACACAAGAGCAGAGACATGGCTGGGTTCTCCTCCAGGGTTCTGTCCTCTGCAACAAAAGCATCATCATGAATGTATTTCTACCCAATACGTTCGATAGTACGCATCAGAGAGCAATAAGTACCAACACTACACTTCAAACTACACTGCATGGGGAAAAAAGTGGTCATGAGCTGCCGTTCCAGGGCTATATTACAGTCCCGAAAAGTGGTCCCTTCCTGCAAGCATTTGTTATTAAGCAGAAAATTACATAAACAAATCACAGGTCTCACAGGCCAGAGAGTTCCCCAGACATTTTAAAGGTTGGTTTCAGTACACAGGCTCGTTTCTTCATCCTATCATCTTCCTTTTCCAGCAAAATGTTTTTCTGGAATTGCTTTGTGAATGGCTTCATAGTCTTTGCTCAGTTAATTTTCTCAGACACTTCTTTCTCATTATCATCCCAACTACTGTAATTCAGACAGAACTCCGCAATGTTTCAATTGTTACACATCCTTGATCAATGTAAAGAGCTGCCTCTCTACCAATCTGTCAGATCTGACTATTTCTTTTCCCTGTATCATTCATATAAAGAGCTTGCAATTAAAAGGGAAAGAGCAACAGGATCTTAAAAGGCAAATAAAAAATGCATAACTTTCCTTGTAAGGTACCTTCCCATGTTTTAAGTTGGGAAGCTAGGTCCACATTTGCATTTGTTTCTTCTGATGCACACAGCATGTGTGGAGATGCAAGAGACTCGAGAAGAGTCAACAAAACGTTAAGAACGGGATCTTCTCAAGGGTTTCAGTTTGATTTCTAAGTTGCTTATAGAATTAATACAAGGGAAAGCATTAAGAAGACTTCGCATTACCACTGAAGCCTTTTAGCTTAATGAGAATGGCTTAGACAATACATTCAGATACAGGAGAAATGGTTCACAAGGTTTAAGAAAAGTCCCTTGAGCTTGGTTCTAGCCCTTTGTCTTCACAGCTTTCAATTAACGCTGAGGGTGGGCACAGAAATACTTTCAGCTCATTATTCTCTTTTCAAATACTGGTGGACATAAGATATTTAGCTGAAACAGCCCTTTGTAGACCTTTTAAATTCCATTATCATTAAAAAGACAGGCATAGGAAAGAGATACTGCTTTCCTTACCTATTAATTCCAGCTTGTGCAGGGTAGAAGCAGCTTCTGCATTAATTTAAGGCCTGCAACATCTGTGATGCTGGAAAAAGCTATCTGAAATGTAAATCTTCAGAGCAATGATAGATTGAAGGTGAACTCAGGCACCTTACGTATGGAGGCACAAATCAGGAACATTACTGTCTCAAATATCCAGAAGACTCCCAATAAAATAAAAAATGGTAAATAAATTGAAGTCTCTCTGGGTGATCATTCTCATTATCTGGCTATACAAGATAACGAGAGAATCACCGAAGAAAGCTTGTCATTAGCTGTTAATTGAAGGCACTTTCAGAAAGTGCTGCTTAAGCCTTGAAAGATTGACTGTCTTCCCAACCACTACCTAATGTGTATGTTAGAGCCATACAAAAGCAGTCTCATTGGGCCTCTGCCCCCAGCTCCACAGCTCAGAAAGAGCTTCTGTGGCTTTAAATTAAATTCACATTTTAAAAAGCTCATCTACATATAGCCTGATCCCTGGGCATATCTTCAGCATACTTTACTGCACACAGACCTAAGCTAACACTCATGTTGTACAAACACAAGATGCCTAAGCGTTTTGTAATGACCTTCAAAAGAAGCAGCAGAGTCCTGGCCCATTATGATGTATAATCACATACTGTACCAATGACACAGATCCTAACAATTCGCCTGTAAGCTAAGTGCTGCTATCTCAGGAAATGATTTTAGGGTTGCTTGCTCTTTACTGCTCTTCCACGTATCTTCTTCAGCTCTTGCCATCTTCCTCTCCTTATTCCGAGACCTTTTCTTTTTACTCACTAATGGGAGCCCATTAGTCTTGAAGAGTGTCTCCTGTTGAGATAAAAATCCCTAGGTGAGATGTCTCACTTCCCATGAAGCAGCCGGCCTCTAACCTACCTGTAACCTGTGCTTTAACCAGACAAAACTTGGAGGCTTTCAATTTAACTTCAAACTGGTTACGTTTCCATTTAAACTCTTCTCTGTCTCTACAACTGTTGAAGTAAAAATATCCATCTTGTACCTGATTTACCTCCAAAGAAATATTTTTAGTCTAAGTTATAAGGGGCATTTATCACATCTGGAAATTGGGCATCATCACAAGAGCTTCTGTAAAGTGCCTGCAGAACCATAGCTTTTAACTGAGGTCTGTAGAGGTGAGATGATCCCAAGACAGCACACAGAGGTGGCCTGAAACCAACAGGACAGAGACACAGAAACAGAAATAGGGTCGCAGCCAGAAAACACCGAAAACAACTCAAGTGGCTCATCTATGCCAGAGAGATCAACAATTTAATAGCAATCTGTGTTTCACTCAGCTTGTACAGACAGTAGTATGAGAAGAATGACATTAAGTCTGAGTTACAGTTAATCACAGAATAGCCAGGGTACATCCACCCTGTCCTTTTTGCTTCCACTTCTTGCAGTATTTGCAAACATTTGAAGCAGAGCAATAGTCAACACTGAGTATACACCTGTGCTTATACAGGGAAATGGAATTCACTTGAATGTCCCACATCAGACATTTCAGAGTTATCAAGAAGCTGTGAACTACTTCCTATTTGCAGGAGAGATCACAGACTTCAACATAGCAAAATTAAATTACCCTGCTTTTACACCACGTAAAATCCCTGAAGAATTGCTTTGAGCAGAAATGGGTATTAAATTGCACAAACAGCACAGTTTAGGGACATTTATTCCAACTGCTCCAAGGGCTATTCAGATTTAACTACTCCCCCAGCTATAATGGAGCAGGGTTCTGTGAATTTGTGACTGCTTTTAAAGATTCCAAAACCACCTGTATGACTGAACCCCAGTTTGAGCTGCTAGTTTGTAGGCTCAGCTTTTACATCAAGCAAATTACGGAGGTAGCTGCCTCTTGCCATCATGCCCATGATAATATCGAGGTGCTGACAGCGACCCATGCACAAAGAGATGTGTGGCATCTTAATTATACAGGAACCCTGACAAACCAATTTTCATTTACAATCATGCCCAGCACATCGAACTCAGATACTCCTGCTCATCCTACAGAACAATTACCAAAATGTTTGTGCATTTCCCTCATACTGGTGAGTATCCAATTGTATTAACTTGACATGTTTTAAATCCAGAAATGAGAAGTACACCAAGTAGAACAGAAGCTAGTATTGTGGTTCATACAGGGCCAAGACATCTCACAAAAGCGTGTCCATGCGGAGAACATGTGTGCTGAACCCACATTCTCCTCCTGCTTCAGTTTAATTCCTCACTGTCTCTGCTCCTTACCACATCCATCAGGAGCTGTACTGTATGGCTTCTGATGAAGAACATTTCCCAAAGGCCTCCAGAAGTAGCCTATATCTTGTAACACCAATACAGGCCTGTCTTGTACCACCAATACAGTTTACAGGGGGTAATTATCATGTGAAGGTGTTTTCTTATGGGAGAACCCAGCCCACTAACAATCAGCAAACAGGGTTTCTTACTGAGCCCCTAGAAAGAGAATCTCCTGCTCCTTCCGTCAGCGTAACTCCTTGAGACTTCTCCATGCAGACGGTCGATAAAAAGATGACTTTGGAAAATAACTTTCCAGTCACATCCCCACAGACAGCATGAACTAATAGAGGCAGGTGAACACAAAACAGTCTACGATAAAGACCTGAATCAAAACCTCAGCTAGTCACCTGAACTTCTTAATACAAACGCAGTGCATTCCCCCTTCAACCACAATCAGGTGTCAGGCTGACAAGTCATTCACCCATAAATTGTGACACCAAACCATGCTATGATTATATTTGCTCACAGTATATTTTTGTGTTTCTTCCACCACTTGTAGCACTGTAGTTCATCTGGCAGCCTGAGCTGGCATGCTGCTTTTTCATTGAAAGATGGGGGTATGGCTCTTCTGACAGCATAGGCTGCCTTATCTCTGATCATCTCCTTAAAGCTGTGATGCTCACCAGACCAGAGAGTCTGAGCAGCTGCTGCAGTCCCTGGAGGGACAGAGCGAGGCTGGGATCACACCACCCCTTCCAAACACATGGAGGCCAGCACTTCCCGATGGAGCTATGACTGTGTCAGCTGGACCTCAATGGCAGGATCCAGCTCCATGAAGGCACTGCAGCTGGGCTACACTGATTCGTGGATTCTCCTGGCACAGCAAAGAAGGGGGGTTCGTGCATCTCATATTAAGGATGACTATCACAAAACCACCACAGGTGAAAAATATAGACTCCCTAAGCACAAGCCTCCTACATCTGCTTAAGTCCATAAGGTGAGTAAGCATCCACATGTCTGCAATGCGAATACTCATCCCTGCCTCAGAAACAGAAGATTAAATGTTACCTGAGGAAACTCGGTATTTTATATGAAAACTATTACACAGTACAAACATAATTTTTTTTTTTTTTTTAATAAGCCCTCTTCAGCTGAGGCAATGAAGAGAAGTTTTGAGGTCTAAAACAAGCGTCTTCGACATAAATGCACTCAGTACCTCCCCTGTAAAACCACTTTCAGCTGGAGGAACTTCACATATCCATTCAGATCTATCTAGTTTAGTATATTGCACCAGCACTGAGATTTAAGAGGGGGAAGAAAAAAAAATCAATATTTGTGTTCCCTTGTTTTAAAAGAAAAATTTTAAAGGGGAGAGGGGCAAGACTTCAATGCAGAATTACTGGAGTGACACTTTACTTAGACTGCAATGAAAACAGCAAAGTCTTAGGTGAGCCCTGTCAAGGTATTAGCTTTTGAGAACAACAAACAAGCACGCCAGGATGGAAGAGGCTGCTTTACATCCCAGCTACTGCAACAGCCATCTGTTAAGAGACTCATTTATGTTGTTAAGAGTAACAATTCCACAGCTGTTCTCCATGAATTAAAAAGAAAGTACCAATCTAAAAGAATCTTGTGTGTTTCAGAAGATGATTAAAGAGACTATTTCTTTTCACTGTAATGAGTTGTAGGGCATTGGAATAGATTCCCCAGAGAGGTTATGGAGTCTCCTTCTCTGGAGACCTTCAAGACCTGTCTGGATGCATTTTTCTGCTCTAGTTTTGTCCTGCTCTGGCAGGGGGGTTGGACTTGATGATCTTTGGAGGTCCCTTCCAACCCCTAAAATTCCGTGATTTCAGAAAAGTAGAAGGGAGATGCCACTGGCAAACTCCCTTCTCCCAGACTGGAAAGCACATCATTGATAAAAAATACACCAGTAGTCTTCTACATCTTATAACCCAAGGAATTCCATTTAATGTACATTATATACTGTAACAGATAATTTGAGAACTGTACTAAGGTATTGAATGCTGTCTCCTAAGTATACTTTCCAAAAAAACTAGAGATACATTCAAAATTGAAGATCCTGAATATTATGTGTATATATATAAACCTGCAAACAGACATGGAAAGAAGTAAAATGAAGCATACGGATGTCCAAACTCTTCTCTAGCAATAGAGCTGCTTATCTAGAGCTCTTCTTTTTAGTGAAGTTGTCCTGGTTTGAGTGAGAACAGAACTAATTCTGTTCAGTGATTTTACTTTCCAGCTCCGTTCTTCTAGCTGCACTGTCTGGAGCCAGCAGCCTGTTCTCACAGACAGTGTCTGCTGCTGGCAGTGATAACCCCCCATGGGCAGAGTTACTACCAAGGATGGTGTGCAGACCAAGGCCACTGCTGGGTCTTGTGTACCACGTTGCAGGGTGCAGAGAGTGAAA
Source organism: Todiramphus chloris collaris (assembly GCA_025345505.1). Lineage (NCBI taxonomy): Eukaryota > Metazoa > Chordata > Aves > Coraciiformes > Alcedinidae > Todiramphus > Todiramphus chloris. Next base: position 1,613,469 of record JANVCC010009967.1, on the reverse strand, counting down.
GGCTGCACCTGCAGGGAGGAGCGGGCAGGACAGGGGACCCCAAACTGACCAATGTGGAATTTCGTGCCATCTACAACATATTTGGTATAAAGCGGAGGGATCACAGGGGTCACTTCCTTCTTCCAGCTTCCTCTTCAATGGCCAGCATCTGAGGAGGACTCTTGTCCGTTCTGCCTTTGATCCTGATGTGTGTGTTTCTGAACCTAGTACCAGAATCCAGCTCCTGTCTACTGCTGACTCCAGTCTGGGACTCTCCCAGTGCCTGGTCCACAGTATCAGTGGTGATGGAATTGCCATTGGTTTTGTATATATTCCATTTTATTATTTTCATTTTCATTAAAGCTATTCTAGTTTCCTTTTCTAATCAAGGTCTCCCTCCCTTACTCACTTTCTCTTCCACTTGAGGGTGGGAGAAGGGTTGACAGAGAGCATCTGTTACAGGTCTAGTGGACTGTCCTGACCCTAAACCTTGACACAATTCAAAGTTCCTCTCTTGTTTCTGTTTATTTCAATGACTAGGGCAAACATCATGTAAACTGGCACCTATTCAAATGCTGTAGGAGGACAAGATGTCAGTTTTGATGTCCTGTGCCTAAGCCAACTGAAGTAATTACTTAAGATCCTCCTCAAATCCATCTCTGATGGTTAACTGAAATGCCCTTGGCTCCCAGTGCAGCGAGCAAACTGCTGGCACCAGATGACAATCTCAGCCAGTGTGGTGATTCTTTGCAGGGTCCAGGACATGACAGCTTTAGACAGCAAGTATCCCGCATTCTTCACTGCACGAGGTCCCAATCCCTGCCCACTACTCTGTAGCTTTACCTCATTTCCTCTAATTTCTCCAGGAACACTGTGAAGAATCAGTGACAGCTGAAGGTGCGCACCACAGCCTTTAGTTAGCTCAGTCATCAAAGCATTTCCATAAAGCAGCAAACCTGGACCATCAGACTACAACTCTGCATAAAGACAGGGATTAAAATCCAAGCACAACTGTGGAACACACAAACTCCAAATTACAATTACTATTATTCTTCCCTGTATAGCATCCTTTTTTTATTATTATTTTTTTTAAATCCTGTAGGTAAAACAACCATGACTGAAATTCCTTTACTCTTTCAGGAATGTTGCCTAATAGGTCTTGGTAAGGAAAAGATAAATTACTTTCCATTTAAACCAGACTAATGTGGAAAAGCCTGGGAATGTAAAAAAAAGTAATAATGACTTTCATTTAAAAAAAACAAAACTGTTCTGCTTCTAAAAGACTGTCCTCTCAACTTTATGGACTCCCAAAATGTTACTGGATGTGCAGGCTGTGCAGCACCATAAACTATAAAGATCAGGGCTTCTGCTCCAGGCTAATAGTGTAATTTTCCACTGGGTGGTTTTCATTTACAATTCACCTATTGTATATGGAAGTCTAATTGTAGTGAAGTACATTTTCAAGTTGTTCAAAGTGTAATAAAGAACCAAAGAGTTTAGAGAGCAGATTTAACTTTATAATTAGAAACATTTGCTATTTCAGGTGGCTTCTCTCTAGCATGTTTTTAAGCTCCCTATTAAACCTTTCAGCATGTTGTAAAAATAAATTATGACAAACCGCAGAGTGATTCACAGATACAACAAAAAACAGGGAAGAGAAACTATGCAAGAGGAGTCTAGATAAACCTGAGACAACAGAGTATCTGGATATTTGTAAGCAGTGTTTTCCCATGGGAGTGAGGATAGACAAGTAGTGTCTGCATTTGATTCCCAGGAGGCTCATTAAAAACAATGTGACAATGGCAATCAGTCCCCACTTCCCCACATATGAGATATGAACAGGTTTATCAGTAGATTTCAGAGACACACACAAATGTTATGCATTGGTAGCCATCATCCCTGTGTAACTGGGCAGCTACTGCCCACTGGATCAGCTGGAGAAGCTCATCCAAACACTCCCTGGTCCCAGTTAATACTAATACTCCAGACCCTTCAGCACTGCTGGCAGCAACCCAACCTCTCCTAGGAAAAGCGACTGATAGCAGCACGTAGTGCTGGGGGCAAGGCAAGTCATCCCAGGAGTCATGCAATCCCTCCGAGTTAAACACGGACATGTGAAAGCAGACTTATTGCTAGTAAGGAACAGGAAGTTCACCATCCTAGGGAAGGGATAACACTGCTTTCCTTTGAAGACAGTCTGGTGAGATTAAGAGCAAGATTAGTACAAGGGGTGTTTTTCATAAATAATTTTTTTATATGGGCACTGGTACAGCAGAATTTGATCTTCATGAAAAACTGTGGTTTTCTGTCCAAACAGCTTTGCAAATACCCTTATTGTCTTTGCTGGACTGGAACTGGCAGTTCAAATGTCAAAGGTTTTCTACCATCTTATCAGTTGATTATCTTCTTGAGGACGATGAAAACCATGGTAGGGAAGACACAGTAAACAGAAGCTTGAATTTAAAAGGCCCATGGTCAGTTGTTCTACGATGTGTGGTAGGATCATAAATGGGCAGCAAAATGAAAAGATAAGGTTTTTTTTACTTTAAGAAATTTAAGACTTAACCCTTTTCTCCTGCTGCTCCTAAACTGGATGGTAAGGAGTAGTAGCAAGCATTTCTGATAGCTGTACTTTCTGTCCTGTATCAATGCAAGTTATTTTTTCTTTAAAATCATAGAATGGTTTGGGTTGGAATGGACCTTTAAAGGTCATCTAGTCCAACCCCCTGCAGGGACCAGGGACATCTGCAACTAGATCAGGTTGCTCAGAGCCCCATTAACCTGACCTTGTACAAGGCTACGATTGCCATTCCAAAATACCCAAACAAGCACCACACATGAACTGCTCTAAAAACTCTCTCTCCCTCTTCCCATGCTAGCATGGTTTAGATGTTTCTACAAGCATCATGAAGGACATGGCTGATACAGATAAGCCCTCCTTAAGGCTATGTGTCACAAATATCCCTTGAACTGTCACAAAAAGGAGGTCAGGAATCTACAAAAAAAAAAAACCTGCTGGACATATATACAAGATCAGACACCACCTCTTCCAAGAAGTTTTGTGCAGCTGCCAAATCCTCCTTCTGCATCACTACACGCCGTAGCAACAACTAAAGTCCTCCGGTCCACCCCGTGCACAGCAGCTGCCAGCCAGCCGCATGCTGGGAGCACTGGAAGTGCAGCTCTGGATGCTGGCAGTACATGGGTCACCCAACGCCGGCCCCACAAAAGGTCAGTAAGCATAAGGACATGGCTTGGGGGCGGGATTTCCTTCCCTTTTGCTGCTATTTTTTGGGTGCCCTGTAGAAGTGAACAAATCTCTGCTGGCTGTGTTTTTTGTTTTGTAGCTTATTAGAACGATTTCCAGGCTTCAAATTCAACAGAAGATCGCAGGCCACATTGCTCGCAGTTCACCAAGGAAACACGAAGAAAAAACTTTTCTTCTGATGGCATTGCTTGAGTTTTACATTAGTGTAACCACATGCTTCTGCAGCCCCCACTGCCTTGTAAAGCATTCTCATCACTGTCAAAACAAAGTTGTAAAAGAGAATGTAACATCTAAGATTTCCACACGTAAGAACATGAATACCTATGTACAACCATTATTTTTAAAGTATGTTTGCATTTAATACCTTCTGCGTTAAATTCCCATTATGCTGCCCAGCCAGGTGATCTGTTTAAACAAGCAGAATATTGAAGAGCTTGCAAGAGCCAGCCATCTCAGCTCTTATGCCTAGAATTGTATTTACATTTCTTAGAGAAGACAGGAAAATTCTGACTTTGCAACCTGAGGAAACATTAGCTCTCGCCTGTGGAATTAGATGATTTGATAAATGTTGTGACTGTTGATTAGGAATGTTTTACAACACATTAAAATTCTTACAAATTTCAACATAAACAAGGGGATCAGAGAAGCTATCAAACATATTAATGCCTGTCCCACTGAACAGTCTGCAGGTGACAGACAGGATGGAGACAAAAAGATGCCCAGGGCTTTTGTAGAGTAGTACTGTCATCTCTCCCTCCTGCAGCACCCATGTCCACTGCACTCCCTGGTTGCTGGTCATTCCAGATCACATTCTCCCACTACAAGGGCTTTAAAAAAATGAAACTTACCAGTTATAAAACACTCTCTTGGTATAGGATGACTAGCTGTGTGATGAAATGATGCTCCATATGCCTTGCTGTGTTCCTATGTGCTCCACCCACAGCTGGAACTGACAGCACGTGCAGAGCAGTGAGATCCACCTACAGAACAGCCTAGATCCCACCTTAGGCTCAGACACACCTCAGCAACTGAGTGGCCACCCATTTGTTACCTGTGATGTGTATCAGGCTAACCAGCATCTTACCAAAAACATTCTGCAGAGAGCAGGGTTTGATTTATTATATCCAGATAGTACAATTGTCTCTCAGTGTTCACAATCACTTGAATGTGAGAAGTTTCTCCTGTATTAATGGCTGGCCATGGTCTTTCTAAGGATCACCACTTCTGCGTCATACAAACCAACTCTGCAGGCACACAGTAATGTATTACCTATTACCACGTGTCCCAAGATAGGTATTTCTGCTCATTGTGTGTTTTATACAGCTGTCAGGTTAAAATCTTCTGCAAGATCCCCTGGAGCAGGAGCAAGGTGCTCTCTGGATTTCTTCAGTAGCTAACACTGCCTTGTATGTCAGCTAACACAGGGTCAGCTGTATGCCTGCAGTACTGTTGTCCTCATTTCCATCCAAGGTTCCAACAACTCCAGCTTTTCCCACCTCCAGACTGGCCGTGGTGCTGCATCATCACACCAGTGCCTCCTGGCTTATCAGTGAAGAGAAATAGAGAGTTTTCTAAGGCCGTTATTCATGTTCTCCCTGAGTTTCTCTCTGAGACCAGGAAATAGAAGACTTTTTTTTTTAAAGTCTCTGTAAAATGGTTGCAGATAACACAGTTGTGCCAGCAGATGGGGAGGAAAGGATATCTCTAAGCCATTCCAGAGTTAAAATCTTGTCACTGAGCCTATGGAAAGTGTTTTAGTGCCACAATAATATCCTGGCCATAATGACAGGCAATAACCCAGTTATCTCAACCGTAGCAGTTTACAGAAATTTAGAGAAGAAAAAAAGAAAGAATGCATTTTCTTTCAAGCCTGTGGTATCTTTAATAGGATTCCCAGGCCTAAGGTAGAGAGCAAGAAATGCGGTGAAGAGAAATGGAAATGCTAGAGATAACATTTTAGAATCAACCACATGCTGTTTGCTTGCAGCTGGTGAGTGACCTTTGCATTATTCTCAGTTAGCAGGAAATTCCAGTCTACATTAATAAGGAGAATATTGTTCGTTCTTCCAAGAGTGCTTGCTTTAAAGGTGTTCTTGAACACAAAGATCTCAGGCATTTTCTATCCTCTTCTGCACACTGCTCATTTCAATGCACCTGAACCAGCGTGGTGGTTTGCAACAGTGGTAATCACCATGTGGCTGTTTTCTTAAATGAAATACTCTACTTGCAGAGTTTTATACAGAAATGGAGAAGGAGGACATCTTCACCCTTCATAGCTATGCTGCAACACGCATTTCCAGGTAGCTACTGCTACAAGACAGCTACTTTCACCTAGGGATTCACCCCAAATTTTCTGAGATTATTTTACAAGTGGACGATTTCATGGATGGTTACATGAAGTCAAATGGAATGCCATTTGTTGCAGACAAAGTTCTTATTAAACTCAATCATGGCTGTACTCAGACGTGACTGGACTTTGAGATTTTGGCTGCCACCTGCTGAAATATGAATTCAAGCTTTAGATTGTTTTCAGCCACAACCAAGCATTTAAAAACGAAGCTGCAGCGCAGTGATGAAACAGACTTCAAAATGCAGTTAGAAAAACATTCTAAATTATTTTAATAGAAGTATTCTTCTGCTTTTCTTCAGTACTGTAGAAGGAATGTCTGTGCAAGCTACTGAAGCATTCTCCGCTTGAGCAGGAAAGCCCTGTCTCAAATAGTTGAAAATGATGGCAATAATCCTGCGTACGCAGTGCCTTCTACCCAATTTGCCTTATGCACTCGAGGCCATCTCCTGCAGAAGGGAAAGCAGGTGTCACTCTTAAGAGTACTGAGTCAGTTTCTACAGTTTGTCCAGACGACCAACCAAACTTTTATGTGTACCTAACTATAAACAAACATATAGAACTTAACACAGCATCCAGTAATTCAAGGGGCTTTCTAGCAGACAGCCGGGAATATTGCAGGTTATAGGTAGGCATTTTCATTTGTCAACAGACCCAGGCCCATGCTTTGGGTGGGTTCCACCCACCACCTCTAGTCACCCTCATCTCATTTGGGAACATCAAGTGCCTTGGTGATGACCCTCTTCCAAACCCAGGCTGGTGCCTGCAAATGGCCCCCAGCTACTCTCTGGCCTGTTTCACCTCTGCTAGGCTGCTGACTCACAGCATGCCTTACTACTACTGCGAGAGTGCATCCCTTTGGCTCTCTCCTTCTGCATGAGAAGAATTATAGGCTGGCTGAGGTTGACAGGGCCTTCTGGAGCTCATATGGTCCAACCCTCCCTGCTCAAGCATGGCTGTATACAGTCAGATGCCCAGGATCACAACAATACGGTTTTTGAATATCCTTAGGGATGGAGACTCCTCCTCTATGGGAAACCTATGCCTGTGGTCCATCAGAAAATGGTATGTTTTGTTGCCTCCCTACACTCATCTCCAATGGAAGAGCAAACCTGGGCAAGCAAGCAAGTACTTGCTCCACTGTGCTGAAGTGGAGAGTTACCTTGCAGAGGTCACCAGTAAAAATTTCTGCAGCAATGTTAAGCACAGGATTCCTGGCTTACGCTAGGTCTGAGGCACTGAATTCCCATAAGCATACACTCCTCTTTTCTAGTAATAACCAGCTGGGGAAAACAGACAATTAAACATTTCCCTGCAGGTCATAACCATAGCTAGAAATTGTTAATTAACAAGTTAAAACTCATTTTTACAAAAGGTGTATTAACATTTTTAGGACCAATATACTCTGACAATCAGAAAATAGCCTTCAATACCACATGGTAGTCACCTGGTGAGCAGCAGATTTACCCCTTTTACACTCAACTCCTTATCCTTTAGTATTTGTCTCAGGTCACATATAGCAAGTTTCAGAAGGAAGCATCTAGCCTGCTGAAGGTATATTTATCTCCGTTTTTTGTTTGTTTTTTAAATATTTTAAAGAACTTTTAAAGCTGTAGTTTTGGAAACTACATTGAAATGTTTACTGTCCAAGACAGTGAAGATTTTGACTTATTTAAGGGTCAGTGTCTTCAACTGATCAAGAAAATGCAAGGGCAATTAGATTAGGAAAAAATGACGTGTATATTTTCCAGCTCCTTTCATAAGATTAATCCTGGTGCCTTAATGTTGTAAGGCACTGGTGAAGGACCTTTTTGCCACAGTGCCCTGGTTTAAATTGTAGATTTTATTAGGAGTTGCTTATGGAGGCTGATACAAAAGGAAACAGCAGCCCAAGACCCAGCCCCTAACAGATGGATGAACACACCTGGCGGAAAGGCAAACTTTTGATCTGAAAGCAGTAAATCCCTGACCTCTCTTAATTCCACAGGTGAGTCAATGCAATGCTATCCTCCATCTACAGAAGGACAGAACTTCTGTGGCTGCTTGTACTCACCAGCGGCACAGTGAGAACAAACATTCTGGGTACTTCTCTTAGGGAGGAGAAAAGGATCATGAACAGTAAAACTTACAAAACTGTCTCTATTTTACTCTGATGATTTTGGAACAGTCTGATTAGCACCTACCAGTTATTGAAAAAAAAAAAAAGATTAAGAAAACCAAATGGATAGGGGAAACAATCAGAAAATTTCTCTTTTCCATAACTCAAACAACATGGCTTCAAGAATAAAACGCTGCTCATTTCCAGAAATGAAACCAGCTGGAGGATTGAACTCAGGAACCTTATTTTCTGCAGATACTGACTAAATGGGAATCACCAACAGAAAACCTGTTATCTTTTAATTCCAGCAGCAGCCATAGTAGACAATGCAAATGTCTTCTCCACAGGTTTTTGTCCCAGCTCTGAGGTATCAGGTGCCTAAGTATGATTCTTGAGCCCTATATGAGCTTCAAAACTGCTGTGCTACTCCATCTATACAGCACTTTACCACATAGCAAACCTACGTTGGAGTTCCTTGAAGCTTGTGCCCTTTTTTGAAGGGCAGACAGGCATTTCCCCCACCTTGAAAAAGGGGAAAATAGGTTTCTGGGAGAATGAACCTGCTCTGTTGTCCTCAGCAGTGTATCCCCTCTCCTCTCCCTTTCCCACCATCCTCAGCCAGCTTGGAGGATACTGCCCCACTCCAGCTATACACAACCAGCAAGAATGACACCAGGAAGATAAGGGTTTACAGATCATGACAAGCTGCATTTCATAGCTCCATCTGAACAGAACAAAACTAGCCTCCCATGCACTGCAACACTGCAGAAAGCAGCTCAAGATAATGTGACGCAAGTCACATCCAAAGACCCTTCCTTCCCTGGTTGACATGAAGCAAGCAATCAGTAGTTAGCCAAACCATCCCTAGAGCTGCAGCTGATGGCAGAAACAGGAGAAGGCTGTGAGGGATACACTGGGCTGTGCAGAGAGAACAGATTGTCTCCACAGGGACAAGCACAACACAGTGAACTGCCTTCCCCATAGAAGTGGCTGAGAAAGCGAAGCTCAATGTGCCAGGGCTCAATATATCAGCACCACGTGTGGTGGAGCGACTCTTTTTTAGTCCACAACATTACCATCTCTGATGACTGCCAGCATCTGACCCATCCTTGATTTGGCCACTGCTTTCAAAGTCTCTCTGCAGGCTGGAAATGTTTAGGAGTTCCTTGTTACCCACTACATGAGAACATGTTTGCACAAAGTTCCCAGGGCATGAAACACGCTGAGATCATTACCCAGCACTGCTGTGAGAAGCAGATGGTTTGCACTGAATCTGGCTGGTACGCTGCTAGAGGCACCTGTCTCTGTCCAAGCCAGGTGAGGGGCCTGGGGAGGGACTTCTCTCAAAGTCAGGCTGCAAAGGCACCAGTCTCTTGTGGGACACGCACACTAGCCAAGTCAGGTGACAGATGACTTTGTGCAAGGGTAAAGTCATTGCGCTTTGCCCCAGAACATCAGAGCTGCAGAGAGGAATGAATTTTTGTTTTGACTTAGATTTTGAAATGAATTCACAAAAAAGAAACTCTGCTAATGACAATGAAGCAGAGCAGGACTTGAGTGGCTGCACTTATGACATGATGGACAGCCAATTCATTTAAAGGGTCTGAAACACTAGAGCAGGTTTCTCCAATATGGTTCTTTTTCCAAACACATATTCCATTCAAACGAAGTCTGGGTGGGAGAGGGAAAAATCAGCATTAACGCTACGGAGGCTTTCACAGAACAATTTCTTTGCTTCAATATTTTTTCCTTTTCATCTTCTGCCTGAAGGAATTCAGAACTTATCATTTAAACAAACAACTCACAACCAACAAACCCCAACCAATATAAAGAGGAACATTGGGCTACTGGGGACAATAGGAGATGCATGCGAGAACCAGCAACAAAGAACCCAAAGCACAGGGTGGAAGGAATGAGCTTACAGACTCAAAAGGATGATGAAAGTTAATAAATCGTGATGCTCAGAGGGGCCTTTCTGAATCATCTCATACTGTCCTGATGCCAAGTACTGTGTTTCCATGTGGTCAAAGTTCATCCTTCTTTAACATGCTTTGTACCTTACAAGTTGCTACTGTGCTGCTTGTCAGATTAGACTGACCCATAGCTGGTTTGTTTTATTTTTTCCTCTAAAAATCAACCCTTTTCTTTTCTTTCCAAAAAATTAACGGGCTGTTCCCTGACCAGGAAACCTAATGAATCATGGTTACACAAAGATTTCTGTATTTTGCCCTTTAGCCATCCTCTCCCCGGCTCATTGCGATATCCCTCCTACATCACCACTCAAGAAGCAGAGAGCATTGCTTCAACCAGGCAAGACCCAGGGGTGCATGGCCAAGCTTGCAGGCAGCTGCCACACAGATCTCAGTCTGACGGAATTCTGTCTGTCCTTTCCACAGTGGGAAGGGTCTCTTTTACCATACTGCTGTTTTTCAGTGAACCTGAAGCACAGTATCCTCATTATGTCTTCAAATTGGCTTGTATTAGCCAGAAAAAAAAACATGCCAGGGGAAAACGGACAGACTCACTGTTGCACAATCCTCCTGTCTTGCAAGCAAACTCATTATGAAGGCAGGCTCTGCACTTCAGTAATTACCTCACAACACACCTTCACGTTTCCATGTGCTGCCAAAAATAAGCCATCCTTGTCCTGTGTGCCACAGAAGTGCTTCAAAGCAGCACCTACCCCAGGTAAGAATCGGGCAAATCAATGTCATTCTGGGCATTCACGTGCATTTTAACCAAGGTGATGAAATACATAATTGTGTTTACCTCTAGAGATTTAAATGTTATTTAAAATTGCTCTGTACCCTACCCACTTCATTGAAGTTTTTCATTTTTTTGAGTGAGGCAAGGCCTCACCTCCCCAAGTAAACCAGCCCTTGAGTCATAGGAAGTGTTGCTGATAAAAATTTTTTGACTTACTAAGGGCCAGAGTGAGATGGGAAGATTCTTGGATCAATGTACCTGCCATAGGCACAACTGTGGCCCTTTCACTCCAGTTTCTCATAGGGCACTAAGCTGTGTCTACAATGAGGCTAATGGGAAGATTTTCAGGCCTCAGACTCCTCAAAAAATTCAGCCTACCCTCCCAGCAATTCCAGAAGCCAGGACTGATGACATTTACACCTTGGATTTAGGACCAAAATTAATGAATGAAGATATTGTATAATACAGTGATTATTAGTTCATGGGTAGCTATTCCTATGAAGAAAGTTTATTCTCCTCTTTACAGTGATTCCACGAGCAGACATTCTTTCTATGGCAAGAGAAAACACAACTCTTTTAGAACACCTGAGTCTTCAGCAATGAGCTTTACAAAACAGCAAGTAGTGCAAATAACCATTTATTAAATAAGAACAGCAGAAACTCAACCAACACAACATGTTGAAACAAGGCTCCATAAAGTTTTACAGAATATTAGAATGGAGACCTGTCTGTGCTGTATCAGTCAGAAGAGCATGAAGGCACAGGGCTTCACCAGGTTAGAATGACCTGGTACACAGAGCTGGCAAGGGAAAACATCTCTCTGCTCCTGACAGCATCTCCTTTGCAGCACTGGTTGTTTTCATTGCCTTGAATTACAAGGTAAAGATAGCAGGATGAGTTTAAGTGACTTAAAAATAAAATCAGCAATCGTGGAACAAATTTAAGTCATTGATTAACTTCCCGTTTATCTATTAGTTTTTTATTCTGATGACTGGCTCCATTTTTTAGATAAGGTTAACTTCCACTAAATCTAGTCTTACATCATAGTTACTATTTTTGCCCCTGGTAACTGTCTGCATACAAAATTAATCACCCATTGTTATGTTTATCCAGTCTCTGGTATCATGATAAATTAATCTGATTTCCTTCCCCCCAGATTCCTACTCTGCTGCTGAAACTACATTTGAGTAGAAACTGGAGGTCAAGTGCACAAATCCAACTTCTAAAAAGCAATGAAAAGTTTTAAAAGCACTGCACATCTAAGATTATAAATGCACATTTCGAAGCAGTGTGTTGCAAAATTGATCAAATTTCTGACCACAGGTCCAACAAGATTTCAGAACAAACAGACTTCTTTCACAGCCTGAGAAAAAGAAAGCTTTCTTACATTTTTTTTCTGACTCCCAATTGATTTCTCAACTGTGAAATTATTATTCAACTAGTTCAGCTTAATGACCTGAAAATCTTCCTCATGCCCCTGAAGAGATGATTACCAAAGAAGCTGGGGCTTTGCACATCAAATCTAGGCAGCAAGTGTTCAGACAGTGACTATTCCAGTTTGCTAGTTTGACTGAAGTGTTGATACCATGTGTTCTTCCAAATATTTTATTTATACAGTAGCAAGTTTCTTTCACAAAGGTTAATTCTGTCTTTGAAATAGCTGATTATATATGTAAAAATCAAGTTCAGTTATGTTAGCCAGTGAAGTGCTTGGCAAGTTCCATATGATTACCTGTTACCACCTGATAGACATCAGTGGGTTGAGATTCCAATGATAAACAATTCCTCCCATGGTACCACCAAGCATCTCCCTCTACCTACTTCTTCTTAAAAAGTAGGTGTAGTAACCACTACATTCCCTACTTTTGCAGTAATATTCCCAGAAACTTTCTTAGAAAAGTGTTTCTCTGCTTAACTGTCTCTTTCACACAGGACCTCTAAGTGCTTGCTTGAAAGAAGCAAAGTTGGAAGGGTATCAGAGAACAGGCTGACAACTAACCAGACATATCTGAAGGCTCGCTATTTATTGGTCTCCAGGGTGCAGAAATGTGTCTTGTTCAGATTGGTATAGGACACGAATATGTACCTAACCAGATGCTGCTCTCTTCCAGTAGCTGAAAGCAGCTTATTCACAAAAGTGATGAGAACAATGTGCAGCCCTGAGTATCTGTAGGAAAAACAACCCTCTCCACTGCGGAGTTCTGTTCTGCTCAAGACCAGGTGTTGAGAAGTGCACTGCAGAATAAGCAGGAATCACAAAACCAGAGTCATTATCAGTGACTTAACTCCCCACAAATGTATTGCCAAAAATTTCTCAGCAAGTGCCATTTAATATCAGGTAGTAAAAGAGATGTTACGCTTTAAGTTAGAGCAACATCCTTTTATGCTGCAATTGCTTTTGGTCTCAGAGATGTTGATTCCTATGCCTGTAGGGGATGGCCTTGGCTGTGAAAAATACTTTACAGGGGCAGGAAAATAAGAGGGGTCTGGCAGAAGGCAGAGGCTTCATGCCCTGTCATTCTGAATAGGGAGGTAAATTATGCCAATGTTTAGAAAAAGAGGCTGGTGCTGAGAGGACTACTGCAGTCAGCCACAGCTAGAAGTATATTCTCAATGTATATACCAGAGTGTTGTATTTAACATTCCCTGGAAAAGCTCCCTCCATCCCACCAGGTTCTGGTGGCAGGTTTCTGTCTACCAAGGTTTTAGAAATCCTGACCTTGGAAAAGATCTAATTTTCAAGGGCTGTGTCTTCCCATGAGAAGCCTTGTTAGAGGCCAGTGGCCTCTGGCACTTCTTCATCGGACCTACTGCTGCCTAATTACAGCTTAATTGTTGCTTTCATGGCAGAAATCCCATCCTACAGAATACCTGAGAAGTGTGTGGCTTCCTCTTCTATGTGTGGGGCTGATGGATGGGTTGTTGCTTTGAAATTCTCCACAGGCTCTTTTCCTCTGCTCTGCTACAACCTGTCATAGATAAAACCACCTGCATCAGATCTCAGGTGGTCCCATGCCCTGTGTGCTGGTGTCTGCTGTCAGCCCCTTGACAACAGCTACACCTTGTCTCACACACACAAAAAACCCCAACCTTACAAACCTCTGCTGGAAAACTGCAGGCCAACTTTCCTTAGCTGCCTCATCTGCAGTCTTTTGCAGGCACACACAAAGCTCGATAGCTGTTACACCAAGGACAGAAACACCTGCAACTGCACACACATGCACTTGGCTGTGCCTCAATATTTAAGGTAGGATGTGACCCAAGGCAATCTGGAGTAACATGGGGGATAGCAGTGGGAGGGCTGGCAGCAAGGAAGACTGCTTGAGAAAGGCATGTTTAATAATACCTTTGGAAGCAAACTAGCTGATTTGCAGAACCATGCCATGCAAAATACTGACATCTTAATTAAGAAAGTCCCAACCGAAACAACTCCCTGCACAGGAAAGCCTCAAATCTCTACTGAGCAAGACTGTACAGATCTTTGTGAACAAAAGGGCTGCATCACAGAGCTGACCACCTTACAGATTGTCCAGGAAATAACAGCAGTTATTTGGGGCTACTTGCTCTGGAGAGACAAAACCCTGCACAGCAGCTCAAAGCCAGAACCAAGGCACATCAATACTATGAACAATTGGCACCAGCTTCCTACATCATTTTTCTTCCACACAACACACTGAGTAATCATCTACCAGAATTTTCTCTTTGAGCTCATATATTTACTGTATTTGATGTGATTGTCCTCAAACAAAACCTTAGAAGAAAAAATGCCCTGCACAGTTGCTTCTTTGAACACAGTCCTCCAAAGCATATGGAGGAATCTTCACAGAAGTCTCCATTTACCCACTCATTCCTTTACTTTATTGGCACAGCCAAGGCATACAGGTAATTTAAAACCCTTATCTGACTGCTTTCACAGGAGCATTGTAGAGGTTTTCCATTGTTTCCAGTTGCCTCCAGAGCTCAGCGCACCATGGCAGCATAGGAGTCACCTACAGAAATCACCGAAACTACTGGAAAAAGGTTTACCAAGTAAAATTCTTTCAGGAAAGAACAGAACAGATACCAGAGGCCAATCCACACAGCTTGCCTGTTCTGAAACATTTTTCCAACAGTTGTAGGATACAAAAAATCCTCCTCCCAAAACACATTCCAGACGGTATTTTAGGAGGGAATGTGGCAGCACTGCTGGCAATCCTGTTACTCTGCAAAACCTCTACAGACTGTCCCCAGAAATCACTGCCGTGTACAAACCAGAAAAATATGCAACTCTATGAAATATTCTGGAGCACTTACAGATTGCTTGAAAATTTAATTATAGTTCAGTTCAGCAAGTGACTGTTAAGAGAAATCAAGTTTTCTTCCTTATTTCTTAAGCAAAGACACTTGTGCCCAACTTTCCACGTTGCCACCCCTGCAAAGTTTCCTACAAACCACATACTTTAGCACCCACAAAACTGAATTCAAGTAAGTGAGCACCAAAAACCTCCCTCGAGACTCTCTCCACAAGTAACCTCACTGGAAGCAGCCTGAATATGTTAGTACTTGAAGGCATGTAGCCAAGAGGCAATGCAACCTCTGCATGACTGGCACGCACTCTCACATAGCTCAGAGGCAAATCTCTTCCATGCAGCTAAAAAAAAAAATAATAAAAAAAAAAATCAGTGCTCTGAGGGACGCACTACTAAGTTACTGCAGTGCAGCTGAAAGACAACTCCACTTAGCTTTAAACAAGTTACCTGAGGTTTATTTTCATCAGAAAACCACAAAGTACACTGAAGGCTAAATTACCTGCCTTTAGGGGCAGACTGTGCAGTCCTGCTGGGCTTCATGCGGGGATGTCTGGACAGAGACACTTAGTTTAACATCACTTCAGGCATCCCTACACTATGCTGGAGTTGTTTATACTGTTACATTAGGTCCTGGTTTGAGTGAGAACAGAACTAATTCTGTTCAGTGATTTTACTTTCCAGCTCCGTTCTTCTAGCTGCACTGTCTGGAGCCAGCAGCCTGTTCTCACAGACAGTGTCTGCTGCTGGCAGTGATAACCCCCCATGGGCAGAGTTACTACCAAGGATGGTGTGCAGACCAAGGCCACTGCTGGGTCTTGTGTACCACGTTGGGGGGTGCAGAAAGTGAAAGGCTGCACCTGTGGGGAGGAGCGGACAGGAGACCCCAAACTGACTACGGTGGGACTCCATCCCATATAGGTCATACTTGGTATAATGCTGAAGGATTAGGAGGGTCAAGCCCCTGCTCAGCTCAGCTTGGGTCCTCTTCTGGTTTCTTACTTGCTTCTTCCACGGCCAGCATCTGCAGAGGACTCTGTTCTGCCTTTGATCCTGACCTCTGTGTTCCTGAATCCAGAACCAGAACACAGCTCCCGAACACAGCTCCCATCTGCTGTGGGGCCCAGTCTGGGACTCTCCCAGTGCCTGCTCCACAGCATCAGTGGTGACAGTGATGGAATCACCATCAGGGGGGTTGTGTTCAATACTGCTTTTGTAGATATTTGTATATATTCCATTTTTTTTATTATTCATTTCATTTTTGTTAAAGCTGTTCCAGTTTCCTTTTCTAATGGCTGAGTCTCTCTCCTTATTCACTTCTCTTCCCCTCTGGGGAGGGAGGGGGGTTAACAGAGAGCATCTGTTATAGGTCTAGGGGGCTGCCCCGACCCTAAACCGTAACATATTACAAACGCACCCTCAAATATTCCTGGACATGGAGAACAGTACCATATACCCATTCATTTTCCCCTCTGTTTTTAACAGCCACCACCACCACGAAGCCAAGAACTGCCTACATACTATCCTATACTATACTTGACAGGAGGTTCCTTCCATAAAAAAGTCTTTAAAAATCCAGTAGGAGAAAACAATACATAGCACATCATGAAAAAGTTACATCCCATGCCAGTAAACGAAAGACAGAGACAAATCATTAAGTTGTAAGAGACAAATATTGTCACAGAAGTTTTTTTTCCTAGTAAAGGCATATTCATATACTTCTTGTCTATATAAATGTGAAACCATTTCAGAATTTCAAGTCCGGTATTAAGCCAGCTGGTAGCATCCCGTCTGTAGAACATCAGGAGTGGTGGCTGTTCTGGGAGAACAGGGAATGTCTATGTCACACATCACAAAAGGATATTTCTAGCCTACGATGGCGGCTGACTGCCACCTGACTTCAGTGAGAATAACTATAGAGGGTGTAAGGACAAAATTTAATGCTGTAAGACCACAGAGACCATCTGTGGAACACAAGTGTCCACCTCTCACAAGTCATAAGGTTTCCTACGCTGTTTCATTACCAGGACAGGATTAATTTTTCTTTGGGTCATTTTCTCTGGAGAATGCCCACTGCATCCATGACAGCCATGAGCTGCTGAGCTCCAAAGGAAAACTGATGCAAACAGTATGTTCATTTAGTCTTGTTTCACCCTCATCTACCTTGTTGATTTCTCAGGAAGACGGTCAGTACCTCCACAGGGAAACCTGACAGAATCTCAGAGGCATTGCTGAAGTATAAATTTACATTCATTTTTAACCTTAGATACACAGGGCAAGCCTTCTGCTGTTCCAATGTGTTTGCTCTGGACCACCCAGGAAGCAAAGGAAAGATGGACTTAAACAGAAAGCCTGTTCCACAGTGGAAAGACATTTTAAAAATAATCAATTGAGAACAGACATTTAAATCCCTGATCTTGTCAGCATTGCTTCTATGTACTCACAGGGCTGTCAGAGCTCTGCATCTCTGGGAAGAAACCTTGTTTTCTAGCAGAAAGACCTTGGAAACATTAAATATAAATCTAATTTTGTTGGTTGCCTATAGCAACACAAGGGCACTTTCACCAGCCTCTCCTTAACTAAGAGTGCAATATTAATCAATATTAACTGATTGCACACCCAATAAGAGGTTTTGTCTTGACAGAGATGACAAGTACAACTGCCTGGTTCAAAAGCTGTTTTTCTAACACCCCAATCTTGTTTATGAGAATACATGAAGATGCAGTGGTACAGCATCACTAAATTGTGTTCTTAATCAATGCTGCATATAGAAAATTTAAACCTTGCAAAGAAAAAAAAATAATCACATTTTCTAGAGAAAATACTTTGAATTCAAGGTTTCTACGTCACCTCTTCTTCTGGAAAGCAGAGGTCACTATTTAGTTACTTACACACAGCTCTCTTGCAATACAGAATGGACAATACAAGGTTACCATGACACCAAAGAGGGCCACAGTAGGGCTTTCCCAATATATAAGGTACTGTTTTCACATCACCCCAGCTTGACCATGAGCCTCTTTCTTGGAAGTTTGGGCAAAGAATCTCATCCACTGGCCAGAAAAATTTTACTGATTTTGGCTCACCGGGAGGTTTCTGTGCCTCTTATCCACCTTCTGCATATTTTGGGACAGAACTAAAACCCTCCACCATCAGTTGTCCAGGTTCATCCCTTTTTCAATAGTTCTTTAGTAGACACAAGTTCACAGATAGGATAGAGTCAAACAGTTTGTAGAAGACAACCATGGTGGCTGGAGCTTGGGTGCTCAACCAGCTGGTTTTACCTCAAGCAGCGAAGAGTCTTTCCACAGGGCAAGGTCAGAGGAAAACAGCAATACAGGCAAAGAAGTTGTAGCAGATGACAAGAGCAGGTACGACAGTTTCAGCTGGTGGCCACAGATCAGATACACACTGCCTACACCCCAATTCCTATGCATGTGCTTGTGGAGGTGCTACAATCTTTTGGTTTCTTTGTAGGGCTAAGTACCTGCTGCATCAAAACAGTTCACAGGCAGGCTTTACCTTGCAAGCTCTGAAGTGCTCCCAGCTTACACAAACTTGTCAGAGGCCTGCAGGTAGCAAAGGAATGCCTCCCCACAACCTGCTAGGTAATTAGCCAGATGGCAAGCCTGCAACAAAGCCACCATGAGAGAGTCCATATTCCTGTTCACTGAACCTTGTAATGCAGCTTAATTTCTCCAGTCTATACCAAGACCTGAAAGCTGTTATTTCTCTTCCCTGTTTTCTAAATAACATTAGGTATCCAGAAGGGAGCTGTCTGCATTAAAAATAGGATGTGTTAAATTAAGCCACTGGTGCATTCTATATAAGTTGAGGAAAAGCTTTCTTAAAATGCACTCTAAATAATACTGGCTTTTCTCCTTGCTACTACCTGTCCTTTGCACTCAAGGGTCATCCAGCACAGTAAAGGCTACCCTGTGGTAAGGAAAGGAGGAAAATCCTGACCCAACACCACAAACATTGCTGTATCTTTAGAAACCCTCCTCCAAGCTACAAGAAAGAGACAGAGACTTCAAAGAGCAGGTCTTTTGGAGATCACTAAGAAACCCTGCTAGCTGCTTTACAAGCAACTTTAAACTTGGCATCTTGGATTTGTTTTCAAAAGCCTTAGCATGATAGTCACTCAACAAGCAGCATGAGGCAGAGCCTGACCCTGAGGCTGGTCGGTGTCCTGTTGATGTTTCCTGGCCTGTGTGGCCACAAAGTGATCTCTGGCTATAACATTCCAAACTGCGACCATACAAATTGCCGTGGAACAATGCAGCACACAGCGAAGCTGCATCAGGTGCAAGGCAACAAAGTTTACACATCTGTGTAAACTGCACTTAAACATGCTGAGGATGCTGTTGAAGACTAGGCACTGCACGGTAAGTATGCAGCCTCTCAAAGTGAGAAGTGTGCACTATTACTGCTGGTCAGTGCACGATGAAGCCCCTTCTGTTTTATCAGAGCGATGCCACACAACCATCTTTTAGATACCTGCAGTAACACTTATAGTTCCAATATTTCACCCACTACAGTCAGTGCTGCAAGGGAAACATCTAGTAGACTATGAAAGCCCATTGCAGTACCAAAGCCAGCTCCTAGTACCTGAGACTGAGTGAAACCTGGAGCGATACTCAGTATCTCAAGTAGAACTAGTCTCACTAATCACATTTTTCTTACCAGAAGTTACTGGGCTTCAAAAACCCTATGCAACATATAAGATCAATTTTCTCTCCCCTCGCAGCGCTAAGAATCTCAATCATTCCTTCATATCAAGCTGGTAATAGTGCAGATTTCAAGATGTGTCTCATCCCATAAACCTACCAACTGAGGTCTGAAACAAAACCAGAAGTAAAGGTTTCTCCTTTAGTTATAATTTCTTTATTTGTCTTCAGGGAGGAAACCGTAGAGAAAAGCTGAAACAAAACCTTCCATTCAACAGCAAATCATGATAGCTAGTGGTAAAATTGTTATCAACATTGGAAAGACAAGATAGCTGTTTTAATAAGTGATAAAAGCAAAAGGGTTCTTTAGAATAACAAAAAAGAATATCAAGGCTAAGACAGTTAGTGAAAGCACTGACACACCCTGGGCTGCAGGGTGTGTCAAAAACAAACCTTGACAGTTGATACAGGCAACTCTGTGCCTCTGGTAGAAGTTCCCTGCAATGGCAAGTATCTAATGGACAGTATGTTACCTTCCATACGCACAGGAACTTCCCTCAGAGTTCACCAAATCTGATCTGAGCTCGTTCTTGGAGGTGTTGCCATTTCCAGCATCCAACCATACCATGTTTTATTTACGTACAAGACTCTGCTTACTACTTACTACTCAGAAGCTAGAACTACGATAAGGTAAAACAATAAAACTAATCTCAGCACAGATTACTTCTAATTGCACTGCAGCATTTACACTATCACAGCAATCTGTATGAACCGCAGCGCTCAATTTCAAAATAAAACCTGATTTTGACCCACCATTTCCACAGAGGTCCTGGGGAACAGGCCTAAGCTGCCATTTCCTTTGCTCCATTTCAGTAAGAGAATGTGGTATACAGAGTTCTTATATTTAACCAGTGCTCCACACTTGGATCTCAAGGCTATGAGCTTGTCCATTTTCAGAAAGTGTCCAGGTGCCATTATTGAAGGTAACTATGCATGGTGATACTAAATTGCTCATTTAAGAAAGTAAGGCTGAAATAAGAGACAGAGTAATTGATTTATTTCAGCTAGTATATTCCTAAAAGAAAAGGTGCATCAGCACAATACTGATGGTGCATCACTTTTTAACAGCTCTGTTGGAAGGCTGAAAAGAAGAGGACTTAAGACTTGGATGACATCTGCAGTTGGCATATTACAAATTCAAACATGTTAAACCCTCTGCCTTGCCTCATGCTGCACTCACCACTTACTGCTGCAGTGGTCTTTGTCCAGGAGGACCACACCTGAATCCTCCTTCAGATTCACAGCCCTACCACTCCTTTCAGTTCCTCACCTTCGCCCAGAGCATTCCCCTGCTCCAGTCTTGCTGTGCTCATACCATCCTGCTTATGACCCTGAAAAAAACTCTGCTACTTGTACATTTCTAGGGTCCTCCTTTTTGGTTTTAAGGAAGATTTATAAAAGATGTTTGACCCCTGAGGCATCAGTCACCACAATCTTCTCCCTTGTTACTCAATTTTTAAGCTCTTCACAGAGCACAAATTACTGATGCAAGACAGAACAGAAACCAATCTTACTAAGAAGTAAAATGCTTCCCACCTACTGACTCAGAGGTATAGTGTCCTCAAGCATGCAGCCCTATTAAATGGCTTGTGTTTTTTGGTTTTGTTTGCTTTGGGTTTTTTAGGATGTATAAGAAGACTGATACAGATCTATCTACTGCGGGACACAGCATCACTATCAAGAGTCCACTGTCATTGTCCAAGTGAAAACTATGCTGCATTTCAGACAGGTCAGCAGACATGCTAACACCTGCAGCGGAGTAGAGCAACACCCAAGACATCCACTGACCTGGAGGCACACCATAGGCTAACAGTGCCTTAAGACTACATAAGATGTTATTTTGCCTCACCCCCAACCCCCACTGGTGCTGAAATCTCAGGGATCAACGCTTCCATCCCAGAAGACACCTTTACTTTCAATTTAGAGCTTTTTGATTTACACTAATTGCTCAGCACAGCTCTCTGCCCTAAATACAGTTTTTGCTCTTTCCTGGTACAAACTCAGGTAAGCTTCAGAGCAGCAACCCAAGTCAGGAAACATTAATTAGGTTGGAACATTCAATAGACATGGTTGGTAGTTTTCCAAATTGAAAGAAGGACAGATTTACAGAACCACTTCAATTCAGCAAGCAGTAAAACAATTTTTAATGAACCTCTGTGGTTTATTAGCCCTTTCTCCATCCTACTGTAGAGAAACTACCAAGACATCTGTAAATACTAGCAGATAGAAAGAGGACAAATTCAAACAGAACTACTAAATAAACCAGTAAAATACACCAACAATTCACCTTCTTAAGATTTTGTATTTCCCTTTAAAAAGAAGTTTCTGAAGGCCAGTAGTAAGTGGTTTTAAAATAACTTCAGAAGACATTGAGAAGGTTGCTCTAGCCTTTAAGAAGTCTGTAATTTGAACCGTTGACACCATTTAAGACAGGGTAAATTTCAATCCTAATCATAAGTAGTTTTTACCCCATCTTAGCCATTCCTGTTAAGTGTCCCTTGCCCTGTGAAGAGGACCATATATCCCACCAGCACTCAGTGACCACAGCACAATCCCCTCTTCAAATAGTAACAGATGTACAGAGGATTTGGCTGGAGCACATATTTACAGGACCTTATTGAAAAATGAGCTTTGGTTCAGGGTGCTTGTTACCAGCGTACTGCTTGCACTAGCTGATCCAGAGTGAAGCCCGAGTTCAGACAGCGTTCGCTTACAATAGACTCTGGCTGTGGGCAGGCACTTGAGATATTAACTGAAGGTCATGCTGACAAACACAGAAGAGCTCACCTGGAAACAAAGGGAAAGACAATAGCTAGCTTTGAAAAATCTGACCCAGCAACACAAAATGGCAATTGACACTACTATCAGCAGACTGTTTGCGTAAAGGATATTTCCACATGCATAACTCTACTCTGAAGTCTGAGAGCATGCTGGTGGCAATGACGGATCCATAATGGCATTCACTTCACTGCAATACAGGATGTATAGCACTACAACCTGCCAGGGAGGCAGCCCTGTCTTTCAAGAGCAGGCATATGTCCATCAAAAACAATTTAGACACATTGTGTTAGTTACTCTGAAAGAAAAGGCAGAATACTGAAATTATCAAAACAGTCACTTGGAAGTGCTCTCTGTTAAATTTGATATGATTTACCAGTTAAGTTGAAGTGGTTTTTATCATCGTCAACCGACAGAATTAAGTCCCATGCCCTTAGTAATGACCAAGGAAGAGCATTTCTATCTATGCATAATAAAAAGGATGAACTGACTTCAACCTTGAAAACTTAAAGGATTTGTCATGCTTATCAATTAAGATCATAGGCTGAAGTACAACTCCAGACTATTAAAAACAAGTTCTTCAGCCTCGCTAAACCAAAAGAACAAGTTTGTAGTATCAAAGGAATAAAGTCTCAGCAAGGCTCTAATACACTTCAGAAGGTCAACCTTGGAGCAGTATTTAATAGGCCTGCCTCAACCACGTCTCCTGGCTCTGTGTGTCAGCATGAAAATGTTATCGCCACTGCAAATGACTGCTGGTTAATTCCCTGTGACGTTAATGAGTTTTGAATTTATGCAAAGTCTCCCAGCACGTACTTCCGCAATATCTACCACCCACCATACCAACAGAGGATACCGGTGGTAAAAGCATCTAGCTTCGTCCCAGTTGTTATTTAATATAGCAAGCCAGACTTCAGCAGGCATTGAAAAAATATTTCAAAAACCCGAAATCAACAGGCCTGGAAGGAAGTCAACAAAAATGCAGCAGGATATGATTTTCAGTTCCTACATATCTATGAAAAAAACCTCTCAACATGTTCTTGTAATTCTGACTAATCTTTCACAAAAGATAAGTCAAACCAAAAATGAAGAAGAGTTTGATCCTCAAACCAATGAAGATTTTCAAGAGCTGTCAGGACCTTGTGCAATCAAGTGAATCTGCAACACCAGAATAACCTCACAGCCAGATATGGATTTAGAAGTTGAGAAGTCTGAAAACTTAACAGTGAATTTTCTTGCTTTGTACAGAATTATCAATGGTCATTCAGCATTAGAGCCACTGTCAAACTGATGCGGGTTATTAAGAAAGAGTAAAATTTCTTGCTCATAACACAGAATTATATAGCAGATGAGGAAATTAAGTACACTGGCATTAAACCACACACTTCCTAGGCAAATAAAAGCACCTTAGGTGCCTCCAGCCACGTTCTGGGATACTAGCCACCAGTTCCTCAAACCAGTACCACTACATAGGCACATAGTACCAAATATTGCTTCAAGGGTTAATTATTTGGACAAGCAAGGGAAAACTTTGGCACTATTAAGAGCCTACATCATGGACTACTAGTTTCCAGATGAGAGTTGAAAGGAGAACTGGTGTCTTGGCAGCGCACACACATACTTTGTCCATCTCATATCCAGACTGGACAACAACCAGGGTCCCAGTCACTGAAAAGAGGTTAAGTGTGCACCTAATTAATGTATCTCCATTTGTCAAATCAAGTACAGCCTATGGCCACAAGCCAAGCAGCAGGCACTGAAACCTTCACATCTCTGAAAGTTAGTACAGAAGCACCTCTAGATTTAATGTGTGTTATCAGTTAACCTAATGGGACAAACTTTTTTTGCTGGGTTGGTCTCTACGTAACAAAATTCACACCCCAAATTCAGAAATTAATTTTTAAGAATTTAATGTTGCAAATACAGAATTTTAAGAGTTATTAAAAGCTCGTATCTGACATTTCTCACTGCAGCACATGGATTTTTTTTCTGCAGATAGCACAGATTATAAATTCTATGTAGCTACATAATCCAAACGAAGCGTTCTCCCATAACCAGATAATCTCTTTATAATAATTCTTACATGCACAGCAAGGATCATCTCAGTTATTTTCACAATCACTTTGCCCTAATTTTTGCAAGAGGTACAATTAATTCTTTTCACAGAGAAGCGCTTTTGTGATATGGTATCTAAAGCACATGTACCCAAGTGTTTGGCTCTGCTGGAACAGATGAAGACAATGAGCAGTATGCAGTGAACAGACGCATCACTGCATCGGCGCAGCAGAGGAATTGCTAGGGCTCTGCAGAATTCTGGACTATATCTTCAGGCTTTACATTAATATCTTGAAGTGGCAATTCCTGCCAGTTAAACTGCAGCACAGATGTGTCACAACGCATTCTCAAGAAGACCTGGACTTCCTCCACTTCCTTTACCATTCCCATTCCCCTTACTCCTGGTGATCAAAACTGGAATATAATTCAACTTCTGACACACACAATTACAGAAGTGGAAGCACTAGCAGGCAGTTTCTCCTAGGCTTATCACCTGCCAACAATCCAATGTGAAGTGCAGCTTTCACATGCTCCAGTGGGCTAGGTGACCTTCATCTTCAAAGCCTGTGAACACAATGTTCCTGTAACTATTCACAGAGGTTTGGGTTTTTTCCTTATATAAAGGGAAGTTAAGGTTGGAGATCTAGACAGACCCATAGTCCCCAAAGAGGCTGGTAGGAAGAGAGAGGAATGGTTGTCTTTCTCTGGAATACAACAGCATTTTCCTGCAAGATTCTTTGAATTTTAAGAATCATAAGCTTAGAAAAACAAACAAAAAACCCTCACATTTTTCCTGCTAATTCCATATCACATGGATCCTGCAAGTCCTATTACACATTCCCATCCTGTTCACATACCATCCCCCCAACCCCCCCAGCTTATATCAAGGTATATCACACTCAACTTTCTCTAACTCCACATCTATTCCACAGCCAGATACTAAAGGAATCAAGGTTCAGGTATTGTGAATTTCCTTGTGCTTTCAAAATAAACTGCAACCTTTAGGGCTCAATGCTACAACTACAGGCACTGCAGAATTTTGATATGCAAGCTGTAGTGATGCTAACACTATTCTGCCACTGGAACAAAGCTGTCCCACTGAAGTGTATGACTGGAAGCGTTGCTGCAGTGAGGACTATGCTGGAAGACCTGGTCGCTGTACCAATGCAGGAGTACTGTGCATTTCTCTGTACACCTGAGACTTCCTACTCCAAGCAGGCCAGGCCAGGAAGGGTGACCCTTCACCACTTTTGTTTGACCAGTGTGATTACCCCACTCCATGCTTCAACTGACAAAGCATCACCTGCAGTTGGCTATGTCTGTGTGGTGTTTAACTGGAGGCTCTGCTCAGGCCATCAGAGACAATGAATTTTCCATTTGTATCACAGGCGTGTGGTTAGGAAGAAAATCATGCCTTCATACAAACAAAAAGTGCATTGTTTTCAGAAGTGTCAGTCACAAGATTCTGACAGACAAAAGCTTTACAATGACATGTCCGCACAAGAATACTCCTGTTTGGTTTTTTTCTCTTCAATTAACATGCACCCCATGCAATGAGGACCTCTCTCCCTCCCTCTCCTATTTGTCAGGCCAGTCTGCTCAGACAGTGCCCTGGATGTTCAGGTTCTGAAGACTTCAGAAATCTTGAAACTACACCTCAAGCTACTTGCAACAACTGACAACAAAGCAAGTTTCAGATTAAAAGTTAAGCTCCACAATTGAGTCACTACCAATGAGGACAAGCCCCACAGGCATTAAAATAGTAAGCACATTACTACATTAACCACTGCAGGCAGAAGCCTTTATGCGTAGAGATTTCTAACCATGGCCACAAACATTAGGATTTGACTTATGGAAGTGTTCTACTCAGATTTCAAACATTTTCTGAATAGATGAGCATCACTGCTATGGTTCCTGTGCTTTTTGTTTGTCAATTGCTCAGTATAAAGAGCACTTGGAGGATCAGATTGGGTTTACTGGATTCTAGTACCTCTCCGTGACATTTTCTTTTTTTTTTTGTCTTTAAAGATATGATGACCTTAAAGAACGCCTCACACCACTGCAGAGCAAGATGGCAATAATCATTTCAGTTAGGAATTCAGCTAGCAATTCAGCAGAACGGGGAGGCTAAGCAAGAGTGGATTTGAATCCTCTTACCTCCTCATCTCTAACAGGTATTAGACCTGCATGCTCTGACATGCTCTAATTTCCCAGATCTAGCTTGGATCAAAGCAAGAGAAACCTCATCTGCTTCCCTTGTCCTATCCTTAGTCTGCTGTAAGGCTGGTATATCAGCCAAAGAGTTAAACCAACACAGTTCACTGTCTGGGCACATGATTTAATCAATACTAACAGAGAAGCATAAATGAATCTTCCAATTTTACAAACATGGGTCTAACCAAAAAGTTATTTTACATATTGCAGTGCAGTGCCAGTGTGCTCTTCTACAAGGACTGCAGTACTTGCTCACTCTGACACTAAAAAAGAAGCCACGGTACCTAAAGTCTGAGAATATGATGACAGAGGTGCACACAGAAACATCAAAAATCTCAAGTTGCTTCAGACAACTGTGCACAGGAGTGAAGAACTGATGAAGATACAAAAATAGTTGCATTTAAGGAAGCTAAAGATACTTGGTCCAGATACTTGCTCCTACTGGCCAACTGTATGAGATCTGTCTGAAAGCAAGAAGCAGGAGAGGCCACCACCAAAAGCAGGGTCTCTCATCCCAGCTCAAATCACTTCCAATGCCTTAGTGAACAGATACCACCATGCCCCAAATTCACTGTGGGGTAGAGGAAGAAACAATTACATAAGCATAAGCATCTCTGACATTGAGACAGGAACCAAGATTTGTCTTCACCTGGGGCCACATGCAAACAAAAACCTGAAACAAGACATAGATCAAAAACTGTTTATCTGAATATGGGGGTACTAAATCACTAACTTACATGCCCTCGCAATTTGTTAAAAACAGAAGACAGAAGAACAACGATCATTAGAATACTGCTGCTGTGCTTGACCTATGAAAAAAAGACTGTCTACAGGATTTATTAGACAGAACGCTGCAGAGCCTAATAGGTCAGCTGCTCATATTAATGGATCTTTGTTCAGGAAAGACACTGAAAAGAAATTGAGAAAGTGTCAGACAAGCACGAGGCAAGATGCTGTACCACACCCAAGAAGGAACTGGTTTTGCCTGATGGTCCTGGACACTGAAAGAAAGAGAACCTTGAGAGCAGAGCTCTAACAGTCTATTCTGCAAGCAGGGTTTGGGAAGCGTATGGAGGGAGACTGTAGATGGTCCATGAGGTTAGTG
The DNA here is from genome assembly GCA_025345505.1 of Todiramphus chloris collaris. Lineage (NCBI taxonomy): Eukaryota > Metazoa > Chordata > Aves > Coraciiformes > Alcedinidae > Todiramphus > Todiramphus chloris. Next base: position 1,585,906 of record JANVCC010009967.1, on the reverse strand, counting down.
CTACCTGCTTCAGCACTGCACACAGAGTCTGAACAATGTGCTCTGGCAAGCAGATTGTGCTGGGTTACAGGAGTTAACTTGGTGGCTAGTTATTTGATAGCCTGACCTATACTACAGCTTTGTTGACATGTTTTCTCCACTAACCCCAGACAGACAACTTGTCAACAGCTGTAACAACACACTAGCTCTGCAGTAGAACCTAATAAGCTCATGTTTGCTTTGGGTCTGCAGCTCCTTTTCCCCATAGCAACCTTCCCAGTGCCGTGCTTTGCGTTGAGAGCTGGAAAGGTGCTGACAACACACCCGTGTTGTGGCTGCTGCTGGGCAGGGCTCGCACAGCACCAGGGCTGTTTTTCCAGCATTCCCCCTGCAGTGTGATGGTGTGGAGAAGATCTTGGGAGGGGACACAACTGGAACAGCTGACCCAAACTGGCCAAAGGGATATTCCATACCATCTGACATCAGCTGAACTATAAAAGCTACAAAAAGGGAGTGAGGGTAGGCAAGGCTTGTCCTCTAGAGCAACCACTTTACATGTTTGGAGCCCTGCTTCCCTTTTGATGGGAAGTAGAGATTAAATCTTTGTTTTCTTTTGCTTCCACATGCAGCATTGCTTTGCTTCTTCATTTAACTGCTTTTGTCTAAGCCCACGAGTTTCACCTAATTTTCCTTCCCCCTGCTCCAGGTGAGAGGAGGGAGGTGATAAAGCAGCTTGGTGGGCACCTGGTGTCCAGCCAAGGTCAGACTACCACAATGTTCTAGCAAAATATTCACAGGCAGAGGCTGCATCTCCAATAGACAGCTTGCTAGTACAGCTGGAGTAGCTTTTTTAAGACATATCAAATAGTAGTCTCCCTTTTCTCTTCTCCATAGGAAATAATATCTTACCCACCTTTAGAGAGCCAGTGTTCTTCTCAACAAAAGCAGTGTGTTTTACCTTCAGCTTTACCACTGAAAATAACATTTCTCATTCCGCAAGAAAGATGACTGTGATTCACCTAGTAAAAGTATCCAGGATGCATTCAGCAAACTATGCATGTATTTAAGAGATCACTTCTTAGCAAAGAAGTTTCCTAAAGTGAGATACCTTGCTATCCTGTGAACCTGTGATGGATGTGTCCAGAAGCCAAGCATTCCCTAGAAGGAAATACAGAAAATTTCCACTTACAACTTCACTCACTCCAACTCACTATCCTCAGAATCCAATCAGTGAAGCTAATGCTTGCTTTCTATTGCATACTACAAAATGGACACCAAGCCATTGCACAAGATTACACTTTAAACCCCAGAGAGAATGTCAGGGAGACTACACAGCGTTCAAGCTGCAACTGATGGGTTTACTAGTTGCAAGTGGCTGCATCACTACAATGTCAGTTTTATAGTGACAGTTACAGAACAACCTCAGTGGGGCCTTATATTCAAAATGGCACAAGACTTCACTGAAGATTCATGATTCCTGGCATGTGTGAGGGTGAAGCAAAGACACTTCTACAGACTGTCTGTGGAAAGTGGCAGGTAATTGATCAGCATATAAGCCAGAAGACTCCAGCCAAGGTCTTAAAATGTCTGGAAAAAACAGGCACACCACTGTGACTGACTCACTCTCAGTGTGCTGGTTAGCCACCTCTACCCTTAATCCCCTGCCCCACAGATCAAATCAGTAATAGGGTCTTCTCCTCTAGTCTTATAAAGTTAAGTCTTCAATTTCACAGCAAGAAAGATATAACTCCTGAGAGGTCACATATACCCTATAGTTCCACTGGTGAGCTGAGGGATTTCCTTGAATGAAGGCTTGCAGAATTAAAGGCATGTGTTGCTCTCCTCTCTCACCCTAGTATTTCGCTCATCTTCTTTGACTCTTTACAGTGCTGCTACTACCTGCTGGCAGTGAGGGTATTATATATCAGTAGCAGAAATTGGTGTCTGAGTATGTAATAATACCAAGCTACAGATAATGAGCTCTTGGGAGTTATGGAAGGATCCCAAGAGGGGACTGTGCAGGTTTAATTCTTCATAGAGTTCAGTGCCCCCTTTTTAACACCATTCTTCACTCAAGAAGAGATTTCCAAACATGACTGACAGAACAACCATAGTCAGAGCTTGTACAAAGGACTGGAGAAGAAACGGCATGCCCACAGAGACAGTGCCAGACAGAACATGTTCCCATCTTCCTCACAGGTCATCCTCTACCTACAGCAGCCACATCCCTCATCACAGCCATGCAGGAGCCTGTGCTGGATCGATAATAAAAATGCTCCTACGGGAGCAATGTGCCTCTGCACCAAAGGCCTGATACCAACCAGGGAGGGTCAGGACAGAACCCCAGTGAACTGAAGTATTCAGGGAGGTAATCTTTAGACTACTGCTATAGATGACACTGCAGCACATAAAAACAAGCTGTGTAACTAAAAGCGGCAGTATCTGAAATATTTCTGTTTCAGAACCTACATTACTGCGACTTTACAAATCTCACGTACTGTAAGCTTTTACAAAACAAAGCTGTGTAACCCCTGGGCTACATTACAGTGAGTACACATAGGGATGACATTTTCATTTTAGAAGCTTTTTCCTTCTAAAAAGATAAGCTTCTTGTGTATTAAGGTACTGTTTGTAAGCCCTACAGGTATACCCTTTCTTTTTGATTTTTAGTTACTTTTGGTTCTCTATTTTCAGGTTTTACCCCATTTTAGGAATGCATCAAAACAAAGGGATCTTAATATGAGATAGTATTTTCTGAAAACAAAGCATGCAGATTTTACAGGCATTCTAAGCACTCATAGGGTCCACTGACTAAAATTACAATTATTTTTTAAAGACTAAGTATCCAGTACATAATATTTCATTATCTGTTTTTCACTTCCAATGTTAAAAAAAAAGCAAGCTGTATAGAAATGCATCTTCTGTACACTCAAATTTTCTATAAATTTTACATGTCCAGGGCCAGCATCTCAGCTAAAAAGTCCAAAGTATCACGGTTGGATGTGGCTACACAAAATTCTTAGGTTGGCTGTTATCATAGAGCTACCAGCCCAAGGCCCCACAGCCTGGCAAAAACCTGCAAGGAGCCAGCCTGGCCACAATGCTTCGGAACTGGATAATAACTATCAGCCAGACTTACCTGGAAATAGCTCCCATTTTTCACATAGGCTGAGAACTGGGAAATGGAAATACTGCATTCCAGCTGCTACTTTCAGAAAGCGAGCCAAAGTCTTGCGATTTTGTGTCAAAGCTCCTCTAAAGCAGTTGCATTTGACAGGTGCTTTTTCTTCAGGGAAGTCACATTGGTACCATGGGGCAGAGGCACTTTTACTCTACTTCCGTTTTTGTGCTATCAACAGAAGCTGCCTGCATCAGTGTATGGGAGCACCATGTGATCATGTCAGACAGTGCTTGGTGTATGCTAGAGAAACAAGCTTTGGAGGGTTTCATGTACCAGCAGAATTCAAGATAGAACCCCACTATATTGTGCTCAGTAGATTTCATTTTAGCATAAATTCTAAGGATTTTGCAAGAGTTTAGATAACACAAAACATAGACTTACATATGAAAGGAAGAGCATGCTATAAGGCTTCAATGCAAAAGATGGGTCTACACAGAATTAGAGGCTCCCCATTCCTATTTCAAATAGTATTTTAATTCTTTTTCTGCAGCATCCTCACAGTTTCTTCATCTTTCTACCCTGTTAGTACTTACCTCTGTAATGATAACTATATTTGAGGAAACCCTGACAGGAATATTAGTGAAAAAAAAGCAACACCAATCATCATAACAATTCACCAACAACAGACTGGGACAAATTATCTAGCTGGAAGTTAACACATCAAATATAAACCTCATCAGCCAAGTTAAGCCACCTACCAAGTGTAAATGTCTCAGAAATAATGAATTTCAGGCCTCATCACACCATGCATCCCTGCAATGCTTGGGATTGTCTTGTATCTGAAACTAACCCATTACCCAGAAGCTAACGAAGAGCGCCTATTTTGTGAGTGCAGAGATTGTGGCAAGTTGAGTTTGAAATCAAATAGGAACTAAGCAGAATAGTGCTTCCACGGTTAAGCTTGCATCATGTTGATAGGGAAGACATGTTGGTAAGCATTATAATTAGTTTATATTAATCTGAAGAGGTGGACATTTTGGGGATGGAAGCCAAGAGACACCTGTATCCAAGATAGGAAGTAGGGATTAGAACAAACCATCCGGTTTTCATGGAAAGATGCCACATGAATGAGACCAAGTGCCAGGTCCTGCTTTTCTTCCCTTCCACGATGAGCACGTACAAAATTCTGCCACAACATGCAGAGTAATGCGTCTTGCAAAGATGTGAAACACTGGGCCTCATCCCATCCTACAACCTGCCAATGGGTCTATATGATACCCTGTCCATCTGCCCACAGCAACTCCCTCTCATTAAGTGCTCGCTGAACCTCTCCTTGGATCTGCATTAGTTAGTACACAGCAGTTCTCACAACACATGCTTGGAGAGGTCAGAGTCAAGACAGCTTGCTTGACTCCACAGTGATTACCAAACAGGATGGGGAGAGGAGGAAAGGACTGCCCACCTTCTTAACTTCACATCACTGCATCCGATGTTAAGGGTAGGAGGTGACATATGACAAAGCTGGCCAACATGCAGCCTGCAGACCAAATGCTTCTCAGCTCTGCAACACAACATCTATCCGACTTGTTATTAGCGGAGGAACTTGCAGCAATGATAGATCCTGCTAGGCTTTGTCAGAGCAAGTGGTACTCCACAGTATTTGGTATTAGGTAGGTGCTGCCCTCAGCAGTTAGGAGATGCCCTTGGCTGAACAAGGCTGTCAAAAGAGAGAAGGTTCCCCCACCAGACATGTTTCAGCTTTAAAGAACTTTTGCCAAAAGCCATGGATATGTCAGGTCCTCCTCCCCTGCTCAGTAAATATAACACTGTTATTGTCAGGATGTACACTCAGTGGACACTAGACAGTTTGCTATCACCCCTGACAGACAGATCATCAATAGCACCAGTATCAGTGGCAGGTCTGCAAGGCTGAGGAGCTCAGGCTTCAGCCTAGTTTCTAAGAATGGCTTCCCTTCAGCACTGATCAGCTGTACCTGTCTCTTAATTTTGAACATCAGCAGATCAGCAGGCCTGTCTGTCAGATGGCTTCTAGGCAGATCACCAGCAGTTATCCTGGAGTTTGGCATAGCATTCTGTGACATCAAAAGCTATGATGACGCTTTATCTCTGCAAACATACAAGATTCAAAAGTATGCGTGCTAGTCAACAACATAGGTTTTAAGGATTTCAAGCAAAGCCTAGCTTCACAAACCTCACTTCAGAACCCTTCTCACATTGCCAGGTACTGGCCAGAGTCAGAGGGAACAGTGCTCTCCCAGGACACTCTCCAGCCTGAAAAGGATTTTGTATAGTGTATACACAGCAAACCAAGCCAGGGACCTTCTCTATTTGATTTAAAACATCTGGGCTTTTTATAGCTTCAGTGGCAGTTCACAATGTCTCATAGGTCCCTTCTACCTCAGTCCCTCATATGCGGAAAACACTGCCAGTCTTATCTCTCCCCAAGACCTTGTGGAACTTAAAGCTCTTACACTGGAACAAAGAAAGAGGAAGTCCCAAGATGTTAATGTTATTTTGTACTTTAAAGTATAGGATGGAAAGGAAAGGAAGGGACAAATGGTATTAGAACAAAGCAGCAGTATTGGGCAGAACTGCGTTGCCCAGGCAGATCAGTATGATAAACCCCAGATGGCTTCTGAACTGCAAGGATTCTTGCAACCATTCAGTCCCTATTTGAAAGGCACAGACCAGGAGCTACAAAGCGGCGGAAGCCACTGGAAATGCTGTATCAGACTTGCGCTGTCCCACTTCTGAGCCCAATGCCAGCATTTACAGGCACGCGGAAGAATCCTACACACTCAAGGCACAGTAACACTTCCTCACGTACACAAGGTTTCACGATAAGCTCCACTAGGGAAAAATACACTGAAACTCTGAAGTATGGGTTCAGAGTATTCTTTTAATGCAAGTGTTAAAGGTCTCTGAAAATGTCCTAATTCTTGGCTGCTGAAAAAGAGAAGGAAACCTGCTTCCTAAGCTTAGAATCGCTGCTGCACAAGGTACTGTCCCATCCTGAGGCAGCAAGATTGGGCTGAATGACCTCTTCAGGTTCTGCTCACTCCATGTCCATGCGAACACATGTGCACATGCCAATTCCACTCCTATGCAGTTATCATGGGGTTTCTAGAAAACACTCTTAAGTATTTTCCATCTGCCAACAGCTTTTCTAAACTTGCTAATCTCACTGCTATGCCCGCCACCCTCAACAACATGAATAAAGAAGGTTGGCCTTGTCACATCTGTTGCCTCTTGATAACATCACACACAAGAAGGCCATGCAGCAAGCTCACATCAGCTTGTATAGGCAGTCTTCTTCCCCACCAGAAAGGTTAGAAGCTCACAAACCAAACAATAAAAAACAAGCTAAGAATGTTTTCACAATTTGTCAACGCTTTCACCAGAAGAGAAGCGTTCTTGACACCAAGGGGTAATTTGAGTTTGTAGACTCTCACAAGGAGTGTTTCTGTGAGCATGACAACTAATTACCACCTTCTCAATGTCTCACAAACACTAGCTGCCACAAGAAACCAAGGACTAGTTCGTCAACTCCAAGTAACATACAGTTTGACACACTGGAAACCTCAGTAGTATCTTCAGTGCTAACATGAACCTGCCAGTAACCTACCCTCACCTGCAGCCAAAAGGATCTGATCTGTGCAAGTATTTCATTAAAGGTCTCTCCAAACATTTCGTATCCCCATCTCACACAATCAGACGCCTAGATGAAATACGCTTACTCCAGATGCCAAGGGGAATCAACACCTTGAGTGAGTCAGCTTGTTATCCAGCTTTCACTTTAATGCCAAGTTCACGTATTTCAACAGGTCCAGGTTATACATAACAACACACCATCAAGCAGGGACTGAGACAGACATGAGCATGGGGAGAGCAACACAAGAGAACTTCTCCCAGCTGGGAAACAGACAAACACGTTCAAATGTTCTGCAGGATGCAGCTGGGACACAACACATACATAATAAGCAAGCCCACAGCATCCAAGCAAAACAACTACATGCTCGTAAGTCTTGGACTACTTGGTGATGATCTAGCATCTCCCATGGCTGCTAGCCAGCTGGCCTTTTTTCCTAAGTGTCATTTCAGAAGCTACCAAACTCCCACGGCTGCTCTACCTGCCCATTTACACAGCCACAGTCCCATGAGCCTGCATACTTCCTTTTCTGCAAAGATTCCCCAGAGTCCCATGTAGTAGTGCAACCATTATGTTAGCTTCTTCAGAGCTCATTAATTGAGCATGATTGTGTCTGTGAAGTGAAAAAAACATCCTGGTATGAAAAACACATACCCTGGCGCAGGGAATGGAGGGGAACCAAACCCTCACGGATTGCTTGGGGTTTTTTTGGGTTTTTTTTAATGTATAAAATTTTACGTGAGCACAACCCGACAAATATTTCTTTGCAAAACGCCTGGACTTTTCACACGACGAAGCACCTGAGAGCAACTTAGCACCGAGAGCGACGGCTGCCACAGCAGGCAGGCAGGGAGGGAGGGAGGTCCCGCAGCTTCCCACCACCCCTATTCCACACCCATTCCGCGCAGCCACCCAGCCCCGCGGGAGCGCTGCTCGCCGCAGCCCCCGCACCGGGGCCGCGCACAAACACCTCCTGGCTCTTCCTTCCCCCCCCCCGGTATCGCACCTTTTGTCAAAGTCAACTCCAAACTCCACCAGTCCCCAAGCACCTCCAGGCTGCTCTGGCTGCCCGCCCTTCCACCGCCGCTTCCCACCCCGCCCCACCGGCCCAGCCCCGTGCGCCAGTCCAGCCGGGATGCTCCGGGCCGCCGCCGCGCTTGGAGAAACGACGTTTCTACCGAGGCAGCAGGGAAGCCGATGCCGCTCGCCCGCCCCCGCCCTTTACTGCGAGCGGCTTCTGCTGTCGCTACCGGCGGCGCCCGGGGGAGATGCAGGGGGAGAGCGAGAAGGGGTGGGCAGGGCGGCAGGGCCGGGCGGGCGGGCAGCCGTGACCGCGGGTACCCCGAGATGACACAGCAGCCGCCGCTGGGCACGGCCCCGGGCCCCGGGCCCCGGCACGGATGGCGGCGGGAGGGGCGCCGAGGGGACGGCCGTTACATAACGGTCCGCGGCGCGCGTGCCCGACCTCAGCACCGCCGCCCCCGCGGCACCGACACCCGCACCCCCCCCCGCCTCCCCGCCCCACCTCCGGACCCCCGGTGAGGCGGCAGCTCCCGGGGACAGCGCGGCCCCGCCCGCCCGCCCCTCCCTCACCAGCGGTTGCATCTCGGCGCGCACGGCGGGCACCTGGAACCGGTCTATCTCCTCCATCATGGTGGCGGCGGGGCAGGGGCCGGAGCGCGGCGAGCGGGAGGGATGAAAGGCGGGGAGGACGGGCGGGCAGGCGGGCGCGGGGAGGCTCCTCAGGCACCGAAGGACGACAACGCCGCCGCCCGCCGCGGCTGCTGCCTCATCGCCGCCGCTCGCCGCCGAGGTGACTCAGCCGCGCCGCTTCCGGGTCCGGCCGCCGCCCCGCCCCTCTCTTGCATATTAATGAGGGGAGGCGTGGCCGCTGTCCATTAATTGCAGGGCCCGGATGTGCGGGTGCCCGCCGCCGGGAGGTACCATTGCCTCCCTCGGGGGGGGGGAAAACAAGCGGGACTCGACGGCGTTCTGTGGCCAGATTGGCCGCGCCCCGCTTCCGGCACGTTGCCACGGTTACCGCTATCAACTTCCGGGAGGCCGTTGCCCGGGAGGCCGCGGGGCTGTGTTGAGGAGAGAGCCGCCGCGGCAGCCGCTATGCCAGCCAAGGCGGGCGACAGGCACCGGCAGGTAAGGGCTTGTCCCGAGCGGACATCGTAGCAGGGCGGCGCCGCGCTCCTGTGTTGACAAGCGCTGTGGTGACGTCACCGCCTGCACCGTGACGTCAGCTTCCCCCGCCCAGCCCCTAGTGGCGCCACCGCAGTGTCTCGTGCCGGGGGAGATGGCGTCTCGCACGAGGGAACGTCGCTCTGCCGCCCTGCTCTGGCTCCTGCGCCCCTGCTCCGAGTGGGTGCCACGGTGTCACTGCTGTGACACTGGGCCCACGGTGACGTCAGCACCCCCAGAGCCACCACACATTGCATCACTGTGCGTAGCCCAGCTTTTCTCCGTCCGTGTTGCCCCCCGGAGCTGTCACCCCTCGGGGTTGGGTGCAGCACCAGGGGCTCAGTGCAGCCCCCCCTTGGCACTGATTACTGCGTGGTTACCTTGTCCAAAAAAGCAGATTTGTGGCCTGGTGTGCAGTAAGCCTGGCTCTCACACTCTCAGCAGAGACATTGATCATTTATTTCAGGGTTCCACAAGCTGTGGGTGCTCGGTGGTCTCCCACAAATCAAGTACACCAAATGAAACTCTCTGTGCTGTATTTATTACAAAGTTAGTCATTTCCAAGCCCACCCTCTCTACGACGATTGGTTAGTAATTTACATACAATTCTAATGCTGCTGACTCCATACTTCCACTGCTACACATGCTATGGGGAAGGGTCTTCATGCAGGGAAGGGTCTTTTTGCCCTATGGACGTGATTTTTAATATTGTAACAAAGTTCATTCACTTAAGGATGTTGCTAATTGACGTTTAGCTGACATAAAAAGAATACCACATAAAAACAATATCATCTCTAAGTCTATTTGGTCAATAAGTTTTCCAGGCTGTTTCTTCTTCAAGGACAGCCAATTCTTAATTAAAAGTTCCCAAACCAATTATGTGGAGAACTTCGAGGACAGACACCTTGTTATACTCACTAATGGTTATCAAAAGGACTTAACTACATTTGTAAGAAATATTTCACAAGTCCTTCATCTTCTTGTTTGCCTCCCTGTTTGCTTGGACACATAACTGTTACGTCATATTGCATCACTCTGCCCCTGCACTGAGGTGCCATCGCCCTCCCAGCGACACCCTGCGTGTTCTGCGACATTTCTACACACCCTGTCCAGGCAAACCATCACGTCCCAAAGCCACAGCAGCCCACTCCATGCCAATGTACTGCTGCAACCCTATGAGACTACAGAGTCCTCAGACATCATTGTCATGACACTTCATCGCTGTTACAGCACACGTCACTTCCTTTACAGATCAGATGCTATTGCGCTTGAGGTTTGCCCAGCTCGACAGAGAAGCTTTCAGGGATGCTGAGCAGACGGGTTGAAATCCCTGGTTTTAAAAAAGATTTTTGAAAGTTTTAGAAAATTCTTTCAATTGTCCCTAGCTGACACTTATACCACTTTCCTTTTGTTTTGCTATGTGGTCATCTCTCAGTTCAGACAACAAAGTGAGGTTATCTGCTAACCTTTGTGGCCCTAACCCTACTCTGGGAGCAGTGGTGTGGGTGGATGTGTCTGTGAGACCACATTGTCTGCCTTTGGGCTCAAGGTGCGTGTGCCTGTGTGCATCCCCTCACAGCACGAAGGGCTCAGTCAGATTAATTCCTGGATCTCATCTAATATTGGACTATCAAAAGTTTTTGGTTTAAAAGCAGAAGATGACCTGTCTGATAAAAGTCTTTTCCTAACAGCTTTAGGTCAATCCTAATGTATTTGACCTTTGGGGCGGGGAGAAGAGGGTTAGCATAGGCAGCCCAGAAATGACTGACAACAAGCAGCCTGCTTCCACAGTCCAAAGTGCATACCAGAAAGCCATAACTGATCAAGGAAAGCAAAAGGTAAAAAAGGAGGGACCAGCATGATGGTCTGGAGCTGTGAGGTGGTATCTGACATCCCTGGGCAATCCCCAGTGCTCTGTGAGAGGATCTGGACAGCAGGAGCTATTTCAATAAGGGAACAACAATCCTCACTGCTCATCTTATCTGCATCTTGTTATCCAAGAGAGTTTCATCTTGGTGGTGGTTTATCCACACCACAGCTGTATAGATGCTGGACAGACCCATGTGACTTCTGACACCTGAGCTAGTAAACCCCACTAAGCATGAGCTGCTTTTGCAGAGGCCGATCACATCTACCTGCTCCTACAACCAACCCTTGAGATCCAGAAATACTGAAATGGTTCCTCACAGCCCCTGAAGTTGCTGGGAGCCATCTGGGTGGTTCTCCACACATGTTAGGAGGACCCGTAGGTAGGAGGCTTCAGAGTAGGCAAGAGTAAGACAGAGGATCACTGTGACATTCCGAATCTTCTGCTAAGAAGTACTAGTAACTACCAAATTACAAAAGGCTTTATAAAGTTTGCAAAGGGCACAAATTCAGAACCAAACCCCATACCCAGTCCTAGATAATGTTTATGCTAAAATTGTAAAACACATTAATGATACAAACTAAACTTGGGATTAAATGCTTTCTCTGAATTTCAGTGTCTTGTATTTTTTAGAATTTCTACATAAATATTTTCAGTCATTTTCAGTAGCAATTTTCTCAGATGTTCTGAAATGGGGAGGCTTTAATTCACATGTTTCTTGAAAAATTTAGTGTGCTATAAAGGCATTTTATTTTAAAGCTCTTGAAACATCATTAAGTCTTTAAACTCATAGGATTTTTGGATTTTCACATATCTTTCATTAAAATAGCTTAAAGTAATTTAACCAATAATTTTAACTTGTCATGTATTACCTTTTCTGTATTTGCCTTGAGCTTGTTAAATCTGATGGCTGTTTCATGTCTTTTATCTACTAGAATATTCTTGTGTGGATGACCAGCTCACTCTGGTGTCCAGAGGTTTTGCCTCATTTTCCCTGACTCAAAATATCACCCACATCTCAGTGGCTTTGAGAGTGTGGGAAGTGGTTGGCTGTGCCTTTGCACCACTCACTGCCCAATCAGCCTGATGATTGGTATTTACTGAACCCTGATGACCACTGTAAAATTAATTGAAGAGTTAATGTCTAGATCCCAGTTCTCGACAAGAAAATCTCCTTTGAAAATAAGTGAGTAAGCTCCTGAACTTCTCCCTCATAACACATTTCCTCCTCTCTGCTGGTGTTTGGAGCATGGCAGGAAAGAAGCCTGCTACTTGCCAGAGAGGCTGGTTTCTCTGCTGAGCATCATTTCCCCAGGCTTTCTGTCCTTGTCCCTTTCATTGCTAATTCTGATCTAGCACCATGCTCTTTTCACCTGTCCCTGTGCTTTTCATTTCTCTGTTTCCTATATATTGCTTTTTTCTGCTCTGCCTACTAGATTTTTCATTGCTGACTGCTTTCCCTTTGAAAAATTTCTTCCTGAGATAGTTACCTGAACACTATCAAGTCCTTCCCTTTTACTGCATGTCACTTCCAGTCCCTCCTCTGTTTTCATGGCTATGTGTTCTTCAAGTGCTTTGTGATCACTTCTTTTTTTTTTTTTTTTTTTTTTTTTTTTTTTTTTTCCCTTGCAGGTCATGGTTGCCTGCCCTTCTTCTGTGCCTGTGTTGTACCTGTCTTCTCATCTGACATCAGTTTCTTGTTTTATTTCACTCTTTTTTGCCTTTTCTGGATGACTTCAGCCTCTAGTTCAATCTGCAGACACTGGATATCTCCTATATTCCTGTTGAAAATAAGTAAAATAAATATGTTTCAATGTTCAAGGTCTTAAAACAATTAGGTGTATCTGATTCTTCGTGTTCCCGATGCAGCTCTGTAAATAATAATACTGGTGTATACTCTGTACTTCAGTAACATCCTTTCAGGTCTGAAATGTGTTATGCACAATTGAGCTCCACAGCATCGTAGGAAGATGTAGAATTATGGGAAGGCATAAGCCAACATCCCTGCATCAGACTGAAGGGAATGGAAGAGTTAGACTCTCAGCTCTCCTGAAAATGAGGTCTTGAGTATGACAAACACAACACACAGAAGTGTAATATTCTTTAAAAACACTGACCTGTGTGGCATGTGCATTGACATGAATAAAGTTATTGACAGGGCAAGGAACAGCGCCCTGTTAACTTGGTGTCAGTATGATGCTGGGTGATGAAAGAAAGTGGCCAATGATTTTGAGATTGTTATTTTAAACATGGTTATCAGGTATGCTGTTGGAGGTGTTGGTTCCAGGTTTCTATATCTGTTTTGTGGCTCAAGGAAAAGCCTATGTGAGCAGTGTAGAATTTAAAACAAACACTTAATGTCTTTCAGAGAACATTATATCGGCGAATTTCTCTTAAATTGACATCCCTAGTGTGTGTAAAGGGATGTCTGCTGTAGGGCAGGCCAGAAGGCACTTGTCTTTTTTTGGCTTCGTTTCTGTTCTGTGCTTCCCTGCTCCTTGTGCTGAGCAGTGGTTTACTATGGAATCTGCTAGTGTTTAAAACAAGGATAAAAAGCTGGCAGGGAATTATCAAATGGTTTTACAGAAATGTCAGGCTTAGCTCTTATAATGTCTCTCCCTCTTCCTACACACAGCTGTGTTCTTCTGGTTTTTTTCAGATTAGATGTTAACCTCTGTGATGTGCTCCAGAGGAGGTGTCAATGATAATGTCTCTGCTCAGGAAGATGAAGTAAACTTTGCAGGAATGTTCTGTGATTGCTCAGCCTTGAAGTCTGATTGTCTCAGGGTGACAGCTAGCATGAGGAGCAGAAAGGCTGCAGGAGTGCCTCTTCAGTGATAGTTAAAAAATATAGTCGGTGTTTGTCATTGCCCTGATGAGTGTTTCATTAATATGCAATCAGTTTTCAGGTATTGGAAAATTTGTTTAGTATGAACTGACAGTTCAGCTTTGCAGGGCAGTGAACATGCATCATCCCTGCTCTCGATTTTCTGATGTTTTAGGATGGATCTGCAAATCCAGATCTCCTCAGCCCACTTTATGCTTTATATGTAGGGAGAAATTTCACATTACTCAAGGAGTTATCATGTAGTGGTGTGCCTGGCTCCTCGCCATACCATGACCAGTTGCAAGAGCTAATCTGGAAAGGGCAGTTTAATCTGACAGTATAGGATAAGGTTGTACCACCCAGAAAAAGGCTTCAGTAAGGAACTTCATCCAGGATGGCAGACAACACATGTGGCTGCACCATTGCATCTACTTCTTGATTAGCCAGGGAAGGCCTTGAATCTGAATGTGAAGGCTGAACACATTTTTTTTGTTTTTCCTGAAAGTTTGCTGTGGTCACAAATTCAGGATTCAACCCTATTCTTAAATGAATACTTGCTCTAGAGAGTAAATCTCTACTTCCTGGGACACCAAGACGGTTTTTTTACCATCAGATACTGATGAGCCAGAGGTTTTCTGCAGTGGAGGATGAAATAATTGAAAAGTAGGGCCATAGAAAATACCTGTTAAAAGAGAAACAGACACGATTGTTCCAGGACTTGGAAAAAGCTTCAGAACTTTTACTATTCAGTCAAGAAGGCAGGTACTGATGGTTCTGTCTGTTTTGTGTAAATTCAGTTAATGAGTCTCAGATCAGCAATTAGTGGCTGTCACATCGTCAGCAAAGACAGTAACAATCACTGTGAACAAAGTAAGCAAGAAGGATAAGACTTAAATGGATGGTTGGATATATTCTTCATTTTCCTCATTGCAGGCAGAGCTGGAAACACGTTACAAGGCTGTTGAAGGCAAAACCTCCACCAGGCACTGCATCTCTTTGATGTCTTGCCCTGACATTACCGGTTTCTCGGATGCAGAAATAAGATAGCTCTTACTAAATGCCAGCCTGGTAGTGCCTTTTCATTTACAGCAATGTCCTTTGGAAAGCAGCCAGTCTCATTTTACTTTTCCTGTTTTACAACTCAAAAAATCACACATTTAGAGTAATTTCATTTGGAGACAACCCAAACATTCTACCTAAATATACAACTGGAAATGCTTTTTGGATAGGTTGGCAAGAGGAAAACTTCCTGCTGAAGGACTTGATTTTGCAGCTATTTGCAGCTCTTGATGGCTTGTCTGTATTAGAGGGAGCTGTGGCAAGGGAAATGAAAATTAAATGGCATTTAAAACATCATTTTTCAGCTGTTTCCTCTCTTCATCTCTATCATGCTGTTGGATTACTGTAGTCAGTAGTCAATATCTTTACTGTAGTCAATAGTAAATTTGTCTTGTAGCACAGCTGATGTCTGGCCCGAGGAGGAATTTCTAGGTGCTGCTATCATAAACACACCCTGGAAGAAAGGACCAGAAAAGAGCAGTTGCTTGAGTTTTCTACATCCTTAATTTAGGCATTGTGACTGCTATGAGATTCTAATAGCTTTTCACTGTGGGAACTATGATTAATTTATTTAATGTAAGATGGTCATCAGAATAAAACATGTTTAGCATGCATAGATTCTCACTCTGGCATATTTTGCTGTAGCAATCGAGCAACTCCTAGGGTGCTCAGAGTTATGACAGTGACCTGGAGGTGAGAAACTCTCTGTAACTCCTTCATGCCTCCTACCCATGCCCTAGCTCCCTAGCAACACTGTCCTTTTTTTTTTTTCCTAATTTAAATTTCTCATAATTATTCACACTTCTCTTTTTGTTAATTATTATTTTTAAAGGCAGGAATAGTAGCACCATTTATTAGGAAGATTTAGAAAGACTTGATTTTTTCTGTAGCAGGATGCTTTAGATAGAATTTGCTAAAATGTTTGCATTGAAATGTTTTTGCTGGGTGTCTAGCATAGGCTATGCATTAAAAAAAACCCAAAACTACTCTAGATGCTGAACAACATAAACCAAAATACTAGTGGCAGCTTACTGTCTGAACTCTGTCCATGCTTGTAAGCCTGGGAGAGTGTAAGTGAGGCAGGGAACGTACAAAGTGTGTGATTATGGAATTAAGATGCATATCATAATGCCCGTGCCCAGTGGTGTGAATTGAAGGTTGCCTCAGCAACCCTAATTCTCACATTTTCTAGATTCTGAATGCTTCTCTTTGAGATGTTAATAATAGTCTGTTAATTTTTTTCTTTTTTTTTTTTTTTTTTTCCTGTAGCTAATTATATTACAGCAAAATGTGCCTGAATTTTAGACATGGATATGAAGGCCAGTCATTGTCATGGGCACCTTGCTAGTGAATATACAATCTTTCTGTTGACTCACTGTTATAGTTTATTTTTTATTTGTATTGTGAATGCATTTGTGACCTCTTCCCTGTTGTGAAAACACTATGTGATGTGGAACGATGAAATATCTGTCAGAGAAGAAGTATTACATCTTAAATAATGGTTTTAGGGATAACATTGATACAGGAAAAAGAAGAATGAGGAAGCAGTGGCCATCATTCTGAGCTGTGGCAGCAGGACACCTAATACCTGGGTGCTATTGAAGACTCTTTACAGCAAATGTGGCAGAGAGGAGTTTTATGGAAAGGTGTGAAGAAGGACAGTGTGCTGGCTTTGGAGAGATTTACAGGGGGCAGGAGCTTGCAGAAGAAACAATAAAAGGACAAAGAGCAGATACACCAATAAAAAGGAGTATCGGGACTGCCTTTTTTTTCCCCAAAAATGGCACAGCAGTAGACTTTGTGCTATTATATGAACTAGGAGGAAATGTAAAATATTTTCTATTGACTGACCCATGTTTGCTCCTCACCTTCCTTCTTGTAATAATTTTAAACAGATCTACTAGTTTTGGTGAGTGCTGATATTGCCAAAACACTAGGATCTCATCTCTTCATGTTTGTGTCACCTCCCAGCTGGATTCCAACAGTTTTAGGTACTTTGAGGTGAACCTTCCACAGCCCAGGCTGCAGTAGCACATCCCTGCAGTAATGATGCTTGCATCCCAGAAGCTGCCTTCTTTTTTTTGTAACGACTTAGGTAGAGTATTGAGTCACATAGAGCTACAGTCTTCACTGGCCAGAGTCCAGAATATCCAACAAATAAAATACTCAACTTCTGTTGTTGTTGAAGTAGGTGTTTGTGCTGTGATAAGTCAATTGTCTAGGCAGGAGATGAGAGTTTTGCCGAAGGACCTTGGAATAAGCTAAAGACCAAAATTTTCCTAGACTCTGCTACCACCTGCCAGACAAACCTGTGCTCACCTGCTCCAGGTATAGCTGTCCTGTCTTCTTGGAGCACATATGGAGGAAAGCCCAGGACCTATGCCGGTCAGTGTTTGCTGACTCCCATCTCCTCTCTTCAGGATTAGCATGTTTTGGGACTGGGCTAACTGTGTCCATACTACACAGCCCTTGACCAGGATCTGTGTGATAGCCAAGTAGCTTTAGGGCATAACTGTTCAGGTTGGAGGGTGCAGTTGGAATATTCTGAGTTCAAAATACCAAAGATAATAACTGCAATTTTATAACTGTCTTGCCAGTCACGTTCTTGCTCCCTGCTGTGGGAAGCTATTTCACTTAGTTACAAGGGAGCCCTCAAGCAAGCTGCCACAGTCAGGGAATGAGGTCTGGAAGTAAAGCAGGGATGAGGCAAATGGAGAAGGGTGGTTAATCCCACCAACTGATGCAATGAGATCCCTCTCTTGAACATCCTCTTCCAGCAGTACACAACTGGATGTGATACTCTCAGCTACCCTTTGATAAAGGGTAAAGCCATGCATGGGATCAAACTTCAGACTTTCAAAGCCTGGTAGTTTCTTCTCTTTTTAATAGTCTATAAACTTTGTTACACTCAAAATCTTATTTATGGGTAAGCAGGAGGCTTACCTTATATACATATATGTAAAACTAAGAATTTAATGTTAGTGTGACTGAAATCTTAGTCTAAACTTTATCATCAGTCCAGATGTAATTATTATAGGTAATAAGTACTTCTGTACACAAAAAAAAAAACCAACAAACCAAACCAACAAAAACCCAACACACACACATGCACACACACACACAAAATAATCAGAAACCAAACAACCAATTAATTTTGTTGTATACAAGTTTCTCAGTTTCTACCCCAGTTCTGGTATTGGTCTCACTCTTTTTCTGGTCCTCTGGTTCTCAGGGGTGATTTCATTATGCTGTCATTGAGGATGTTATAGCAGGTTGTCAGCGTCTGGGGTCTTTGACTGGTAACAGTAAGATGCCCATGTCAATGGTTTCTTTTTCATACTAGGACCCTCTTGGAGGGTTTTTTTAATATGTTAGCTAACATACTCTCACACACTTCTTTTTCTTCATTGGTCTGATGTTCCACATTACACCTGATGTTGCTGTATATGATGCTTTTTAAGTGCTAGATACTATTATTTTGTTTTCTCTGTTACCCCTAAACCCTGCTTTGTCCAGTTCGCCCACCTGCAAATCTGCATCTCTGTAACTGGCTGGTGGTGAGATGCTTACAGCTGCGGTGTCTCTGATGTGAAGCCTGTGCTCTATCTCTTACTGTATCCTGCCTGTACTCCTTTATGCCGTATCCTGTCTATCACACTGGGCTTGCGCTGTATCATTAACTTACAGTTGTAAAACAATGATAGTACTGTACAAATACAAAAGAAATAAAACTAATTATCCATAGGCCCCTGGTTCATTAGAAACATTGCTCACACTCTACACTACAAAACCTTTATGGTGTAGGAAACCGCACAGGGTTTGTGCTGCTTCCTTCCAGTGCACTCTAAATTCAGCTTTCCTTCAGTGTCTCTTCATTACAGTTGCAGATACTTACTCACAGGTGGCTCTTCAGATTATGTTTACTGAAATCTGTGCAACTGCCAAAACCATTTGCCCTCAGACTGCCTTGTCAGTGCTTTTGTGGCTGTTTTTATGCTTCTATAGACGCATTTACAAAGGGTAATGGTGAGTAGGCTTTGTTTCATCTTTGAAGTTAATTTGATTTTTATTTGAATCGAAATAAAATTATTCTCCAAAAACCTGTTTAAAATTTTGTTGCTTAAACCACATGTAATTCACATGAAGAACAGGATGCTGTGTTGCTCATTGACAAGAAATCACAAGGAGGGAGGCAGGCCAGCTGTGTAATTCAGCGGTCTCCATAGTGCTGGTGACACCAGGGCTCCTAGGTTCTCTGCTCTGCTACCAGCCCACTGGGGGATAATAAAGGAAATATCATAACTCATATTTTCTCCACTTGAGTCATAACAGTTTGTATTTCAAAGTGAGGCACATTTTCTAAACATAGAAATGTATCAGTCTGCTCATTTGTCATTGCTTTTAATATGTGTCTTCTGGAATAAAAATAATCCCTGACACCTTTTTAGTAACAGCAGTTTTATGTGGTTTAGCTGGTATAAAGAGAAACAACACCAGCAGTCACAGCCTTACATCAGCTCTGTTACAGTTTGTTCTCCTCTGAAAATATTTCTCATTTGAATTCTTATTGTCAAGTCTTAACAAGAAATGGGGCTTTAGTGATAGGACAAGCAGGAATGACTTTTAACTGAAAGAAGGTAGGTTTAGATTAGGTATTAGGAAGAAATTCTTCACTGTGAAGGTGGTGAGACACTGGAACAGGCTGCCCAGAGAAGCTGTGGATGCCCCATGGTGGGGCATGGTGGGATGGTGGGGCATGGTGGGGCTTGGAGCAACCTGGTATAGTGGGAGGTGACTGTGCCTATGGCAGGGTGGTTGGAACTAGATGATCTTTAAGGTCCCTTCTGACCCAAACCGTTTCATGATTCTATGATTTAGAAACAAAGCATGGGGATACTGGGTCAAAAATTATCCCTGCTCAATTGTTTAGCAGGCTGATGGTAGAAGTAAATGTTTAATTTTCATAATGAAGGAGAACCATGAGAAGATTCTAGGAATCTCTATAGAGACTTATGCTCCTTAAGGTGTTCACAAGAGGTATGCAAAAGGGAAAGAGCAACAGATAATGTGGTAAACCTGGGCTTTCCAGGAGAAGAACTAGCAAAACCAGATGAAAGCAGCAAGAGACAGATTTAAAAATCAAGCAGCAGTTTGTATTAGCATGCAGTTGTACCACAGGAGTCCTTGCTGTGAAAGCTATGCATGTTAAAAATGCTCAGGGATTCCAAAATAACTGAATAAGTTTGTGGAGAAAAAGGTGCACTGATACGAATAAAAAGAATGGCATTTCTGATTCAAGTCCCTGTGGCAAGCTGAGAGGGCACCCTGGAGAAAGACCCATAGATATCTGCTTTTAAATATGGTTGGAGTTAGATACTTAGTAGCTAAGAGGAATTTTGATCTGAGCTGAAAGGCAGAGTCTAACGATCTTGTAAGAAAATCAATAAATCCATGTGAGCTTGCTCCCCCATCCCTTTGTTTTCCTTTCCCCTTGTCTGGTATCACCCTCTTTACTGTCACAAAGTCAAACACTTTTTCCAAGTAACTCCTTTGCTTTTCCTATTCATCCCATCCTATGTTATCTGGGATCCATCCTGAAACTGTTTTGCCAAGGTTCTAAGGTTTCTTTGTTTTATCATCTCTCTCTGTATCTGCTGGCTGCTTGGCCCTGTCTATTATCCCTCAGTGTCTTCTCAAAAGGATCCTCTTTGTTTCCTCTCCCACTGTCTATAAAGTTTCCATGAAGTTTTGTCACTGGGGTCCTTCTGTTACTCCTTAACCTCTGGGTAATGTCCCTTAGAAACACTCTGTAAGGTTCCATGTAAACAACTGTTTCATTGTTTTCCTTAAAGCCTATCTTATTTTTTTTTCTGTGCTGTGATGTGTTCATGGAGGTTTGCAGTGATTGATTTGCCAGCTGCTTATCAGTGTTTTTCCATGTTTTTTCATTACTCATGGCATTGTAGGTGTGGAACTGCTGTCCTCAGGCTCACTATGACATACAAGCATCTGGGGCAAGGGCAGTGTTTCTGTGTGTTTGAGTAAAGCACTAGAACCCCTTGTGTGTGAGATTTAGGAGTACCACAGGTAGGCAGTAACAAGGATAGAGCCTAGAGCTGGTAAACTGCTGTCTTGTATTATGAAGTGACTACCTTTCTTTCAATTGATTTATAGTCATAATACTGATATATCTGGCTTTTCAAACACACCATCGGAGCTAACATTAATAAGCATATTAAACTTTTATTCTACTGTGGTTAAATTAGGAAACAAGGTGCTTTGAAGGTTTACGTTGGGTATGTTTTTGCTTCAGGTCCAGGGTGGACCTTCAGTTGGAAAGGCAGGAGCACCAAGGCCTGCTAAAGCTGCGTCTAAAAAAAGGGTAAGATCCACAAATCCATGAGCCTTAAAAAATGGTTTTTTTCTCCTTCCTATGAGATGCAAACTAGATTCAGTCTGAATAATGTCTTGTTTTATGGAATTGGTAACATTCCAATTGATTTAACAGTAAGGGGTTTCTCTAGATTTTCTCTGAGAAGGGAATTATGCTAGCAAGTTAGAATAAAAATGGCAGCTAAAAAAAAAAAGGCACAGTTTAGGTAAAATGCCATATGAAAAGATTAAAATAAAATGTTTGGGATGTAAATTCCAAAATAAGCTGACATAGACTGTGAGAAAACTGCCTGCTTGCCTTAGAAAATCCAAAACATAGCCCTTATTCACTTAATTAGCATAGAAATGCAAGTATTAGAGAAAATAGTGTTAACTTTTTGACTGTAAGCCTCATGATAATGTTTTTACTATTGGGGAAATATATGCTTAGAATACCGTTATTTAATGTACATTTCTCTTATTTATCTCCATTGGTATGGATAGAAGAAGGACAGTTTACATGCCCTTAAACAGGCATGGTGATAAACAGCTTTTCATTTTCCTAGAACAAATCACAGTCTTGTTAAATGTTCCTCTTTTGACCCTTTAAAAATGAGAAGTTATTTACTTTTAAATTAAAAACATAAATAAAAATGTTAAACCCACAACATTTTTTATCTGATTCACTAGGGAAAACAGGCCCTGAACTAACTGGCATTGAATTGTGGATGATAAATGTCCTACAAGCAGGTGTTCACGTGGGGAGCAGTGAATCACAAACAATTGTTCTGCCATCATAGACTCTTATGTATCACAGTGACTGACCTTCCTTACAGCTTGCCTCAATTTAGCTTTCTTGGGGAAAAAAAAAAAAAAAGGCTGCAGCCTGTGACTTTACCTGGGTGTTTGGCATATGCGGAATTTTCCGTTGCTTTCAGCCACCACATATTTTTAAACAGTAATGTGCTTTTTACATTTGTAAAGGTAAAAAAAAGATGGCAAAGCTTTACTGGGTCCAGGCTCTGTACCTGCAGCCAGCCTTCACTTACACCCTTGACTGACTGGCAGTTCTGTATGGCTAAAGTTTAGCAGAGCTGAGAGAACTGCATTTAAAAGAATGATTGATTTATTTTACATCAACCCATTACTTACTTCAAAATGGAGGAGAGTTTTTGCCTGGAGCAGTTAAAAACTTTAATCAGCAACTTTGTATTCTGGCAGTTTATCTGTAATGGCAATTAATTGAAATTCATCCCTGCAGTAATTTATTTTCCTGATACTGGTACCATATTATGAAATCAACACAAACTCAGCCCAAGGAGAGCAGGTTTCTGTGCAAGGAGAAAATGGTTAACATTCCTCCAGGAGCTGCA
This sequence comes from Todiramphus chloris collaris, assembly GCA_025345505.1. NCBI lineage: Eukaryota > Metazoa > Chordata > Aves > Coraciiformes > Alcedinidae > Todiramphus > Todiramphus chloris. The sequence goes on along the minus strand of JANVCC010009967.1, from coordinate 1,563,451 downwards.
TCCCTGCAGCTTTGTATATTGAACTAATTTTGAAGTGTAGCTTATACAACAGCACTTCAGAAATAACTGCAGGTCCTTGGCTTGTGACCTGGAGTAGTCCTAAAGTATGTCTCACTTGGGTGTTACATGGTCAAAAGAAACAGAATTGCCAACTTTAAACTGAAACAGAAGTGCAGTTACTTGAGTTTTGTGACTGGAGTTACTCCAGTTCTGTAACAGGCCAGGAATTACCTTCAGACAGCATCTCCTCCAACCCCCTGATCTCTTGCTCACAAGCACAGCCATTGAGCAGTCTTCAGATCTGGGCCTGCCATTTGGGTTTATCTGCTCTGCACAAAGCATGGGTGGGTGGGAGAATGTGGTTTTTGCCTCCTGGCTCCGTGCCTGGATAACTGTTACGTTGGGAGGAAGCAAAACAGTGACCGTCTTGGTGTGCTAATGGGCTTGTCGTTCCTGTGCTAGGATGAAGATGCCTCCACTGAAATGGGAGAGGGGGTGGATGAATGGGCAGCAGCAAAGACTCTCATCAAACCCCCAGATCAGCTGGAGCTAACTGAAGCTGTGAGTACAGCAGTGCCTGTGGTGGTCGTGAGATGTGTACCAAATTCCATAAGCTGAAGCTTAACTTCTAACTGTTTGTTTTGGTGAAAATTCTGGAAAGTTAAACTCCAGTACCTGCTAAAGTACAGTGTCCGTAGCATAAACTGAAATGGCTTTCAGCAGGAAAAGAAGGAGAAGGTGCCTTGAAACACAGCTCTGAGCATAAGACAATGTAACTGTATGGAGTTAATCCGAGAGGGGAATGGGTCACGGCTCCATTCAGATAAGGAAGACCTCAGAGCCAACCCTGAGCTTTTCAGGTGCCTGTGTGTGATATGCAGGACAAGGAGGTGTCCTGCAGTTCTGTGGGCATTTCTTCTCAGCTAGGCTCAACAGAATTTCAGTCACCCTTCCAACTGCTGTGATCTCTCATTTTTCACTGTCTTGTAACACAGTTTTTGCATTGCTCCCTGTCCTCCAAGTAGCTTTCAAAGGGAAGTTATGCATACTTCCTCACACACAGTGAAAACAGTTAACATCAATACTGGTTTTTGTTCACAGTGGTCAATCCTGCAAGCATTGCTATTGAGCTTATTGTTTATTCTATTTTTGGACAGTGTACACTTCAAGACTCAGGTTGCCTTTCTTGCCCTATAGAATGCAGATAGAATTTTTCAAGTGCTACCACAGGTTAGATAAAAATTAACATGACAGATAAAAAATTCAAGAAAGCCCATTGAAATGGTATGGTGGGAAGTGGGATGACAGTTCTGGATTCCACTTTGAACTAGCTTGGCTCCAAACATTGTTCTTGTGGAGGCATCAGCTGCACACGAGGTATCTTCAGTGAACTGAACATCAAAAAACTCAGCATAAACATAGTGATTTTTGTATGCTGTACATTGTATTAATAGTGGAGTTTTATTTATGATATTATTTTCTTTTCATTCCAAAGGAATTAAATGAGGAATTTACACGCATCCTGACAGCTAATAATCCCCACGCTCCCCAGAACATTGTCAGATACAGCTTTAAAGTAAGTGTGGCATGACGTCTAAAACCAGGAGGAGACTTTTTTGCAATTACCTGGTTTTATGTTTTCCTTTGATTTACAACCAGGTGAATTTTATTTTAATGTGGTTTTATGTTGTTACGTATTTACTGCAAATTGTTCCTAAAGGGTGTTTGCAAATGGTAAAAATCTAAAAGCATTGAAGTATTTATTCAGAAGTAGAATATAAAAATTACTCAACAAGATCTGGCAGCGAATGTAATCAGTGCAGCTAATCTCAGGTGGTAACTTTTCCCATTCTGTGGTGGTTAGAGGACAAAAGGAGATACTGTATTCAGCCTGTAAGACAGCGATGCCTCAGTATCCTCGCATCAAGATGTTGTTTGAATTATAGGAGAGCTCAGAAGTGTGCTCTGTGAAATCAGTGACAAGATCTGTATTCATGATGAGTAGGAGTGAGCAAGGGAGGGTGCATCAAAGACTGCCAAGGAACATCCAGGAGTCACGCCTTCACATCTGTGTGTGCAGAGAATATGCTGCCTTTCCCTGGAGCAGCCTCCTCCCGGTAGCATGTACAGCTAGCAACACAGGCTGCCACAGCAGGAGAGTGGAAGGATGGCTTTGTCTCACACTCCTCCCTTGGAAGGGTTACACCCCCTGAAAGACAGGACACACGAGCATCTCTGGCACTGGATTATCCCTAACCTTAGGCAGGGAACAGACAACCATGTGAAATATTCCTAAACGTGTCTCATCTTCGTGCTACTGTAACTAGTTTGAGCAACCATTACATGAGATCACCAGAGGAAGAAAATTAGTCCTGTGGGAGCAAATAAGATCATTTTCTCTTCTATTTGGAAGTGATGTTTTCAATATTTATAGGTTAGAAACAGGTGATGAATAATCCATATCTTCAAATCATCCAGTGACTGAAGTGGGCTCAATGCTATGCTATGATTGGTACAGAAATCACACATATTTTTAAGAAGAAACTACTGAAGCATCTGTGGTCTGCAGTGGCTTCTGATTGCTTTTAGGTGCAGCTCAAAATCTTAATGTACAGTTTGAGCCTAGATGTGTGCCTGTGCTGTACAGTGGCCCACAGGCAAGTGATAATCAAGCTAGCATCGAATAGCTGAATTAGTACAGTGCTTGTAACCCTGGCTTGGTGCTAAAAGCCTGTACTCCAGATGAGAGTTGCTCTGTACATACGGTGCTGCTGTTGCATAGGTACAACAGCTCGTTTAGGGATCTCAGCACAACAGGACATGAGAGTCTCTTAGGGAATGCTGTGTAGTAGAGGTCCAGCAGAACTGTATTTAAGCTCGCTTACTGTGTTAGTTATGGACAAGTAGACATTTCCTCTTCTTGCTTCTTTTAATTTCATTTTTAATATATGTCCCTCAGTGTCCTGAGAAATAAACACCTGCTGTAAGAAATTCAATGCAAATATCCCAGTAACAGACATATTTATAATTGTTTTCCTCTTTGAAGGAACAAGCATACAAGCCAATAAGCTATGTGGACCAAATGGCCATCCACTTCTCTTTGAATGGAAACATGATACCCAAAGATTCAGATGAAGGCAGACGGCAGAGTATCAGATTAATTACTGCATCAGGTAGGTTTATTATCTGAAACCACAACCATTTGCATCTAGGCACTGGTACCACCTTATTTAACTTGAGGGAATGATCATGCTTCATCACCATAGAACTGTACCAGGGAAGCTGATGGAGCAGATCATCCTGGGTTCTATCATGCAGCGCACGCAGGACAGCTAGGTGATCAGGCCCAGCCAGCATGGGTTTATGAAGGGCAGGTCCTGTTTAACAAACCTGATCTCCTTCTATGACAGGGTGACCCGCTTGTTGGATGAAGGCAAGGCTGTGGATGTTGTCTATCTTGACTTCAGTAAGGCATTTGACACCGTTTCCCAAAGTGTTCTATTAGAGAAATTGACTGTTCTTGGCTTGGATGGGCATACACTTTCCTGGGTGAAAAACTGGTTAGATCAATGAGTCCAAAGAGTTGTGGCCAGTGGAGTTAAATCCAGTTGGTGGTCGGTCACGAGTGGTGTCCCCAGGGCTCAGTACTGGAGCCACTCCTGTCTAACATCTTCATCAGTGATTTGGATGAGGGGATAGAGTGCACTCCTGGTAAATTTGCAGATGGTACCAAGCTGGGTGGAAGTGTCCATCTGCTTGAGGGCAGGGAAGCTCTCCAAAGGGCTCTAGACAGGCCGGATCACTGCTCCAAGGCCAATTCCATGAGTTTCAATAAGGCCAAATGCCGGGTCCTGCCCTTGGGCCACACCAACCTGAGCAGCACTGCAGGCTTGGGGAGCAGTGGCTGGAGAGCTGCCAGGCAGAGAAGGACCTGGGGTGTTGACTGACAGCCCCTGAACATGAGCCAGCAGTGTGCCCAGGGGGCCAGGAAGGCCATTGGCATCCCAGCCTGGATCAGGAACAGTGTGGCCAGCAGGAGCAGGGAGGGGATCATCCCTCTGTACTCGGCTCTGGTGAGGCTGCACCTCGAGTACTGGGTCCAGTTTTGGGCCCCTCTCTACAAGAAGGACGTTGAGGAGCTGGAGAGGGTACAGAGGTGGGCTGCCAAGCTGGTAAAGGGTTTGGAGCAGGTGTCTTATGAGGAGAGGCTGAGGGATCTGGGGCTGTTTAACCTTGAGAAAAGAAGGCTGAGGGGAGACCTTATTGCCCTCTGCAACCACCTGAAGGGAAGGTGTAGCGAGGTGGGAGTTGGTCTGTTCTCCTGGTGACAAGTGACAGAACAAGAGGAAATGGCCTGAAGTTGAACCCAGGGAGGTTCAGGCAGGATATTGGGAAGCATTTCTTTATGGAAAGGGTTGTCAGGCATTGGAATGTCCTGCCCAGGGAGGTGGTGGAGTCACCAGCCCTGGAGTTTCATTCTAGTAATAACAGTGTCTCCTTTTGTGGCTTTGAACAAAAAGTCATCCTTGAAATTAGGGATTGGTTACCCTGTTCTCTAATGAGGTAACATTAGAAAGGGATGCATCTGCATATTAATGCTTCAGAAGATACAAAGATCCACAGAATACACGATAATAGGTCCTATTATCCTGGGCTTATTCTCTTGTCCTTCCTATCATCAGAAGAGGCTTCTGTTGAGACTTCTGCAGTAACATCTGAAGAGCCAGAGATTAAAGATGAAGAAAGCACAGGAGATACTCAGGTAATTCTCCATAGTTAACTGAAAACTATCCACTTTATTTTTAATATTTGATTTGAAATTCCTTTATTATAAAACAGGCTTGCTGAGAATCTTCTGTCATCAATTCTTTTAGGTGTGAGTTGTCTCTGCTGTAGGTGAGATCCTGCAGATTCTACTGAACAGCTGGGGTCCTCCTGCCATTTTTTGGTTTGGAGAAGCTGTGTGGAGGGATGAGGTCCCTCACACCAGATCTCTCTTTATGAAGATCCAGTGTAATTTGCTGGGACCTGGAATATTCCTGGAGAACATGTCCATTCCTGAAAGATAAATTGGTGAAATACATCAGGCATAACTACATGAAATAAGCAGTGATTGCTTAAAGGCAGTTAACTGATCAGGAAAGGAGTATGTTGTGAGAAGTTGTTCTTACACACACAGTGTCAGGACCTGGAATCAAGTTCAGATTCATTTCAGATAAAGCTCACTGTCTAGCAAGGAAAAGAAAATATGGTATAGTGAATCTGTAAGACAGTCTTCTGGTCCCTGAGTCCATTTTATCAAAGACAGTCATGCTATATTATTTCGCTTACGCCAACCTTTGTTTTAAAGTAACTTCACTTCCTGGCTTTCCATACTTCTGTTTAGATATTGTGCCAGAATGTCCTTGCACGGATTGCTGGAAGTGTGCTCATTTCCATCTCAAATATTCAATCTTCAGTTACAGTCTCCTTCACGAGGCAGCAGAAATTCAGCAGTCTAAGAAGTGTTTCTGAAGAAAGAAAGAGATCACAGAATCATAGGATGGTTTGGGTTGGGACAGACCCTTAAAGGTCATCTGGTTCAACATCCGTTCAGTGAGCAGGGAAATCTTCAACTAGATCAAGTTGCTCAGAGCCACATCATACCTGACATTGAATGTTTCCAAGGATGGAGCTTCTACCCCATCTGTTTCTTTCAGGGTGGAGTCACTGCATTATTTTCTCTTAGGCTGCAGGAGAGGAAGAGGCAGAGGGGTCAGGAACAGCAGAAGTAGCTGAGGCAGCAGAGGCAGAAGAGCCTCCTTCCATAAGACTGAAGGAGCAGAAGCTTGCAAACAAGTTCAACTTCACAGAGAGAGCTTCAAGGACACTCAACAACCCTATGAGGGTATGCTGCCATTTCCTCTGGTGATTTGGAAGGTCCTTCCTCTGGGAGGGCATGTGGATCATCTCTGTTGGTGTCATATCCTGTGATCTCTGTATTCACTATTAGGAGGAAAAAAAAAAGTGCTATGGTAAAACATTTGGAGTGATGAAAATAGTGATAGAAAAATTCTTGCTGCATGGACTCTTGCACAGCCTACTAGAAGTTTTGGTGCTACTATAAATCCTTAAACCTTTACTTGGATATGACATTTGTCATGTTTATTTTCTCATCTTTTTCAGTGTAAAACAATGGATAGGGTAGTAGCTGAGGGCTTGGAGTCCATTTCTTCAGTTTCCTTTTGCCACAGGTCTCTTTATGGCCTTGTACTTCAATTGTCACCCATGGAGCAGGGATGTAAACACTTCTATATTAAAAGGGTAAAGGTATTTATGCTCACATTAATCACAAATGCTACAATAACAGATCCATGTAAATATAACAAATCTTTACTTCTGCTACATGGTACATGTCCCTCCCACCCTGTGCATGCACTTTCCAATGGTTACAGACCCAAGACCTTATGCTCCTTCCCAAGCTTTTTGCTGAGCCTGCAGCCATTCCCAGTGAGAATGTCTTCACAGCACCTTCTGATCGAGCAATTCAGGTGATGTGGCCCCCAACTGGGTGCTCAAAAAGGAGCTTTCTGAATCAAATACAAATTTCAGAGGGAAAATTCTCTTGTTTCCCATGCTGCCCCTGAATCAGAGTATATACAGCTTCCCCAGAGTGCCTGCTTGCCTTCTTGCAGACATTACACCTAAAGTAAGATGCCTTTATATCTGATGTGCTTGGAGAGATCTGTTACTGTGTCGCTGGAGCTACTGTCTCCTAGAAGACAGTACTCATAGTACTAGACCTACTAGTAGAGATATCATATCTCAAGGGAGTTTATCCAACAGTGGGATGATACTGCAAAATCTGAGCTAAGATTTGGCATCTTTCCGAAATCTCCATGGAGGCCACAGAATTTGTTATTTCTCTGTCCCAAGATCTGCACATTTTCTTCCCATTGATTTTACTGGGAGAGGCTTGTGTGCCTCTGTGTATTTCTGCCTTTGAAAGCAGAATATAGACCTTAAATAACTGTGAAGTACTGCTGTGTGCTGTACAGGATGTGCAGTTTCCACCTCTGAGACTGCTTCATTTTAGAGGTCAGTGAAATGCTACAGGCAGCTTCTTAAAAATGTCCTGACACAACAGTTTTTTGAAAGAAAATGCTGTTCCGTGATATGAAAGTTTTACAGAAATTTTCAGAATTTATTTCAGAATGTTGATATAAGGGTGATAAAAATATTATTTCGGCAACAACAAATGAATTGTTTATAAGTTATCATTCAGTTCAATTCTTTTGTTTTGACTGCTATACCCAAGTAGGTTTTTAATATGTAGGTCAAAACTTTTCAGACTGTGTAGGGTATTATAACTGATACCATAATCAGTAGCAGAATGTTTCACATGGTAGAAGTCAAACAAACCCAGAATGTTTCACATGGTAGAAGTCAAACAAACCATCTTAACTCCTTCAGTATGAAATATTGAAATTAACTATTTTTAGTATGTTGGTAAACAAATCAGATGATCTTGTGAAACTTCTTTTGGTCTACAAGAAAATCTATTCGTAATTGCACAGGTACCAAGAATGTTTGTGCCGTGCTATAGGAGTCATTTGAATGTTGAATTAATCTGAGATCAATAGTATTCACAGAATCATTTGGGTTGGAAAAGACCTTTAAGATCATTGAATCCAACCATTAGCCCTTCTCTTCTAAGCCCACCATGGTGCTTGGGGGTATGACTCAGTGGTGGAATCTAACTACCTTCTATATGACAAGGCTGTTTCCACAGCTGAACTATGTCACTGCACGGAGTTTCAATGCAAAGATTATGCTTCTTTATGCTTTTTCTTTATTCAGGAAAGAGCATGTCAGTCGGAGCCTACATCTTGTGAAAATTTCTCAGCCTCTGCTAACAAGGTATATCCTTCTTACTTTCAAAGGTTTTTTTGCGTATATTTAGGAAACTGAGATGTGGGAAAGGAAAAACCAAACTGCTATGTTTGTATTGCTTGCAGTGGAATAAGTTCCCATACTGTGGCTTTGATGTCTTGTTTAAATCTGAGAGTAACCTGGTGTGGCCCTTTTTCCTACCACAGTGTGAGAATGGTCCTGGGCTCAGCAAGAGGTGGGCTGCATCTTGCAGGTGCTGACTTCTCTGGGGACACAGGTCTCTTCCAGGTGTTGACTGTCCTGTTACTGCACATCTTCCACTACTGTGCAGTGGCTGAGGTGGTTATTTAGGAGAGGCTGTGATCCAGCATTCAATACCTGGTCAGCTGCAGAACACCTCCATCAGCTGATCCCATCAGAGGCAGGTTCAACGGGGTCTCAAAATGCAGGAACAAAACAACAAAAAAGCATTTAGGACACATCTGCATGCTAGCTCCACTTTGAGCACTGTTTTTAGAGAGTGGGGACCTCTGAAGATTTCATACAACCTGGAGTTTACAAGGGTTCATGGGCTTTTGGGGAACATTGTTAAGAATTTGTTACATATAACACTGTGTTTTTTACTTTGTGTAAGTTTGGCAGTATATGAAAGCAGGTTTCTAAAGCCTGAAGCTGAACCCAATGAGAAGTACAGCATAAGGAACATGGAAGGCCCACTCTAAGCTTGTTGCAATAGACTTAGCTCTGTTTCAGGTAGTGGGAATATGCCTATTTATTAATGATTACGAACTATGTAGTATTTTCTCCATCTCTTAAAAATATGAAACTAAGTATTTTGCATGATATTTTACTCATGAAATACACTATAGCTTTCACTGCAAAGGGAATCCAGCCAATTCTGCTGATTAATTCTCACAGGTATTTACAAAATGTATTTGTGTTTGTCACTGATATAAATATTGTTTCAAACCAGTGTACCAAACTGGTAGCAAAAATATTTCATTACCAGCATACCTCCAGGAATACCCCAGGAGAAAGTGTAAGCTAATGGCAGCAACTTCAAAGATGCTGTTATAGGAAAGTGACAGGAAGGGGAGTGAAGGTATCTATGTCAAGATGAAAACAGTAACCCAGTCTATTTGTGAACTTGAAATGGAGTAATTTGCCTGAGACCTTCCCTCCCTCCATATGGAGTTTCATTTTTTCTGGCACTGAAATGACCTGAGAGTTAGAACAGAGCTATTAAAGATAATCAGGCAGTTGCTAAAATTTTGCACGTAATATTTGAAAACCAAGAAGAAATGTTTTGGTTTTATTCTGGTGAAAATTTGAGTGGATAAAAAATAATATTTTAGCATAAGCTCTTTTTTTTCCTTAGTATCTTTCTCCTTGTTTTTCTTATGCTCTCAATTTTGTATTTCAAAGTTTTCTGTTCTGCTGCTTCTCCTACTCTTCTCATCACATCACATCTTCTTTGTCCTTTCCCTGATGTTTGGAACATCATTCCATCTCTTTTCTGCCAGTAAACTTACAACACATGGTAGGGTTTTTTTGCTAAAGATTTCTGCTCCCTTTCTTTCTTCCAATGTTCTAGTCTTTATTTTGTGTTCGAATCATACTCTCTCTCGTAAGCTGATGTGTCAAAATTAAATTGCCATTTGTTTTGCCCTGAAAATCGGGTACCTGTGTCAGATACAGTACTAGCACTCCAATTCTAATGTATTATTCTTAAGTAGAAAAGATTACTTTTATATCTACTCAAGTATGACATTTGTGGCACGTGACACAGCTGTTAGTTTCCATTTGATCATATGGTGCAGAGTTGGAGCTGAAGATTTAAGTTGTGTTAAGAAGCTACAATTTAATTTTCCTACACCACAAGAGAAATGTCATAAAGCAGATGTTTAATGCATCTTTCCTATTAAACACTAGTAAATTAGCCAAAGAAAGTCCTATACAAAATAGAGTCGAAGCACTAAGAAGTGTGTTGAGGAAAGGAAATTGTTAAGAATTCAAGGTGTTCTTAAGAAGTAAGACATGCCCCATCAAGCTTTAAAAATCCTGGGCTTTAACTTATTGTGCAACAAGCCATCTGATTCCAGTGGCAGTGTTGCTGTTGTGAGGAGTACCATATTTTTGTGACGGTGTAGATGGCTGTTTTCTGGAGTATAATCAGATCCTCATAAACCCTGCCTCTGTCTGCCTCTCAGTGGGAGATCTACAATGCCTATATGGAGGAGCTTCAGAAAATGGAAAAGTCAAAAGAGAAAGAAAAACCAAAAGCTCATGTAGCAAAGAGAGAAGAGGAGAAGAATAAAGGAAGAAAGTTTACTTCTCTGGAGTCACAGGTATGTTTCATAATGCTGGAAGAACCCTGCTCAGAGTGGTGGTGAATGTATCCGTAATGCAAGTCAGGTGAAATTTAGCAAGGCATGCTGGCTCTATAGCTAGTTATCTCAGCTGGCAAGTAACAACACTAAGAAATGCAAAAATTAGCTTTTGCTAGGAACTGTGTTTCCAAAACAGGATTTCCATTTTGCTGTATTTTTTTATGGGAATACAAAACAGCGTGAAGCCATAATCTTGTCTTCAAATCTGATTTTCAAGTGAGATTTATGGCTTTTTTTTTGTGCATAATCAGTTTGTATCTTGTTTTTGATTAGCATGTGAGGCATAAATGAATGAAAGTAGAAGCACTGTGTGTCTTTTCAAACAGTTCTGTGATGCAGAGGTTTTAGGTACAATCTTCCAATCTGAAAGGCAAAGAAATTTAAGATTCTTCCAAAATGTTACTAAAGCGCTGTAGTGAAACACATTTCACTGTTTTTTATAATTTTAATAAGGCAATAGAATCAGAAATTATATATTTTCTAGTTGTATACAAATAACTGGTATATAATAAAATTATAGAAGTTAATAGTAGTTAATTGAAATAGAAGCCTATGTACTTAAACTACATAACTAAAAACTCTGGGAGGTCTAACCTAATTTGTGGGATGATCTTTGATGCATTGTTTATTCATTTAGTTGGAAAGTGACAGAGGCGTCTCTCTCCAGTGTTTGTCTCTCTCCAGCTGTGCCAAGGCCAGTGATTGCACAGCATGGTGATACTTCAGTCATGGCAGTGTGATCATCCCAAGAAGAGGTCAGCCACTCTGAATCCTAGTAGCAGAGTGAATGGCAAGGGCTGCTGACTGGAGTAGCCTCCATTAGTCTGGCTTATCAGAGCAGCAGGTACCATAACTCCTGCCAAACTCTGAGCTGGTGGTGTGATTGTTCTGTGAGGGTGATACTAACTCCTAATCTGGACTGGTTTGTTAGAAGTAGTCAAGGTGTGCCATGCAGGAATGCCACAGTCCATTTCCCTAAAGTGACATTATTCCCATCTTAAAAAAGTCATCCCACTTCAAGCACAGAGAACACAAAACAGCGGGCCTGAAAGATTTTCTTCATGTTCCAGAATATTTTCAGGGCGTTCAGGAAGTTTCTATTAGGGATTAACAGTGTTTGATCTGTACAGAATTGTGGATGGCTCTTTCCCCACAGTTTAAGTTAAACTGTTTAGAAGGCACACTGAAATAATAACGACTGAAGCAAAATACATTGAGAACTATAATACAGAAACATGGAAATCAATTCTTATCTTGTTCCTAGAATAAGTACAGGTATAACAACATAACTAACACATACCTATGTAATTGAAGCTGGCTCCTGAAACTGGCTTTAGCACTCTCATACCATATGGCTGATTCATCTGTAGAGGATTTGGCTGGTTTAGATACCTCAGCAGCACTGTGCCATCAAAAGCCTTATCATATAAGTAGACTGGGAACATGTTCTGACAGGCTTTTTCCTGTGAATTGTACCATTGAAATTCACAGTCCTTTTGAAAACTAATAAACCTTTTACCTGAGTACATTTTGGAGAATTAATCCTGAAGTCCATGGTATAGTTCTTGACTTAAAGGGTGGACTGCTGAAAGCTGATAATGAAAATTAAATACAAATTCTACCAGTGAAATGCATTGTAAAAAAACTGCTGCATGCTCTACTGGCAACAGTAGGAAGTTGAATTCCAGACACCTGTGATCCCTCCATTTGGTGCTTTTTTTTTCCACCCTTAGCACTTTCTAGAGAGCTTTCAGGGAATCCAGAAAGTCAAGTGAAAGGGAAAATTTATTTATGCAGCGCCAGTGTCCCAAAATGAGGTGCTCTGTGATGCTGATTGACCAGTCTGAGGTATATAAAAATATTGCTGAATTTTCCAGTCATTAACTGGAAAAATGCAACCTGAAGTAATCCAAGGCTAAAATCAGATTTACAACAGGTGTTACTTCTGGTCATGTGTTGGTCTGTGGACATTAAAGGTTGATGGCATCAGAACCTGTACTTATAGTCTCAAGTCAGTAAATGGAGAAGTGGGTTTTGTGGAGTTTCCAACTCACAGGATCTATGCTTTATATCACACATGATAATTGAAATAGACATTTTCCAGCTAAAGGACATGCTGCCTTTGACTGTTACTAGAGGGGAATTGCGGAACATCGACAGGAGATGTGGCTGATCTGTGTCAAGGATGCAAGTGGCTAGAAGCAGCCATTGATTTCCACCATTGTTTCCATCAGGCTGGATAATAGAAAGAAAAAGACTAGAATAGCTACAGAGATAGAACTGGATTCAATCCAAAGGGAAGAAGAGGAGAATGTAAGTGGATATTACCAGAGGTGGGTCTCTGATGGAAGCTCTTGCAATGGTAGGACACTGTCATTGTTTAACCTCCTCCAGCAGTTAAAAACCACACAGCCACTCTCCCACTGCTTCCCCCAGCTGCCCCTTCCTGCAGGGTGGAAAGAGAAATCATGAGGAAGAAAAAAGGTGGGACCCTGTGGACTGATATAAGGACAGCTTAATAAAGCATAACAAAGAATAAAAGAAAACAACAGTACTAATGAAGTGATATACAGAGTGAGTGATAGTCTATACCTGTGCCCAAGGTGCTACTTTCCCTCCACTGACTGCACTAAAGCTACACACAGAAGCAAGTTGAAAACAGGCAGCCCTATTCCAGGACAGCCCTCCCCTTATGAGGGGGCAGACTCAGGGTAGTATTGAATATCCTATTGGCTGGTTCAGTTTTGATCCTGGCTGTGGCCCCTCCCAACTGTGGCCCTTCCCAACTACTTGGGTTAGCAGATTGCTGATGATAATTAAGCCAAACACAGCCCAGGACGGACATCATGAAATAGAAGATCTAAGAACTAGATCTACAGCTGGAGATGGTGGATATGTCAGATGAGAATTTGAAAACATAATGGATGAAAAGAAAGAGAAAACAATATTGCTACTGAATAAAAGGTCAAGAGCACAGATGTTCTGTGGAAGAATGTGGCCAAAGGCAGGGAATGGAAGGAAAAGGGAAACAGAAAGGGGAAGGGAGAGCCTTGATGGGGGAGTAGAAGCTCCTCGCGAGTGGAAAAGAAGTAGAATGAAGCCATGCACTGCACTGAAGAATGCAGAGAAAAAACAAGGAAGACGTTGTTTAGCAAAGCTGAAAAGGGAGGCAGCAAACAGGAAGGAAGAATGGACATAACCAGAGATTCCAACAGAAGGAAGGATCAGAATGATATAAAGAAGAATATGAGTGAGTAAAAGAATGACAGAAAGTATTTGACTGAAGACTGTGATGAGGGAGTTTTGGAAATCTGTCAATGTGTTCATCACTCAAACAGATCTAGAGAGAAAGGATTTGCTGTGTCTGAGAGCAGTTATTCAACATTTGAAGCTTTTCCTAAATTTCCAATAAAGGCAGCAAACAGAACATGGAGAACACAGACTACCACAGAGGAATGATATGAAATTTTCTGAGCTGAAGCTAGTTAGAAGAGGAGAGATCTAGGCAGAAATGTTGCATCTGCTTGTCCTATTCTTACTGTTCCTGAGCCATCTGCTTATGGCTGTGATTACAGAGAGGATCCTGGCCCAGAGATACTCTTGGTCTAGCCCAGAACAACCCTCTTCTTGTTGTTGCTTGACTGTAGAAATGACAGTATCTGAGTTAGAAGCAAAATGCAAATAACTTAAGGCAATAAAGTTGATGCAGGCTAGCTCCTCTCGCCCGGAGGTGAGAAGGCATGAAATCGAAAGTCTCACAGTAAGGACTTTTAATGAATCTATGTTAGGAGAGGTGGATCTATATAATGGAAGTATAACAAGGATATATTATATGTAAGAGGAGTAAAAGTGAGTCTATTAGTCTAACCTTTAACAGTATATAAGGCAATAGAGTTAATATGGAGGAAAAGAATAGACAATTGTGAGGAAATATGAAAAGGAATAAATTAGCCTGTGTTTACCAAAGGCAGGCTGTGTGCAAATAATCACACCTTTCTTTTTATAGGAGAAAAATTGTGTTTTCCCTCAACAAGGAAATTATAGTAACCTAGCTCAAATTCTGTAAAGCTATTGGTATAGTGTCTTTAGGAATTTATTAGATAAACCAGAAAAGCTGTTATTAGTACAGTTTGAGAGAGACCAGTGGAGAAGAAGACTGCATTTTGGACTATCAAAGCAATTTTTGATAAGGTGAGGACTTACAATTTGAAACGACAGGGAGAAACATGAATGTATCGACTGTTGAGTTGTGATGTGGCTATGAGAAGACAAATACATTGCTGGAATATGTTGTGTGAGGGATAGCAGAGAAATACTATTTCTGTTATGTAAGGTGGGGTGATACCTTATCTGGAGTAGTATAGGGATATATGATGATCACTCCCTTTCAAAGATGATACATTACAGGCCTGCATAGGTATAGAAAAGAATATAAGTAATTGAAAGTTTGAATACAAAAGCCTGAATAAAATCTTTGCATATTTTCCTGGTAATGCAAAGGTAGAGAGGGAATCTGAGGTAGATAACAGAGGGAGGATAATTACTAAAGCAGAGGATAGTGTCCACAAAAATACAGATGGATGTGAACTAGTTAGGAATATGTTAAAGCTGGAATTTACTGCATTGAAACAGTCTCTAATCTCCTCTGAAGCAGAAGTAGTTGAACGGTTTCATAAAAAGTCAAAAAAAAAAAAATTATATTTAACAGAGAAATGTGCATTTCTGAGTAATGTGAGATCTTGTCTGACTTGTCTATCTCACGGTAGTGTTACCCCGTTCTGAGATATGCCTGGTGGGACAGCCCAGTGCACAGGGTCATAATTATAATTTGGAACCTCTTGGATGACTACAGTTATTTCTGTAATAATAGCTGAAATTCAAATGCAATTAGCCTTCACATTATTATTCACCTGTTCCTGGTCATCCCTAGGAGTGGGTGAGTTGTTACTGACTATGAGGTCTTCAATCTGCTGTTTACAGCATGTCAGAATTAAAAGCAAAAACAAGATGAGTACAATCCTGGAAATTAATAACTACTTGACAGGAATCAACCTGGAGGACTTTATTTAGGATTTGCCGTGGGTGTTTGCAGTGCATCGAGGTGTTGGCTATGCAACAGATGGTAACACCTTTTTACCGTGCTTTTTTCTTTGCAAGCCAGGACTTCTAGTCACAGTGTATGTATTGCCAGAGGTATGAGCAGTTGCTGCACCGGTTTCAGGGTGGTGTTTGTCTTCTAAATACACACTTACACACCAGCAAAAGCCTTCTTCCATGCTTTGGTTTACTGGAGTTACACATTGCAACTGGCCAGCTTCTGAGAGGCAATTAGAGTTAATGAATAGTAGAGCAAGACCAAGACATTTATTTTCAAAGTACTATCCCATTATCCATCTTTTATATGATTCAATTAACATTATTGCTGTTCTAAAAATAATTTATGCACAGAAATAAAGAAAACAAATTTGTTAGCTCTCATGTTAGCTCTGATGAACTCCCATTACATTTGGCTAGCTAGCTCAGAGCTGGCCTACAATAGCAAAATGTTTTAAACAGATCTTTTAGAAATAAAAGATAAATTAAGCCTACTGCTTCCACTGAAGATTTATTTCAGTAACATACAGAATAAATCAAACCTGAAATAGGACAGGATCCAATGAGAAAATAACGTACTCTGATCCAATTTAATGCCAACAAAATAGTTATTCATGGCTGCATTGCTAACAGGAAAGCTGACCTGAGCTCTTTCAATTAATCTGGAGATTTTCCTGCATTGCAGGAAAAAATCCATTAAATAATACATTATTTTTTCTATTTATTGGTTTGGTTTTTTTTAAAGCCTACTTTACACTGACAAAAAAAAAGGCAAACAAACAAAAAAAATATGGTCATAGCATGGTTTGTGTTGGAAGGAACCTTGAAGATCATCTAGTTCCAGCCCCCCTGCCATGGGCAGGGACACCTTCCACTAGACCAGCTTGCTCAAAGCCCTGTCCACCCTGGCCTTGAACACTTCCAGAGATGGGGTATCCACAACCTCTCTGGGCAACCTGTGCCAGTGTCTCACCACCCTTACAGCAGAGAATTTCTTCCTAATCTCTAGTCTAAATCTATTCTCTTTCAGTTTGAAACTGTTACCCTCTTCCTATCATTACACTTCCTGATAAAAAGTCCCTGTTCATTTTTCCTGTTAGGTCCCATTTTTTAAGTACTGGAAGGCTGCTAGAAGTAATCCCCGGACCTTTCTTTTCTCCAGGCTGAATAACCTTAACTCTCTCAGCCTCTCCTCATAGGACAGGCTCTCCAGCCCTCTGATCATCCTCACGTCTCTCCTCTGGATGTGCTCCAACAGGTATATATATATATATGTCTTTGTTGTGCTGAGGATTCCAGAGCTAGACACAGTACTCAAGGTGGGATCTCACCGGAGTGGATTAGAGGGGCAGAATCACCTCCCTCAACCTACTGGACACACTTCTTTTGATGCAGCCCAGGATGCAATTGACCTTCTTGGCTGCAAGTGCACACTGCCAGCTCATACTCACTTTCATCAACTAATATCCCTAAGTCCTTCTGCACAGGGCTGCTCTCAATCCATCCATTGCCAAGCCTGTAATGATACTTGCCCTGACCCATGTGCAGGACCTTGCACTTAGCCTTGTTGAACTTTGTGAAGTTTGCATGGGCCTATCTCTCAGGCCTGTCAGGGTGCCTCTGGATGGCATCGTCAATCAGGCGTGCCAGCTGCACATTGTCCCTCTGGAGTATCAACCTCAACACTCCCCCTGGTGCTGTCATTGATGAGGCATTCATCTTTGAGAACACATGAAGTAAGTCTTGTCTTCCGATCTTCAGTCCAGAATGTTGCTTCAGGTTGTAAATTCAGAATGTTTGCAGTGCATGTCTCCTGGGATGTGTAACAACTGCCATGATCCTGCTCATGTCTGGAGGATGTAACACAGCCGTTTTCCCCCAGCTTCTCCATCAGCAGGTGCCTGTTAACGTGTAAGAGAAATGTTTGCAAAATAGGTGAATAGAAGCTCACACACCTGTTGTGTGAGCAGGCCCCCATGGGATCTGTTCTTTATGCCTTGTAAATATGACTCTTACAATGTTGTAGAGCAAAGTTTCTATTGTGCTTCTCTTTCTAAATCAAATTTTACCCTTTTCAACATTTAACCTCTGTGAATTAAGCTTACTCGGAGCAATGTGCTGGTGGCAGCCAATGCCATTTTTATAGTCTTGGTCCCAATATTACTGGACAAATGTTAGCAAAAGTGAATTGCTTTGTTTTAGGAAGAGTTTTAGAGAAAGACAGGTCTTACTGTTGTAGAAGCAGTAATGGCAACTTAAAGTCAAAAGAGAGAAATCCCAGCAATTGAGAATATTGATTTCTACTTGAGGTGTTTAAAGCATCCTCTTTCTCTCCTTCTTTAATTTCACATAATACTTATGAATTCCTAAAGTCTGGGGAATATCTTACTGGGTTATAATTCGAAAACATTTTTTCCTACACTTTCTTAAATTCTGACCATGACAGTAAATTCTCTGTGCTGTTCTCAAGAAGTCCTAAAGACCCAGGGAGAACCTGAAGAATATGACAGTGGCCGCACTGCTTCAGACCAAGGCCCTAACCACAAGTGAATATGTAAGCAAGGAGAAGAACACAGCAAGACTGTATCCACGTACCAAATATTCTTCCAGACTTTAACTATTTTCAGTTGTTTTCTGAGCTTGATTTGCTTTGGCACGTAGATGGAAATACTTGTTTAGTCTTCCTTGAAAATTCTTGCATCTACAACACTGTTTGACCAGAAGTTGCACAGATATGTCATCCTTCCATAAGACTCACCTCCTTTTGTTTATTTTGAACTTAACTTCCATCAGCTTCACTTGACAGCCCTACTTTTTGTATCAGAAGATACAGTAAACAGTTAGTCCCTGTCCATCCTCTCTG
This sequence comes from Todiramphus chloris collaris, assembly GCA_025345505.1. Lineage (NCBI taxonomy): Eukaryota > Metazoa > Chordata > Aves > Coraciiformes > Alcedinidae > Todiramphus > Todiramphus chloris. Next base: position 1,545,232 of record JANVCC010009967.1, on the reverse strand, counting down.
GGCTATTTAGGGTTTCATAGACCTGTCTCATGTCTTCCCAAGCTGTGTCTTCTCCAGAGTGGCAAGTACTCACCAGCCTATGCAGTTTTCCCTGGTACAGAAACTATTCCAGACTTGGACTGTCCTTGTTGCCCTTCTCTGTATTTGGTTCCAAGTTCTACTTTATCTCTTCTGAGATGGGAGAGGATAACTGCCCACTTTACTGAAAGTGTAGTCAAACTATGGATTTCTAAAAAGTGTTGCAGATTCTAGGATTGCTTCCCCTGCACCCCCTCTTGTCTTGTCATGCTTGTGTAGTCCTTTGAGCTTCATGCTCTTTGAAGCAAGACTCTCAGTTTCCCTTGAGTCTGTGCAGAACCCAAGAAAGAAGCAGAAGGCTGGGCTGCACATAATCTGAATTCATGTTCTTGTTTCTGACTGTGACTGTGTGGTTTAGTTTTGGCAAGTCATTTCACTTTTTCTTTTCATGTTCAGGGCACTCTCTGAGCTGTGTCAAGGATGACAAGTTTCTTTTCAGTTTCGTCGCTATGGAGGAAATCATGCTGTGCTGGCAGCCATCAGTCCTTCGCAGGAGTTTGAAGATGAAAGACTCTGAAACACTGTTGGGGCTTTGGGGCAGTGGTAGGCGGTAGATGGGGATTCAGGTCCTTGGAGCAGCGTGCTCTCAGCACACTTTGCATGTGCTTGGCATTCTCACAGCATTGCACAGAGCTGTGTTGGCACATCCTCATGGCCCAGCGCAGTCTGAGGATTTTTAACCTCTGTTTTTCCACTTGTTGGCACACAGGCTTCTTGTCCTACTTGCCAGTTAATCCAGTTTGAATTTTGCTAGTAATCGTACATTCACAGAGGATAGAAAGTACACTCACACCACAGATATTTAGGGACAGAGTTTAGTAAGAAGATGGTTATAAGACTGGTGATCAGGTACAGGGCTGTCAGACAACTGTGGCAATCAGCCACCTGCTGATAGGCCAGCAGCCTCTGTTATGGTCTCTTTTCTCCATTTGCCCATGCTGCTGTTTCTCCTGCCCACCTGGATTGTTCCCTTTCTCCCCCCTTGTCTCCTTTCATATCAGCAGCATGCCTCTAATTACTTTTTCCCCATTGGTCCCATTTTTGCTATGTCCATAACCAAGTTTGATATTTCTGGTGTAGTTCCCTCTGTGATCTTAGCCTTACATGGTATTACTGTTACAGTTACATTGGAACTGCTGGCCTTGCAAGATGCCAGTCCCCAAAAGGTTTGCGTACACGCATATATATCTCATACTTTTACATAGGCAGGCTTGCCCGCTTGTGGTGTTCCCTGGCCAGGAGGATGTGATTTTCCACAGCATCTAAACAATTTCCAGGAGAGTTGTACAGTAAATTGCTCCTTGCATGTTGATTATATATTGTATGAACTTATGGATCGGCGAATGCATCAAGTCAGAAACACCCAGACTGAAGGACTCCTAAATCCTGTGATCTTTTCATATCATATGAGACCTTAAAGCTCTTCAGGTAGAGACAAGAGGATGCTCATGCATGATCAAGCATCTACGATTTAATTACTAAAGCTAATGAACTATTATCAAGTGAGAAGGGGGCGGGATCATGTGTGTACTTTTAGCTCACCCCATCATGAGGCAGCTTGAATGAGCTGAGGAAGACAAGACTAACTTCCTTCACAGGTAAGTACCTTCCAATTGAGCTAAATCAGGAGCAAACACTGAAGTTACTGCAGCTCGGTGGTGGATGGCATCTTGCTAAACTTATGATAAAAATGTGAGTAAATTATGATAAAGTCATTGTCTTAATTCCAGTGCTCTCATCATTAAGCGCTGGTGTGAGGAGCTTCAAATTATCCTGTATTCCAGATCAAAGGAATTTCCAGAACAAGCTTTTCAGTCATGCAAGGTCTGAAGGACTTATAAACACATAGGAAATATATTCTCTTCCTTGTTTTTCTTTTCAACAGACTGATGATAAAAAGAAGATCTCAAAGGCTGCTAAAATAATGGAGCGGATTCTGAATCAGAACGTATTTGATGACATTGCAGAAGGTACAGCCCTTCTGGGAGATGCTTCTAACTCAAGAAGTCCTGAAGATGATTTGCCATAGCTGTAGCGAGAGCACACTAGCCTAGACTAGCCTAGAGAAAGAGCTAAAATGAGCAGGGCTAGGAACCTGCTGACTCACACAAGGCAAACAGTAGAGCAGACTGTGGGCATGCAAAGGGTTTGCTGCATCATGCCTGCTCTGAGCTGGCTGGAGACATCAGGTCTGGTCATCATTGCAGCACTTCCCTCCTGCAGCAGGTGCTTCCCTCCTGGATGCAGGTGCTGGTGCCATCAGCCAGTGCTGAGCATCCCTCTGCTAGCACATGGATCCCAGGCACAGTGACATACTCAGTCTCGATGTATATTTTGCAAGGGTTTTGCTGTCTCTGCTCAGCTGCTTCCTAAAAGGCCACATCTAGCTCTGGGAGTGGCCTGAGGTCTCTCCTCACTCTTGGCTTCTACCTTCTTGCTCATCCTTTGTCTGCTTTTAGGTCACCAGATTTTTTTGTGTGTGTGAGGAGTTGGTGCTTGGTAAAATGCATTTACAGAGCTTAGGTGCTGGTTTGGGATTGAGATTTACAGACTGAGACAGTCTGAATGTTAACAACTGTGTTGTGCAGAGGATATCCTCTGTTAGCGTAACAGGAGTGTTTTTAAAGCTTCCCTGGCACTGCACCATGATGATTTATTTCCAATTTATACAACGGGACCTTTTCCTAGATTTTTTTTTTTTTTTTTTTTTTGTTTTAGATTTTAAATATTTTGAGGATGCCTCGGATGAATACAGAGACCAGCAAGGAACCCTCCTCCCCCTCTGGAAGTTCCAGTATGACCAAACCAATAGACTTGCGGTTACTGCCATCTCCTGGTAGGTCTCTTTTATTTCAAACTTCCTCTCGGGCCGTTTCGCGGTGGAATGGAACTGACATGTGACGGCACCTTACAAGGCAGGGCTGGCTTCCCTTGGAACACTGTTGACAATGACGGTCACCTGCTTTGGCAGCACCTAGGCATGCCTGGTACTTCTGGATGCAAAGCACCTTGTGCAGGGCTGAACGTGCCAGGCTTGTGCTATTCTGCAAAAGGTGAAGGCACGGCAGGCTCTGTGCAGCACTAGGACAAAGTGAGTGCAGCCAGCAGAGCAAAGAAGAGTTCTTCTCAGGAGAGCTGGGGTAGACATGCCATATCTTTTGAAAATATGCTGTAGGATTCAATCCTGAAAAGCCCATGGGAGGAGAAGGGATAGCACCTGTATTTTTGACAGGTATTAACACAGAAGAATTAAAGCAGCATGTGCCGGAGAGTAGACTCTAAGATGGCAAGGCAGTGATGCTTGACAAGAACTTTTTGCATGGTACATATTCAGTTGCTGCCCAGAAAACAGTGGTATTTGTGTGCTGGGATCTTACACAATTCAGTTTAGCTGGCATTTGCCCTGCAGTCCACTTTTGCATGGTCAGTCCATAAATGATCACTGATGCTTTCAAATCAGCTCTCTCTTTCTGAGATGTTGACTCCATGGTTATTACCATGAAAAAACACTCATCACTGACCTGAATGAGTCCAGGCAGGGTTTAAACCTCTTCAGAGAAGAAGATTCCACAGCTTCTCTGGGCAGTCTGTTCTAGGGCTCTGGCACCCTCAAAGGCAAGAATTTTTTCCTTATGTTTAGGTGGAACTTCTTGTGTTCCAGGTTGTGCCCATTGCCCTTTGTCCTATCACTGGGCACCACTGAAAAGACATAGGCCCCATCTTCTCAACACCTGCATTTTGATAAGTGATATTGATAAGCATTGATAAGATCCCCTCTCAGTCTTCTCCAGGCTAAACAGACCCAGGGCTCTCAGCCTTTCCTCACACGAGAGATGCTTCAGTCCCCTTATAATTTTCATAGACCTCCACTGGACTCTTTCCAGTAGTTCTTTTTCTCTCTTGGACTGGGGAGCCCAGAACTGGACACAACACTCCAAATGTGGCCTGTCCAGGATAGAGTAGAGAGGGAGGAGAACCTTCCCTGACCTGCTGCCCACACTCTTCTTAATGCATTATTAATGTCTTACATAATAAGCTTTTCTAATTTAATTTTTATTCTCACATTTTTAGCAGTGATGGTGCATTTAGTGGATAGAGCAAGAGCATTAGGATGCCTAAGTATTAGCCCAAGTGAAAAGGAGAAATGACAAGAGGAGTGGTTTAATTTTTATCAATATAGAACATCAGAGAAAACACTTACTAGATAATTTTCACATGTCACAGAATTGTTACCTGCTGGTTGTGCTGTGTGAGCTCAGGGACAGCACCATACTGGCCTTTGTCCCATGTAAGCCCTGCAGTACCTGTCCACACGGAGCACAGGTTGTAAAGAAGAAAGATGTTCTTCAAATAAAGGGACTTTAGAACACATAGTAGATGGCTAATTGCTCATAATCAGTATGCCTCAGCAAATATACTGTCCACTAAATGGGTCAGAAAGGAATTTCTCTTCCTGGTCTGTAGGAATGAGTTCACAAACTGATAGCTGTTTCTTGAAACATCCTTCACTATTTAAGAACAGGTAGGGAAAGTAAATGTATTGGGTATTATTCTGTTGTGGTATAGAAACTTATTTCCTTTTACCCCTGAAAGATGGAATCTGACACGTTCCTGCTTTTTTCCTTTCCTCAAAGACCTCATTTTTAAAAGTAAACTTTCCATGAATTGGATACTCTGAAAAGTGCTGGAGATTGACATCATGTCAATCATGTCTATGCCCTTTTTATCCTTTTCATATAATGCTGTGGTGCTCTGATGTTCTATTTTTTTATGAATCTTGAGTCTGGAAGAATTGCTCATACATGAACTTTATTAGTGCATAAGTTCAAAGGGTCAAGCCCTCAGACATTATGCAGTCCTGTGAGAATGGCCTCTGGTGTTAATGTGTGAAACACTGTGCGTTTCTGTGGAACTATATGGTTAATAATAAATGCAATCTTATATATATTTTCTCATTACAGGAATCCAAAGTACAAGGACCTATTTGCAGCGGGTTATGGCTCTTGTAAGTAACACAGGCAAAAGAATCGTTGAGAGGTTTAAAATATTAAGCAGGTGCACAGAGAGCAGAGCTGGGGCACAGAGTGCATCTCGTAGCAAGGACTCACTCACATGGTTTTAAAGCAGTAAATTGAGAATTAACTCAAGATAGGGATTAGGTTCTTACATTCCATGACATAAACACTCAGAAATGCAAAGGCATAGGCAGCATTAGCCAGGGCTTTTGGCTTATGACAGTGCTGGCTCTCCCTTTGGTCAAGGACTTGCCTCTAGAAGCACCACTTAATCCTTTGTATCTTTCTTGATGGTGTCTGACTTCTCTGCTCATGTCCTTCTAATTGCTGAAAGACCAGATATGTTGTGTTTTGCCAGGATCTAATAATGAGAAACTTCTCTAAATGTAAACTCATTGCTTTCTTGTTAGGAGACACCTTCCATGGGAGTCTCAGAGGGTAAACTCTTCATTAGGACACCTCAGGCCTTTTCCTGCTGTAGTGTCTGGGATAGGACATGGGATGGTTTGGAGTGACAATGAAAATAATGTTCAGGGTCTGCTTTGTTACTTCATAGTAAATTCTATGCAGTATTACTGCTCTGATGTTCAGGAAATAGAAAAGAATTCCAACAAACTGATGTTTTCTCAGCTGTTTTGTTATTGTTTTGCTGTGTGCATTACATCTATCTGTTTAGTTTATTTATTTTTTTTACAACATGGTAATCTCTGATAGCAACCTTGAATTTCCTCCTGTTCAGAATCTCTTGTTGCTTACAGATATACTGACTGCTGTATTCTGAATTCTTGTCTTCATATCTCCTCCTTTACTCCTGGGTAGATGGGATAGTAATGTCACTGTGAATAAACACACTCTTTTCTGTTCTCTCACTCTCTTCTGCATTCTAACTCCACCTGAAGTGCTGGCTATCATCAATAGCTTCTTAGGCAGGGGAGACCTCTCTGGTAGTTCTCCCCAGGGACCATTGCTTCTCAGGCAGATTCCCAAAGGGAGGAGACCAGTTGTGAGACAAATATTTCTGGGGTGTTTCTTGCCCAGGTATTGTTGCCTCCTCAATGCTATCTTCTCAGCAGACTACTTCAAAATTTTTTTCGGGTCCCCTGACACTGCTTCTGGGCCTCACCAGCTGTCTACTTTTCTCCACTGTTAGTGGCTGCTGTACAGTCATATTGATGGCATTCTTACATAGTGAACAGTAACCTTAAAGCCTCAGCTTTCCATCACATGGGTGTGGTTAATTAACAAATGAATACAGACAGGTGATGGAAATCCCAAACTATTTTAAGCCTCCACTGGCTTTTACTCAGAGTTTGTGAAGATCACAGCAGTAGCCCACCTGCACATCTCCAGGACATCTGCTCCTTGTGAAGATACCCCCCACCAGCGTCTTTCCATTGACTCACACAAATCAGAGAGAGACTCAGAAAAGAGTAATGATGCAAAGGCAGAAGAGCCTTCTTGCTGCAAGATCAGGACAGACTACAGAAGAGTCAAACTACAGTCTTTAGTCAGACAGTCATTAGATTTGTGAGAAGGAGTAGGTGTTTTGACCTAGTTAGTCCCCTCACTGTCTCTAGCAAGAGAGTTGTCCTTCTTCTCTGAGTGGCAGTTTATTTAAGTAAAATCAGTAGTGCGCTATTAATTCTCTATCTGTCTTGAAATAAAGATCAATCATGGTGCTACAGGTAACTGTTGTTGAGAATTGCAGATAGAATGATTAGGTACTAAAACTATTACCCTAAATAGCCCAAGTCTAGGAATTCTTTGTAGGTTACAGAGAGGGGGGGAGCCAAAGAGAGGACTCTACCAATAGTTACATCTTTGGCTACCAGCCATTTCAGTTAGTCTATACGTGCTTGCAAATTACAGGTGGACATTTTTGCTAGTGTTCTTTGTGTTGAAAAAGCTAGATTCTGTTGTGAGTATTCTGAACTACCAAGGCAAGTAATTTGGTATTTATTTTAAGGCAACACCTTTTTTATGAATGAATGCTGAAGGCTCTCAGCTGTGTTAAAGTGGCTAATGAAATTAATTGTTGAGAAGTACAGTTCTTGTGGGATAAAAAGCTCAGTACTGGGCTCCAAGGAGACTGCTGTTATTCAGGAAAATGATCTTGAAGTCATTCAAGTACATATTTCTTTTCAAGCACTTGGTAGTACTCGGCAATAGTCAAAAGGGCAAACCAGAAATTTATAGGAATTACTGTGAAAGAAAAAGAAAACAAAACTTCTGGATACAATAGAAACAAAATGGAAAATTACATGTAAAGCAGTGGTAGGAACAACAACAGAAAGCCAAAAAGAGAACAAAATAAAATATTTGTGATAAACTGACATTTTGGTTACTGTGTGCAGTTCTGCCTGTGAACTCCAAAGAAAAATGTGTTAGGCTGTGAAAGGATTGGAAAAGGCCCAGAAAAGGGTGGCAAGGATGAACAGAACTATCTATAATGACTTTTGATTGGAGTGCATAAACAGACTAGGGCTGTTATAATAGACAAGGGAAAGGGACTTGGTATGGGTCCGTAGAATCCTGAGTGACATGGGGAAAGTGAAAAGTGGTCAAATGTTCATTATCGCCCATAACAGAAGAATGAGGGAGACCTTATAAAAGGGCTAAGAAAAATTTAAAGCAGAATAATATGATACATAATGAAATCATGGAACTTTTCTTCTTTTCTGTATTATCTGAAGAACAGAGATACACATGGATTCAAAAGAAGTTAGATAAATTCATTAGGGCCAGTTTGCTGTTGGAAGGACAAACAATCTTATTCAGTAAGTTTATAACTGCGAGTTGCTGGAAGATCTGAGTACATACAAGGGAATAGACCTATATTGGCTGAGGTTCTAAAGTGCTCAAGTGATTGCTAGTCAACAGATAAGATACTTGGCTAAAGGGGCCTTTGGTGATCCCAAATAGTCGTTATTAGGTACTTTTCTGTGCTCTGACAATAAAACAAGATGTGCTGTCTTCATTTATACTAGGAAGGATTGCGTTCTGCTTGCAATATTGCGACATTTCATTTTAAAATGACATTTTTCTCTTGAAGTTCACTCCATCTGAGCCCTGGAAATGTTCCTGTTAGTTTGCCAAGAAGCCTAAATTGGCCTGGCAATCTCTTTAATTCATCAAGCAGCAGCTATTCTAAAGAGCAGATTAGGATCAGCCTTTGCAAAAGGAAGCACGGTGAGAAGTGCTCAGGATGCGCCTTGTACAGCAGAGCAAAATCTTACTGTGCTCACAGCCCCCATACTCAGAGAGTGTAGGAACTGGGCAGTGCCTTCCTATTGCCCTGCCACGCAGGCATGGTAGGAGAGATACAAGCTCAAGGATGGTAACTTCCCTGCTTTGCTTGTTCAGACAGTTGCGCTGACTTCTTACACTAAGCAAGACCCTGACATGTGCTTTGTGGGTTGTGCCAGAAGTATTTGTTGTTTGGGTCAGTTCTGCCAGGGTCCATCGTGTCTCACACAAAATACATAGATGCAGAGGAAGGCAGATCTTAAGTCAGTGGCTTGCCATCTAAATAGGCAAGAGATCCAGAAAACTTCTTATCCCATTTTTATAGCAGACACAGAGGGCATAGTTCATCTCAGCCAGCTGGAAGCTGAGTCTCTGCCCTAAGTTTCCCCTTTAGTTGGCACATCCAGAGGCCATGCATCCTGCCATAAGCCTGATGTGCAAGAGAGGAGCTAAGTAACACTCTGGAAGGGGTGGTCTCTCCTCACGGACTGCAGAGTGAGGCTAGGCACAGCACATAGCCCAGATGCCTGTCTCTTAGATGACTACAGAGAGGCAAGGTGAATCCTGTCCAGAGGAAATAATCCTGGAGTCACACAGTGGCTGGGGTAGAGCCAAGGACAGAAGCCAGAGCTGTGGGTCTGCAGTGCCCATAATTACATCACCAGCCTTTTGAGCAGCGTGCATTTGGGAGCACTGCTAAGATACAAGTAATACATTTGTCCTACTGCCCAAAGTACACTTTTTGAAACAAAGAACCCTTTACTGTGGCTCCATTTCACGGCAGTGTGGTGAGTTCTATACAAAGGGGGCCCTAGCCTCTCTCTTGCTTTTGTTTCCCATTTCTGGAGTTTTCACCAGTGATTTATTTGGATGAGGTTTCTGATGCTAATGGCGTTTCTTTGGCATGAGGCAGTCTCTTCTGAACAAGGAAATATTGTCATTGTAATTTGCAATTCAGGATCTATGCGGCTTGGCTGGAATTAATTTTTATTCCCATCAGGAGGAGCTGTCTCTTTCTGTTTTTGTTTTTGCATAAATGAGGTTGCTGAGTTTCTGGCTAGACTGACAGCCTGCAGTGCAGGGTTCAAAGAGTCTGTGATGGGTGTTGGGCTTTTGTTCTGCCTTGCTGATGAGAGCACCATGAACACAAGTTCAAGTCTCAGCAATCACCTCAGTTCAAGTTCTAGAAGGAAGTGTGCCTCTGACAGCCTTCAGAGATGGCTTTTTATGTGCAGCTCCATCTGTCAGCTCATGGGGTCAGTAGGGAAAAACAGTATCTGTATGCCCAATGTATTTTATTCTGCTGTTTCTTTGCACTCAGTGGATGTAACTTGCCTGTCACAGGGATGGGTGAGCAATGTCAATCTGAGATTTCTGGCAATGGTATCTACTCAATCTGAGGTTTCTGGCAATGGTATCTACTCAATCCTTCACAGTGCGGGACCTGAAATGGGACCTCAGGTACTCAGAAGTAGACCCTATAAAGATGCCTATACTGCTGTATCTCTGTGTAAAATCAGCATGAGCAAAGTTCGTACAGGGTCTTTATACTGGTGTGACTGCATCCAAAGTAAGAGTTACTATGACTCTGTGACTGAGCTACATTGCTGTAAAATCTGGGCCAGAGCTTTCAAAGAGATAAGCTGTTGTTTAGTGCGTCCTGAGGTGCCCTGGTGCTGAGGAGTCACGGCTGAACAGTGAGACCATGTGCCAGCTGTTGCAGCACTCCTCTACAGCACAGTGTCAGGTAAACACAGGGAGACTCTGTCTACTTACTGGCCAGCCTTGTATTTTTCTGTTTCTCAAGGGCACTGCCCAGTGAACACGGACAGTCTTTTGTTTACTGCATTCCACTGACTGAGGCTGATGGATGGTCACTTCAGTAAGGATATTTCTGAATGGGACATGCTCGGGGTGCTTTGAAGGGATCAAGGAGAGGAGAAAGTGAGCCAAGTGGCTTTAACAGCAAGGTACTGCAGCTTCCTGCTCAGCTCTGGGCTTTGTAGACATTGCTTTTTCTTCTGGAGAGGTCATCCATCAGCAGTTCTGCTACTCTTCAAGCCAGTTAATTTATTAATCCTCAGTGCTCCATGGCATGTAGTGGTAGGACAAGGGGTAATGGCTGAAAGAAGGTAGATTTAGATTAGATGTAAGGAAGAAATTCTCTACTGAAGCTTGTCTAGTGGAAGGTGTCCCTGCCCATGGCAGGGGGGCTGGAACTAGATGATCTTCAAAGTTCCTTCCAACTCAAACCATTCTATGTTTCCTTACTTGTGCCTCCCAAATTCATATCTAGCAGAGAAAAAATCTTCTAGAAAACAGAGTATTTGGCCTAGCAGAAGTCTTTGTAGCTTAGAACAGGATGTGCCTGAACCTAAGTGGTGTGTAATAGGGACTTGATCTTAATTTTCATTTAATCTTTGGAGTTAATAGTGGATTGGGAATTCTCTATTAATTATTTTTTCCACTGTTTGCCTTCTAGAGAGAGAGGGCCTGGCTTTCTTGCACAGAATGAGGAAGGTGAATATGGCATACTTCCAAAAATACTGTCTCAGTCCCTGCAGAATAACTTTTCTGCTCTAGAAGTGAGCTGGTTTTGCTACCAGTCAATTTCTTTATTCTAATCTTTAATTTAAATGCCTGATGCTGCAAATACTCATCACTAATTATCATGTGTAGTAATGAATCCTCCTGTGCAGGATCAGGTCCTGTCTTAGAAGCTGTCTGCAAGGTAGAAGAAGCATGTTCCTTGACTGTTCTAATCTTATTTAACATTCATCTTGCTATCTTGTCTTCACTACCTTTCCTGGAGATAAGGTTTCGCAGCGTTACTGAGGAACTAGGTCCTTGAAGAGCTGTATGCCATCCTTTAGTGCTAGAAGCTCACAGAATGCCTTGGGTTGGAAGCAACCTTAAAATCATCTAGTTCCGGCCCACTTTCCGTAGGCAGAAATATTTTTCATTAGATCAGGTTGCTCAAATCTCCATCCAACCTGGCCTTGATACTTCCAGGGTTGGAGCATCCACAACCTCTCTGGGCAGCCTGTTGCACTGTCTCACCACCCTCATAGCGGAGAATTTCTTCCTAATCTCTAATCTAAATCTATTCTCTTTCAGTTTGAGACTGTAACCCCTATTCCTATCATTACACTCCCTGATAAAGAGTCCCTGCTCATCTTTCCTGTTAGGCTCCCTTTTTAAGTACTGGAAGGCTGCTAGAGTGCCTCCCCAGAACTTTCTCTTCTCCAGGCTGGATAACCTTAACTTTCTCAGCCTCTCCTCACAGGAGAGGTGCTTCAGGCCTTTGACTATTTTTGTGGCACTCCTCTGGAGTGCTTCAGCAGGCCCATGTCTTTCTTGTGCTGAGGACTCTAGAGCTGGACACACTACTGCAGGTGGGGTCTCACCTGAGCAGCGCAGAGGGACAGAATCACCTTCCTCAACCTTCTGGCTATGCTTCTGTTGAACAGACACAGTTTAGTTTTCTTGGCTGTGAGCACATATTGCTGGCTCATACTCAGTTTTTCATCTACCAGCACCCCCAAGCCCTTCTGCACAGGGCTGCTCCCAATCCATCCATTGCCCACTCTGTATTGATACTGAGAATTGCCCTGACCCATGTGCAGGAACTTGCACTTGGCCCTTGTAGAACTTCATGAGGTTCACATTGGTCCATGTCTCAAGCCTTTCAAGGTCCATCTGGATGTCATCCCATCCCTCCAGTGTGTTGACCGCACAACTGAGCTTGGTGTCGCCTGCAAATTGCCGGGGGTGCCCTCGATCTCACTCTCCACGTCACTGACAAAGATGTTAAACAGCACTGGTCCCAATATCAGCCCCTGAGGAATTCCACTTGTCAGTGGTCTTCACCTGGACATTGAGCCATCTACCACAACTATTTGAGAGTGACCATCCAGTCAATTCCTTGTCCAATCCATGTCTGTCCATTTTAGAGACAAGGATGTCATGTGGGACAGTATCAAATACTTCACACAGTTCCAGGAGTTTGACATCAGTTGATACTCCCTTAGCCATCAATGCCTTATTCCCACATCCAGTGCCTTGTTCCACCAGGCACTGACTGCTGCAACCCAGGCTACCTCCAATCTTGACCTCTTTCATAAGTTTTCCTGCACTAGTGAACAACAGGTCCAGCAGTCCCTCTCCTGTGCCCTGTGATTGGGCTCTTAATCACCTGTGCTAGGAAGTTTCCTCACACACTCCAGTGGTTTCCTGGACTGCTTGCAGTTTGCAGTGCCATTTCTCCATGCAAATGTCTGACTGGTTGAAGTCCTCTATTAGTATCAGGGCCTGTGAGCCCTTTCCTGATAGGAGAAGCCAAGGTACCTGTATCCAGGTACTTCCAAGGGAAGGAAATTTATTAGGCAACCCTTTACCCTGATGGTTTGAGTGTGGCTCTTACCTCATGATGCTGTACAGAGACATGAAAATATTAAAGTCTTGGCAGTCTGAATTAGGACAGATACTCTCTGACATAGAGTGTAGTATCCTGAGTACGTAAGCAAGATGCTTGTGCCAGGCATCAGAAGGGACTTTCTTGTATCACTGAAGAATTGTGTCCTGCCCTGACAAGTACCTTCTCCTAAGCTAGGGACAGTCTGTTGATTATGATAAACTTGCAGAAAATGCAGATCTGGTATCAGGATTAGGTAACAGGGAAACATTCCTTCCTGATCCCAATAGAAGAGCAATTGAAGCATAAGCTGTGATCATAATTCTCCTAAGTCAAGCCTATAAGTGTTCTGAGCATGGGGAGGGTGATCTTCGTGGAGTCAAAAAAGAAAGTAATAGACAACAGAGCTGGATCCCATCCATCCTTCACATGCTGGTTGGAGCATTTTTCTTAAAACCTGGGTCAAGGCATGACAATTGATCCTTGTCAAAACTCCATCTGATGGTGAGTCCTTCACCTCCCTGGTATACTGTTCCAACTTTGAATTGGTCTGCCCCCTGGTAAATGGTATCTCATTTTAAGGTTGACTTTGTCTATCTTAAATTTTCAGCCATTATTCTCTCGGCAGCAAGCTTAAAAAGCCTGTCCAGCAAGTCCCTTCTCCATAAGTCGTGTAAATGCCCACATGCATTTATGAAGACACTTCTCATTTTTCTCTTCTTTAGGCTGAACTCATCAATCCATACTCAAGATTTGTTTTCCATCTGCTATGTTATTTCAGTGAACTTTCTCTAACCTTTCTCCAATGTACCTACATTCTTCCTGAGTGCAAATGCCATAACCAGGCATACTCATCTAGCTTCTCTCTTATGCATGCCACCCACTGTTGCATCCTCTTCAGGCTCTCTCAGCGAACATTTTATATCATTATGTAGATCAAATGGAAAGTATTAACTAGTGCTGGACTAGGAACTGATGCCTGGGAGTCTGCCCTAGAAACCATCTCTGTTCTTTTCTCTTTCTTTTTACAGCTCTGCTTTAGTCTCTGGCAGTGAACTGGTTTTTGATCCAGCTAGTGCGTGCTCTGCTAATTCCATGTCATATGCATTTTAAAATCAAATATTATCATGTACGTAACTGAATGCCAAAGGAATACACAGATATATTCTTGTTAGCACAGTTATTTCATCAGTCATCCTGACAAGAGGGATGGCAGCTTTAACAAGACACTAACGCTCTCCATAGGTCTGGAGATCTGAGTAATAGGGGACATAATTCAGCAGGACTGGGGTCCTCACACTGAAAGAATCTTACTTGCATACCTGTAAAATTTGTGGTCTTTAATTCATGTTAACTACTTGTTAGAAGCTATAGTGCTTTATCTGATCCTGAAATGCAGATAAATCCTTCAAGTTTTCTATGAGATCTCAGACGAATTATGAAAATAACAACCTATGGAGCTGAAATCTCTAAAACTCACAGGTACTTTAGAAAGTCATAGAAAATAGAGCTGAAAAGGATTTCAAAACATTCTTAGTCTATCTCCATGCAAGATTGTACTTTGTTTAAAACATGGCTTTGAGGACTAAACTTAGCCCGCTTAATGAAGATTTCAGGCAGTGTAATTCCTGACACAGCTGAGATGACAGGCAACCCTTGTGATGAGGCTAGAAGAGTGTGTTGGAGAAGGAGAACCCTAAAAGGCTGAAAACTCTGATTTAACAGTATAGGCCATGGATTTAAGGAGGGTCAGTGTTAGAAATCATTCTAGGTGTTTGTTTGTGGGTGATTTTCTTCTCTGCAGTGGTAGATTTAAGCTGCGTGTGGAAGATAGACTGGGCTGGTTTTACATAACAAGCTGCTATTAAATTTGGTATTTTCTGATGAATGACCGAAGAGCTTTAAGTAAAACCACTAAGAGGATTGACTACTCCCTAACAAATTCAGATCTCTGAACCAGCTCACAGGAAGTCTCTTCCAGGTGGCTTTGAAGATGTTTATATGTTTAAATTATGTTCCCAGAACAGGCAGAAAAGAATTCTGGGAGCAGAGTTCCCTGCCAATCTTTCTCTAAGCTACACAAGTTTATTTTTATATTGAGGATAGAGACTGAAGACCTTGTCAGAGAGAGAACAATCACTTTAGCTTGCTTAGTTGGAATTCTTTGTCTTGTATAAGTCTGTGTGCATATGTGATTCGTGTGGGGGGACTGTTCTGGAGAGGGAGGACTGTCAGCTCCCCAGTCCCATAACGGCCTGTGTGCTGGACTGGGTTCAGCAGAGAGCTTCAGCCTTTTGTGACCCCACAGTAAAGCTACTGAATTTTTTTTGAGTGCAACACCAGAAAAGGCCGATAGAGATTCATGTGGCCCACACACCTCAAAAATAAGTTCACATTGCAGCCTGAATTCAGTTTGCTGTTTGGCCTACGTTAGTATAAAGCACTAAAATGCTGTAACAGATGCCAGCTGTGGGAAAATACCTCCATGTCTGTTCAGAGACACATGCCCATCACTGATCTGAAACTGATAAATAACTCTTCAATGGTAAAAGACCCAGGTTTACTCTGACTTTCTGGTAACAGGTTTGAGAACTGTGTTATACCAGCATGGTGCCTGCATGTTTCCTTTTAGCTGTGAATTTATTGTTTGGTGGTGTTTTTGGTATTTGTCCTGTAAGTTGAAAGACTGTCACCTTTTGCAAATGCTGGTGATGCAGCTACTAATGGTGGTTGATATCAGTAGTGAATTCATGTTGAGAACAAAAAAAGAAACAATCACAGAATTAAAACATAATGATTGACTAGTTGCCAGTGATTTTAATTGATTATATTTGTTATATCAGGCAGATTGAAGCCCCACTGAGTAATATGCAAAGTAATAATTGCTACTGTAAGGGATTATTACAATAGAGAAAACAAGCATCAACAAATTAAGCACAGAGAGAAATTGTAATGGGAATAGATGTTTTATTTGTGAATTGTTGAAGAACAATTGTATGGACACATAGTACCAACACCATCAAAAAGAAAAACCCTGCAGGACATGGGCTTGGTCTGTATTCATTTATGAGTGCTCTTGGTGCTGTGTGACTTTTTAATAGATGTAAGGAGTTTTCCATGCCTACATTGTATTAATTAAGAGGCTTTTGGGGGAAAAAATGGCAAGCAATAAAACGTAGCAATCAGATGTCTCTAAGGGAAGCATAACAAAAGTCACTAATAACTAGGCCTAATGCTAATCTATGTTTTCATCCATGAAGAAGAAATAAACAGAAAATCACTGCTGATAAAAAGTTTTTATGAGACAAATACCTAGGAGGTGGTAAGAAATGGAACAATCAGGTCAAAGAGCGATTTAGATTAGTACAAGGCATCACTCTGCACCACAGCATTCAAGCGTATGTTCAAATTCAAGTCATGCAA
Source organism: Todiramphus chloris collaris (assembly GCA_025345505.1). Taxonomy (NCBI): domain Eukaryota; kingdom Metazoa; phylum Chordata; class Aves; order Coraciiformes; family Alcedinidae; genus Todiramphus; species Todiramphus chloris. Next base: position 1,529,056 of record JANVCC010009967.1, on the reverse strand, counting down.
CCTTATGGAGGGAGCCCTATCTTGAGGAGCAGTGATTTGAAAAAACAGCTTGTGATGAAACCCCAATGCTGTACTGCATCAGAGATCCTTGGCTCTGTAGAGAGTGAGGTTTGCAAAGGAACAGAGAGGCTAAAAGAGCCTTTTTTTGTTTAGTGATGGATTGACCACCTTGTAAAGGCATGCTCACCACTGGGGCATGCCAAGGAGAAGGGTGATAAAACTGGGAAGGGTTCAAAAAAGAATGAACGAGTGATCTAAGAACAGGATGACTGACCTGGGAAACAAAATCAAGGAATTTGGTTTTTTCAGCTTCTCAAAGAAAAGCTTGTTAGGTAGTTGGATTGCAGTCTGCTAACTCCCTATATTGGGAAAGCTGATCATGTAACAAAGAGATCTTTAATCTGCCAGACAAACGATATAACGAGATCAAAGACAAGCTGGAGCTACATGAATTCAGAACAGACAAAGTGTGTCTTTTTAATTGCAGATGGGTAATTGAGAATAATAAATTTTGGCATGTGGTAAATTTCCAACCTCTGGAAAATTTAAAATGTGGAAATGTTAAAGATGTGATATTTGTCTCTAAGTTTTGGTCTGTCACAGTCATGATTTTTTCATTTTGAACAAGATCTAATGTAGAAAAACCTTATGTTATTCAGAAGTCTGATTTATTCATTCTTCTAACATTTTTAGAGGCTGCTTACTGCACTGTCTCACATTGGAGTCTGTAATGTTCATTTGCAAAACACCTGTATCCTCCCTCATGGTCTGAAGGTTTTTGAAAAACCTCCCTAGTGAAATTAGTGTTAGAAATTTACACCAGCGTACATCCGGTGTATTAAGATAAATAATTGCGGTCAATTACATGTAATTGCGCTGAAAATTGCAGCACTTTAAAAATCTGTTTTCCAAATACCAAATACCTCTTATCACATGTACAGGCTCTGGGAGTGTAAAACTGACCTTTATGCTGTCAGTAGAGGTACTGTACTGACAATACCTGTTTTATTGTCAACTTTGTTAGTAAATATAGCCTAGGAAGTATAATACATTAACTGAATCATGTGAAAGATTAATTTTGGTTGGTGACATAGTTTCTGATTTGTGATATAAATTCTGTAAGCTTTGCCTAATTTTTCCTAGCCTTAACCTTTTAATTAATTTAATTTTAAATCAGCTCATAACATCAGCTTCTGATGCAGCATTTTGTTAAGCATAAAATAGTAAAGAGCTCTGTTGGTGTCTTTGGGGAAAAACATACATTAACAGATTTTATAGGGCCTGGGGATCAAAGGAGCTGGTCAGCCATCCTGTTATGTCTCCAGTACATTGCAGGTCATTAAATTCCACCCACTTACCTCGCTGTCTATCCCAGCTGTTTTGATTAGTGCATTTGTATCCACAGGAGACTAAACATTTGTGTGACATAGAGTCTTACCTGTTTGAAAAAGCCTGTCTGACACCTTCCCATTCTTAGCTTCGTTCCCGGAAACAGCTACATTTACTTATTGTGGGAATTCTTTTTTTTCTGCACTTTCACAACAGGAACCAAGAAGAAATAGGTTAACTTTTTCTGTTATCAATGTCAAGGTTGCATAGTGAAAAGGTGCTAAAAGACTTTCCACCTGTCTATACTGAGAGACCTCTTGACTCAGCAGTAGATGATCAACAGATACCAAGGACAGGCAAAACAGCTCTACACACTCTCTCTTAAAAGCATCATTTTATGCTTTGTTTTAAGATTCATTTTCTGCAATACAGATGTTCTTATGCCTGTGTTGTCTAAGCCAAATACTATTTGGTTTTGTATTTTCCTTTCCCTCCCTCACCAGCATCACTTCTAGAGAGCAGTGGGACGAGCCCTGGCTGCTGAGGCCCTTGCAAGCACTGGCTGCACTACCATGCCTGGGCATCAGGCCCCCATCTCTTAGGGAGCAGACAGCCATTCCTACAACCAACCCCAACACATTCTGTGTCACTGATAACCCAATATTTACATAGATAAACAGCAAAGTAAAATCTGGTTAGAATACGAGCCAACATTACTTAGCCATAAAATATTTACTTATGCCAGATACTTAATTATTTTTCCATATTAACTTGTACTTTAAAGGACTTGTTTTTCTTCTGCTTGCTTTATTTTCCACTGCTAAAACCTTGATATACACTACAAAGCAAATTTCCTCATCTGAGTGCTTTATGTTCTATCTGAGAGATAACGGCAGCAAGACTCTGGCCTTAGGTATTTGCATTAGGACTTCAAGGACGAGGTTCACTAACATGAGTAGATAAACAAAGGGTAGGAATTTTGTAAGATCCTTTTACCTGACAATAATCCAGATTTATATGCCACTTTTCTCAGAGGAATTCCAGAGCTTCCAGAGCAAGGGAAGACTAAGTGAATTGATTTGTTTAGCCTCCTTAGCTCTCCATAAGTGTATCAGGGCTGATGAATGCCAAGAAGTCGTAAGAGCTGTTTAAGGCTAATGCAGGCACATATTTAAGGGAGAGTTGGCGATGTTACAGGTTTGCTCTGGTTGCCTGACAGGAAAAGGCTCTGGATCGAGTGACCTGAGAGATCTTTCTGTTTCCTCTGTTTCTCAGACACAACTGTGGTTGTGAAATCAGCCGCACAGATAAATAACACCACTGACTCCGTAAGTTTTGTTTATAGCCTAGTGCATAGTTTACAGCGTTTAATCAGCTCAGTACTATTAAAGCTCAAAAAATTTAAAGTCCTTGGTGGAAGATAGAGCTCTTGTTAATCTGTGATGACTATAGGAGTGCAGCCTCTGTAGTGAAGTGCTGCTGTTGGAAAACTCAATGATCATATGAATAATTTGTACAGAATTCTATTTTAAATTTTTTTTTTAACTGTTGCAGGCTTAGATAACATCAGGTAATCAGCATTTTTCAGTTCTATTCAGAGTTTTTCAAGCTAAGAGGGCATTTTAATGCCAAATCCCTGTGTGGAGTCTGTAATTTGTCAAGCAATTCCCTGGAAGTAAAATAGGGGGGGTTTGTGTGTGGAGAGGGTTGCTATGGAAAACATCCTTGTTTCTGTCCTGGTGTGGAAGGTGCTGCAGTAATTCTTAATGTGCCTGTTGCTGTGTGGCTGAAATGTCATGGATATACTGGTTTGAAAGTAATTTTTATGTCTTTCAGCTGTTATGCTTAAGTACTCTCAAATATGCTGCTCCAAGCAGTTTGTCTGGGTTAGATTACCTTATACTGTGACAATACTTTTGTCTGTGCACTGTGGTGAAAATATCTGCTGCTTATAACTCAGATGGGGAGAAGATAAGTCACTAAATATGAGGTCTGTGATAAGTGATCACAGAGACTTTAATCAGTGGTGCGACTGTTGGTACGACACTGGCCAGATGGGCTAGTTATTAACCCAATTTCAGCTTTCATTGCTTTATATCTGAACTTAGTTACACCCACACCAAAATGCTGGACACTGTAGAAGAATCCATGAAGACAATGTAAGTTACACGGCTGCATGAATCAGCATGAGCAGCATGCTTGTCAGTTAAACCCCAGAGTCACATTGTACCACAGAAAACTATCAACATGAACATATAGAATAAATCATGCAAAATTTCCTCTGTGTAGCTTCTCTCTATGACTTGATCTGCCCTTTGATACACTGCATGCCATAATCATCCTTAAAGGTGAGGCTGTGTGTGTAAATAATTTCTGTTACAAGCCACTATGGGAAAAATATCTATTTGTATGTAGGAACTTAACAAGTATATTCACCGGTAGTCTCTTTTGCCAGATGTGTTCAAAGCAAAATAGACTAGATTACTAAAGCAGTCTGTGGGCACGGAATTTAAAGAGATGGGGAGTGATGAAATATATACCTCTATGCCTATGATAAAAATTGTTTTGGATGCAACATAAGGACTTATGATGTCTTTAGCAGAAAGCTATTTGACATATAGAAGTGAGAAAATGAGAAGAACTAGAAGTAAAAAAGGTAATAGTAATAAGCATTGGAGTTCATGTTTCAGGGAACAGGGAAAATTTCCTTGGTAGTTAGGAGATTTTTCCGTGAGAATGGTATTGCCAAGTCTGATCATTCAGATATCTCAAGGAAGGCTCTCAAAATCATGAGATTATTACAGATGATAAGACTTGACTTCTTTTTATTTGCCTCCTGTGGTTTCAGGATGGAATCTGTTTAGTCTTTTAAAACTTTCCTTTATTGCCAAGAGGGCTCACAATGTTTTGTTCTGAAATGAAGCAGAACTAGTGCTTAAAAAATGAAGCTGAGGCATGGAAAAAACCACTTCTGCACTTGCAGAACTCCTGATAAATGTTTAGGAATTGGCGGCCTTGTTGTGACTCCTGTTGATGGGATGCCTTGCACAACTCTCTAAGCAGTGTCCCTCATGAAGGTAGAGGGGGTAGTTCCTGAATAAATGGAATTCTGTGACCTGAGAAAAATCCCAGTGGGTTCATGGCTATGCAAATCTGGTGACTTGCAACTTTTGCCATTTCACATGTCTTGTGAGACCAGCCTACAGCCCCGCTCTGGTCCCTAGAATACAATAGGAAATCACTTGTAAGTCACAGGTCTGGTCCAGCTTTGCTAGTCTGATTCTTGTTAATTTGCTTCATTTAAAGCATTTTAGTTTATCTGCAATTACAAGATTGCTGTTGTGGTTGAACTATTTATGAATTATTTTTTTTTTTAATGTAATTTTCCAAATTTGTATTCCCATTGAGAAGAATGAATAAAGTTTTTCAAAGGAAAGTTTGGAATACATTTTCAGATTTGAAAAAGGGTTTTAAAGATTTCCAGCCAAACCCTAGGCCCACTGGGACCTCCAATACTTTAAAGGCATCCGAGCTTTTCTTCTTCCTATATACCTCTTGTCCTACAGGATTTCTGACAGCCTCTAATCCTTTCAGACTTCACAGCATGCTGTGAAAATTGCAATTTCCTTTTCGTCTTTGAAACAAATTCTTATCATTTCTTGCATATGGTATTACAGCTGACAGTACGTAGTCCCAGCCTGAATACTAAGGCTGTAATGCCATTTCTTGAGTTGTTCTACAGGGTATAAATTACTTCAACTAGACTCTCAAGGTAGGTGCCACCCAAAGGATATGTACAAATGACAGTCAGTTGAGACCACGTCCTGTGTTGACCATCAGCTGATTCATGTTTTAACAAGCTATTGTTTTCCCAACTTGAATTTTAATATTTCTTGAATTGTCAGCTTTCTCCAAGCCTCACTGGATGCCATTTGCACTATTAATCATGCACTTTGTCCTTTGCTTAGCACATGTATTTACATAACTGTGGAATTAGTTAAGAGAAAGGAGGGAACGTGACTTCCAGATGAAGAGGGAAAAGAAATTGTTGTCAGTTTGGGTAAACAGCTGCAGAGCAGGAGTTCTGAAAACCACATGTAATGACTGAGATAACTGGGCAATGAATGCTTCCTGTCAGCTGGGATGATTACCACACCTTACTGGTATTTTCTGTCTTGGGTAGGAGAGGGCAATCAGTCAGAATCTAAAACAGTGCTATTCTGATTTCATGCCTATGTTTACCAGCATGTCTGGCTATGGAATTACATCTAATTTCTGCTCACATAAACAAGATCAGAATCATCCCACTGTTTTCACTGGGAAAGTATTTGATGATGTCTGCCTTCTGTGTTACAACATAAGGTTTTTCCTTGTTTCTTCTAATGAACTGTAAATTACCACATCGGTTTGATTATAATGATTGGTTATTGCAGTGTTGTTTTCGTACAAAAGTCGAAGTATGAAGTTAAAGAATGATGCACAATCAGGCTGGAGTGGGCCTCCAGAAACCATTGATCTGTATCGGGACAGTCTTATTTCTGCCTAATGGCTTCTGACAAATGTGTGACACGTTTAAGATCAGTGTCTTAAAGCTCAGGCGGACGGGGGCTCTTATCTCCTCTTAAGCAGCTTGTCTCAGCATTGTCAGACTCACTTGCTGGAGAAAAAAACCTGCAAGAATGCACCTGACATCCCTTGACAGAGAGTTTGTTACATTTCCTCACCTGAAATTTAGAAGTAAATGGAGATTGGACTGGAAGCCAGGTGAGGGATTTCCCTCTTCAGCCAGGTGTGTGAGCAAGGACATGTCCTTCCTGGAGGAGAGTTTCTTTTCAGGTGTCTGTGCTGCCCTATACGAGAAGGGACCTTTTCATTCATTGTGTGAATGTGCATGCAGGGGGCCTTGAAGCTCATCACAGACCATGCCCTATCAGTGTCCCTCTTTTTGGAGAGAGGCTCCTCCCCAGAAAAGATTACTCTTGCATGAAAACATCAACAAAGAAACATACATGGGTTAATAGTCATTAATATGTTACATCATGTATTTTGCTCCTTGTTGTGAGATTGTCCAAGGGCACTGAGTGGCAGGGAAGCAGGACTCATTCCCATCCTGCGCTCTGTCCCCTGTTTCCATTGGCAAAGTGGAAGGCTGAGAGCATACTCAAAGGCTCTGCAGATGTTCCAGCACCCTCCCTTTTGTGTGCTGTGTAGAGATGGAGCAGAACAGAACATCCCATGTATCTCCTGGAAGCTCTGTTAGCGCCTGTCAATCAGCTATATACAGACTGGATCTGAGAGAATGCTGCCTTTGTACAGGCAAGAAGTGCAGGTGAAGGCATTTGGTGTAGTACCACACACGTTAATATTGGCTGGTATCACCTCTGTACTATAAATATCCCTACTGGGTAGTGGCACAGCATTAATTCTTGCATGTTTTAACTCCAATTTTACTTTCTTTTTCTAATCAAATATTTACAAACAATCCTGCCGCGATCTCTGGCATCATGAGGCGGCTCTCTGGAGGAAACCGTTAATTTTCTGCTCTACAGCATTAGCTGATTAGATGCTTTGTGGAGGTTAGAACTGGTATGAAAGCACAAAAATGAAAACAGCAATACTCCTGCCAAGCACTGTAGCCTGTTGCTACATGTTGTTTTCATTCATCTGGTTTTATTTATTTGTCTAAAGTGATGTTAGTGAGTGAGTCTTATGAGAGAACCACACTGACTGAAGCAATGCTTAGGAGTACAGGAGCTTGCCGTCCTTGCTGTCTTCTCTCTATACCCCTGCTCCCAACACCAGAGGTCAGCTTTCTACTGTTCATTTGAAGCATCTTCTGCTCCAGCTAACCAACGACAAAATCCAGCCCTCCTCCAGGCCAAACATGGTTTGCAGGAAGGGTTAGGATAGAAATACTTTTGGGTTGGGTGACCTGTATTGCACATTTCCCAGAAGAGCTAATTTCTAGGTGCCTTTGCCTTCCAGTCTGGTGCTGCAGTTATGTGTTTGTTGTTCAGGCTGACTTCAGAGCCAACGGATGTGACAACTCCTCCATGGTGACCTGGGATTGCAGAGGGGGCAAGATCTCTGTCTGACTGTTTTAGTTACTTAAATGGTTTCTGATGTTGTTGTGTTCCTTTGTACCTTGAGTCTCTATGTTCCCAGATGAGATCAGTCAATGCTGGTTCCATTCTAGCTGATGAAAAATCCAAGCCAGGGGCCTCCACAGAAGACAGCATGTTTTCAGAGCTGCATTCATCTCAGATCCTGTAGGACAGTCCTAGAAACAGAAAACTCTACTCCAGCAATTACCACAGAGTGGCAGTGATTCTAGAGCCATTTTTTTCAGAGGGGTTATTCAACCTGGAGTGGCACTTCTCCTGACTTGTGCCATCACACCATGATTCCATTTTATCTCAAACATTCCATGCTTCTGCAAAGAGCAAGAAGCTTACTAAGTCATCTGTCTGTCTTGCTGTCTAATATCCAGTCAGAGTGCTGGATCACTGGGCAGCTTTAAAGACCTGGTCCTCCTTTGATCTAATTTAAGAACTGCTAATTATATAGATATATATAGCATGCAATGTCCTAAGATGACAGTGCCATTTAAAATTATTGGGGTTTTTTTTTCAGCCAGATCTGCAAGCACAGGGTCACTGGGGTTAGAACACAAAGTAGGGAAGAAAGAATGGCAGAGGGTAAGAGAGATCACTGTTTTTAGCAGCAGTCCATAGTTAGATTGTTTTGTATAAGTTATGAAACTGGACTTAAAAATACCCACATATCTTAATGTACAGTCTGAGAAAGAAAACTTATAGCTAAATCTGGGAAAGCAGTTGCAGAAGTGCATCTTAGGAGGTCTGATGTGCAATGCTGTATGCATGTGTATACTAGAGAGTAGTGGGATGAAGGAGGTGGTACTTCTCTATATTATGTTGGTGAGATCTTTACCAGAATGTTGTATCCAGCTGTTAACAGTTCAGTCTTCAAAATGAATGGTAGATAGAAAAATGTTCGGACATGAACCATAGTATGGCTTATTTGGAAGCTCTGCCTTACAGTGAAATACTTAAACAGCTCAACAGCTTATTAAGGAGAAGTTTAAGTAGTGATTTACGACTGTACATTAGTTCCTTGAAGGGAAAGGAAGGAGATCTCTTACAGAACAGAACTTCTTTATCTTACCTTTTCATCTAGGACAGAATCTAGCAACTAGAAGTAGTATTCAGATATCTCAGAAAGCTGGAAATAAATAGATTTTTTTTAATGGTGGAAGTAATTAAACATAAAAACAAATACAGGATGTATTCATCACAATGATCTCTTTTGGCCTTAGACTATATAAATCTGCATTGGACTCATTCCATCATTAATTCTAGCAATATGTAAGTTACTTTGTAACTTGAAGTTAAATAGCTTCTCATTATTCCTAGGGCAGAATAGTACAAAGAAATTGTACAAGGCCCCATTAAAGACTTTTTCTTCAAAGATTTTTCTCTTCTGTCTTTTGTTTTGGAGATGAGTGAGGATCATTTTTCAACAGAGTATATCAGTAAAAACCTGGAGGAAATCTATCTAATTTAATGTTTTCATTAGAGTTGAAAGTTGTGAGACAGCACAAGTTCCTAGTTTACCTTTGGTTTCTTACTGCTGCAAAACCAAAACACATTTTCTTCAATATAAGGTTTTTCTCTACTGATCCCCACATAGGGAACTCAATCATAGTTTGCAATTCTTCGTTTCATGCTTGGTAATATTTGCCAGGCTGCCAAACTGTCAGAATATACCCAGGTATATCTGGATGCTATCCTCCACTGACTCATATTACAAGCCACTTTGGAGTAAGATTCTAGCAGGAATACTTTAAAAGTCCTAATCATTGAACTGTAAGGGCAGATCAAATCTTCAGTTTTTAGAAACTTCTAACACCGGAACAATATAAAAAACTCTGCACATTTTGTGGTGGGTTTTTTTTTTGGTTGGTTGATTTTTTAATTTTTTTTTTTTTTACTTATTCTGAGTGCTGCATGTTTTCTTCTCAATTGTATCACTTTGCTTTAATATATGTGGAAGAGAATAAAAGTGTGTTTTAGGATGTTGTGGGTTGAAGTCAACTAAAGAAGGCAGGAAAATACTATTCAGGGATGCTTACATCTCTGTATCAGTGAGGAATCTAAGTGGTGAACCATTAAACTAGCTTTGAGCTGTGTCTTCAGGAACTCCTCTACAGTTCTGCTTTCCTGGCTATAAGGTAAGGAGAATAAAAGTTTCCTGTGTGAAGAACTCAAGGCTTACTCTGTGTGTAGATCTAGGCATTCATAATTTTTCAACATTATCACACAGATTTAGGTCATTGCTAAATTTTAGTAAGTGATTGTTTTTGGAAATTCTCACCTGCCATAGAAGATAGGCAGCAGGTATTACTCCAAGAGCTACTGCCGACTCATGCAGCCCTGAGTTAGTCTTGTCAGATTCCCCCAGATATAAGAGATCTAGGATTCATTGGCATTCTCCAGCTTCTCCCATCAAATGGTGCCTGATGAAGTGGTTTCCAGTACTGTGTATGAGATCATCATAGAGATTGTTGTGGTTTAACCCCAACTGGCAGCTAAGCACCAGAGATCCAGCCCCTCCCTCCCTCCCTCCCTCCGGGATGGGGGAGAGCATTGGAAGGGTAAAAGTGAGAAAACTCATGGGTTGAGATAAAGACAGTTTAACAAGTAAAGCAAAAGCCACCTTTGCAAGCAAAACAAAACAAAGAATTCATTCACCACTTCCCATTGGCCTGCAGGTGTTCATCCATCTGCAGGAGGTCAGGACTCCATCACCCATAATGGTTGCTGGAGAAGACAAACGCCATCACTCTGAACTTCATGTCTTCCTCCTTCTTTCCCCAGCTTTGTATGCTGAGCATGACACCATATGGTATGCTATATCCCTTAGGTCAGTTGGGGTCAGCTGTCCCAGCTGTGTCCCCTCCCAGCTTCTTGTGCATCCCCAGTCCAGTCGCTGGTGGGGTGGTGTGACGAACAGAAAAGACTTCGACTCTGTGTAGGCTCTGCTTAGCAATAGTGAAAACATCTCCAAGATTTGAATATGTGTGGCTCAGCCCTCCTGGGCACCCTTGTTGCCGTATGGCCGTATCTTTGTGTCCAAGCTGTCAGACCATGCTCAGAAGAACAGGATCACCCAAGCAAAACACAGGGTGCAGTTTTTCACATTGTAACATGGTATTTGCTCTCTGAAGCGTCTGAGTATTTTGTTTTGTTCAGTTCCTTGAGTAGTACAGCTTTGTCTTGCCCAGGACCAGACACAACCTCTTCATTTACAGGGGAGGTGCCCAGTTGTACTCTTTCCCACCAGCAGCAGCCTGACTGGTGGCAACGGAAGGTAAAGAGGAGCTAAACTCCCCTTTAACTCCCATGGTGAATCTGTGGTTTTGACTAGACTGGTTTGGTTTATGTAGTGGTTGGCTTCCCGGAGCTGGGAGTCAACAAAGCTGTCTGACACTAGAGAAGAAGTTTCTTCTTATGTATGTAGATACATGATGGGAGGGAATAACAAAACCGGAGCTGAATTCTCTCAGTATTACCAAGGAAAGGACAGAAGACAGTGAACATGAACTGAGATAGAGAAAAGTCCCTTTAAACATAAGATAGAAGGTCTTTACTGTGAGAGTGATTGAGTAGTGGAACGGTGTCTCCACAGCCTTGAGAGGCCTGCTTTAAGAAGGGGGAATTGGACTAGATGATCTTCAGAGGTGTCTTCCAGCCTCAGCTATTCTGTGACTCAGTGATTCTTTTCTTTTTCATCTTTTATCCATCATATTGAAGTGTGAGACAAAATTTGGCCCATAGTTTGCATGTATACTTGAAGATTTATGTGAGTCTTTTGGAACAATTCTATTCCCTTATAACATCTAGTTGCTATTTGAAAACTTCACTCTGAAGGATCCTCTTTCTTCTTGCCATAACTGCCTTTTTTTTTTGTCCTGTACCTTTGTTTTCTGATCAAAGGCTTGAAAGCTATTGCTTTGTTCCCATATACTTTGTGAACTGACTCTATCCGAGAATAAGAAATATAATAATTCTGGTTTTGTTCATAAAAAACCCCCCTAAACTGATAATTTTGCTCTAAAATATACTTCTAGTAGCCCTTAAAACCCACTTATACTAACCACCAGTCATACTCTTCATGTATCTGCTTGAGTTGCACAGTATCTCACACACTAAAAATAAAAGAAAGACAAAAACCCCCAAATTACTGTGAGAAGAACTGAATATCTGGTGCATACAAAGAGGAATGCTGAAAGATGCTGTCCAGGTTTAATGATCACTAGCTGGCTGCACAAGGCAATGGGAAGAGGACCATTAAGTACCTGGGAGAAACTAAACCACCAATTAGTAGGGGCCTAGGCAGTATTCTAGAAGAAATATCTCTGGTTTTATGCCCTGTTTTTACACACTTCCCTAAGCACTTAATGTTAACCTCTGTTGCAAATGGGATAAAGGCAGGTGTCTGAGCTGTAATAGCTACTCTTAATATTAATTTTCTTGAAGTACATGCCTGTGCAAAATTGACTGCAGGGTGGCCTGTGTGTATAACACTGCTTCTTCTTTGCTCCTCAGACAAATCTGGGTCTTCTGCCAAATGTCTTCAGAAAAGTTTTCTGTGCTGCAATTTCTAATTGCCTCCTCCATGGTCTGGGCTGTACGTGTCCATCTCATCAGGCATCTGTCTGCTGTTAAGAGGCCACAGGACCATCATAAAACTCCGTAATGATTCTGTCCTTTGATTATGAAATACATGAACTTCTCTTGCAGTGTGTGCATCCCCTTCAGAGCTCCTCAGGTCAGGAAAATTGAGAATCTGTGGTAACAGCTGACTGGTGCTATTACCCAAAGGCAGTACTTTTATAGATATACATTTCTTGAATGGTCCTGGGGATTTCTAAACGATGTGTTTATCCTGGAAGCCCCCCACTTGGCCGCTTGATGGCACTCTTAAATATTTAGTTGACTGCAAATGCTGTCAAGTATACCAGATTTTTTAAAACAGATAGCAGAAACAGAGCCTCAAGTATTAAATAGTGAAACACCATCAAGATTGCATCTAAAGAGGACCAATACAGGAAACGCAGGAGCAAGAGTTTAGCTGGTTGTGACAACCACTTCCAGGCATGTAATGGTAGGATGAGCACTTGTTCAGATTTCCAGGTTCAGAGTGCTCTGTGGAGACAAGATCTTCCTCCTGGGTGTTGGGTCTGGGAAGTGTCCTCTGCTCACTCGTTTATGAAGAGCTACAGGAGTGAGTTATGTGAGATTGTTTGTCTAGATGAGGGTCAAGCACAAATGCATTCCTGAAAATGAGTGTTGCTTTTGACATTAGTGATACACGAAAATTTTATAGATCCCCTGAGTCACTCTTTTCCTCCCTCATCTGTGATGAGTATCCCCAGAAGTTCTGTGAGAAGTACAGAGAAGAAAGGACTAAGACCAGAGTACCTGGTCTTGGCACAGCAGGGTCTGGAATACAAATCTCCCAGTTGCTAGTCTTGTACATGATACAAGATAAAGATATGGACTCTCTCTCTCTATTTCACTTGAGTGTCTTCGGAGTGCAAGTTAGCATTCATAAGATACAGGCAGATTCACAATTAATATTTACATTGTAAAATGAGGCCCAAATCGTAGAATTGTAGAATTGTAGGATTGTGGAATCATAGGATCATAGAATGGTTTGGGTTGGAAGTGACCTTAACGATCATCTAGGTCCGACTCAACTGCCATGGGCAGGGGCACCTTCCACTAGACCAGGTTGCTCAGCTCAAAGCCCTGGCCATCCTGGCCTTGAACACTTCCAGGGATGGGGCACCCACAACTTCTCTGGGTAACCTTTTTACAGTCTCATTACCCTCACAGTAAATAATTTCTTCCTAATCTCCAATCTAAATGTGCCCTCTTTCAGTTCGAAACTGTTACCCTTTGCCCTATCATGCACTCCCTGACAAAGAGTCCCTGCTCATCTTTCCTGTACATTTTTAAGTACTGGAAGGCTGCTAGAAGATCTCCCTGGAGCCTTCTGTTCTCTAGGTTAAGCAGTGCCAAGGATAACAAGGATACATCTTTTCATCCATTCTCCCATTTGTGTATGCTTCTGAGCCTCTCCTCTCACATGCGCTGACAAACAGAGCATTGTTCTAGGTGTTTCCTAAATCTGTCGGTTTTGTTGGCCCAGTTGGCTGCGGTTTCTCTTGTATTACTTTGCCAGACTGTATTTTAGAGTAAGATGCAAACATACCTGACAGCTTGTTTTCTTAAGGGCTGTCTGCATCTACCCATCCATGCCTCTGAGGTGTCTGTCTTGCCTCTGACATAAGTGGAGCCCACAGCAGATATTGGGACTGTAACATGGCCTCAGGACGTACATAAATTACAGCTTGCCTTGTCATCTGTCAATTTCATCACTTCTAAAATGTCCAAAAGACTTAATAATTCTGGGGTTTTTTTCCCTCTCCTATCCAAATGGCAGGTTCTATGCTTCCTAAACAGAGCCCCAGCTAATGACATTAACTTGACCAGGAGTACCAGGAATTAGTCCAGCAGTTGGTGAAAGGTGTCAAGCAGGATGTTAAATTTGACATTCAGACATCTCAATCAGCATAAATCAAAATGATCCACAGTTTGCCTCTGCTGCACTGATGGTCTTGCTCAGAGCTTGCAGATCTTGCAGCGTGAAGACTGCTAACCGGAGGGTATGTGTTTCCCTGGAGTGGGAACTGCCTGTGCTCACTGACTTCAGCCCAGCACAGGTGGTTTTAACAGGAGTTTGAACTTCCACTGACAAATGTCAGAAAATAAATGCCAGTGGAGTTATCATCTGAGACAGTGTCTCAGAAGGTGTGCTGTCAGGATCCGTGGTGGCCCTGAAGCTAGGCGTTGTTTTCATTGGTCCTCTGGGTGGAAATATGAACTCACAGCTGATGAAATGTGTGACTGATGGAAAGGCAGGTGGAGCTGCAAATCATGCTGGGAACAGGGCTGTTGTACAGAGTGAATAATCTTGTGTTAAACTGCAATTATTCAAACCAAATGCATTTTAATGCAGCCAAATATAACATTATACCTCTCTAAACAAGGAGGAGTTCTGTGTTTTGGAAGGCAGCAAGTCTTGGGAAAAAAAAAAAGAGAAGAAAAAGGGAAAAAACTAAATGGAAGAAAAAAAAAGGCTTTTGTGGACAAGCAAGGAATTTGAGTTTCCTGTGTGGTATCTTGGCAAAGAGGGTAAACATGATCCTGAAGTGCAAACAGAGAGCCCTGAGTGGCAGCAGAGACAGGCTGTAATCAGTGAGACTGATACTGGAATATTATGTTTGGCTCTGGAGCTAACATTTTTCAAAGCATGCAGAAGTTTTTCTGTAGACAGACAGATAGTGTAGATAATTTGGTGAAGAACCTCAAGTTGATTCAAGAGTTGGAGAAGGTGCCCTAAAGGTGGAGAGAGGATAATATCCATTTGGACTGCAAGTGAATTTTGTCTGGCACTAGTACAAATCCCAGCCATGTGATATTCTGCACATATCTATGGGAAGTTTCTTAATATTCTACTCTTCTCTATGTCTGTTGAGGAGCAGCTTTCTCTTTGCAGCTGTGAAGGCAGCACCTTTGACAGGTGTGGCAAAGCTTGTGTTGGCTCACAGATTTCTGCTAAGCAGGCCTCTCTATGTAGTGCTGGTGAAAATAAATGGGATTTTTGAGTTCAGGCTGTGAAGGTTACCAACAATATTTTGAAAGGTGAGTAGTATTCAGTTTTAAAGTATCTTAATGAAGAGGAAGATATGAAAAGAAGGTATTATAGAAGTCCTTCATCTAATCACGATAGGCATAGTAAGAAGAGTGGGAAGCCAGTTAAGTCAAATAAGGAATTAGGCACAGCTTTTTAATCTCTCACAGTAATTAAACACTGAAACAAACTGAAAAATGAAACAGTGGCTTGTCTGTCTTGTGAGAACTTCAAATGAAGTATGCATATACTAGCCAAAAACAAGTTATCGGTCTCAAAACAGGATATACCAGTACCATTTGTGAGCTGTGAAATAGTAAGAGGCTAGGCTTTCTGGCCTTGAGCTATGAAGTAATGAATTCTCAAAACATTTTCTTTTCTGAGAAGGGACTGTTCTGAAAGTTCAGTCAGTCTTTTCCTTGCCCATAGCATGGTTCACATCCAGATTTATAGTGATCAAGTCTTGTATCAACATCGCAGTATGCTCAAGTACTGGGCATTTTAGGGAACAGAAACAGAATTATCCCAGTTTAAATTTCTCAGGGATCCTGGGATGGGGCCTCCTTGAGCAGAGTCCTGTGAAGTCCCAATTCTGCACCCTGTTGTTCCAATTTGCCATAGTGTCTTTGGCAGTTCCTGTCACTGCCCTTTCTTATTTCCTTAGCTGTAAAAAAAAAGAATGCTGGGGAGACAGGCTTAAGTCACTCTGAAGTGCTGTAAAATTTCCAGTTATTATTATTACTCCCCAAGAGCCTTTGAAAACACATTCAGCACATGCCCAGACTTTCTGAGCTCCTTGGAAAGATTTGTTCTTTCCTGATTTTTCTGAACTATTGGCATACAGTTAAGCTTGAAGTGCCAGCCATTTCCCTTCTTACAGCACACCCATTCTGCAACCACAGCAAAGCGTGGAGTTGGCAGAGATATTTAAATAATCCAGGAGAAAGTCTTGCTGAAGCAGCATAAGCTCACTCAGCGTGTTTCACAGTGGGCTAGATTTGCCTGTGCTCAGTGCAATGCTGCACAAGTTTTGCTCACTGATACAAAAAAAACCCAATGAAAAGTATTGAGAATTCATTAATTTGTGACTTACACAAGTCATCTGTATATGCCATGCAGGCTGTAGCACAGGGAAATTCTTGGGCTTTGCAGACCTGGTGATGATAATGGTGATGATGATAATAACAATAATAGCAATAATAATTTGCTTGGGGAAATTTGTCGGCCTGCAGATAACCTTTCTTGTCCTCTACACTAAATATCTGAAAGGCTCGTAAACAGCTGAGACATTTATTTGGGTACCAAAATTTTTGTCTTTGAACCTGATCTCCCCAGAGGAGATCGCCTAACCAAGTGTAAAGCACAATTAGCCTCTTTCCTTGGCTTCTTGGAAATCCAAGCCTAAAAGACAGAGTCCCAATCAGCAAGCTCATCAAAATGTGGGCATATCTAGGAAAGGAAAGAAGATATGCTTGTGCAGCTGTGATGCTCAGAAATAAGCAGCTGCTCACAACCTGCTTCTCCATCTTGCTTCTTTTTTTAGATGGGCTCTTGGAGGAGAAAGGTCAGATTTTAAGCTGCAGTGGTTCCTTTTAGAATGGTGGTTTTTTTGGTCTGAACCGTGTCAATGAGACAGCTGGCAAACTTGATTTATAGAAAGCCATGAATCACAGGATCTAAAGTGTAAGAATGAAGTGTTTTGGGTTTTAAATCCTCCAAAGAGAAGGTAATTTATGAGTTTGACACACAAGAAACTGTAATACTGGCTTCTTGTCTAGTAAAAATATCTACTATGACTCATGACCATGGAGGGTCCTGATGTTGAGGTTTTTTTATTTGAACATAGGATTTTAACCCAAGCATTCTGTTTTCTAATGTGAGGATATTGTTGCATTGAGCATACTGGTTCAGCCACTTAGCATTTTGGAGGAAATGGAGGAAAACCATGTGTGTCTTATGTTGGGGTTTTTTGTGAACTGAAAGGGAAAGATGCAAATAATAATAATAAAAAATCTCTCCAGCAAACAAAATATTTTTATCTGATACTGGTCGATTCTTTTAAATTCATCTAAGGAAATATATAAATGAAAAATCTGTTAAAACAGACATATAGTAAGCACCAGAATGTTTTTTGGATTATTGTTTTGCGTGAACTATTTGGTGATGCCAAAATCATATTCTGAGTTATTTTATTACCACTACATTGGTATTTTTCTGAAAACAGTTTGTGTTGAATCTGTCCAGCTTTGAATTCAAATGCAGATGAATATTTTAGACATTGGTAATAGTTGGTCTGAAACCTGTTTCTGGTTGCATGGGATGCTTAGAGGCTCAGTTCTCCAGGTTGAGACCAGTAATCACACTATCTGCATCTTTTGTAGCAAAACTTCTATTCCCACATACACTTATGTGTCAGGGTCTGAAATTTAACCTCTGCTCAGGTAAACACTGACCTTGTCATCTCATGACCATGTCACCTCATGACATGCAACTCTTCCTCCTTATGGCAAGAGTCTGTTCACTCTTCTTGCTCTGCTGCCTTGTGTCCTTCCATAAAGCAGAAGAAAAACTCCTGCTGGCAGTGACTGTCAGAATAACTGTGTGATATCTCCAGTAATCTCCAGCCCTTGTAAGAGCCAGTTTGTACTTTTTGGGTCTTCATGGGGCAGAATTTGCTCTTCCCGTGCTTGCTGATGCATCCATGCAGTGCAGTGCAGCTGTCTCTGGCTGAAGCTGCTGCTTTCACCTCCAGCATTGGTGCAGCCATTGTCAGCTCTTGGGTCTGCACCTTCTGTTTTCCTGCATGCTCTGTGGTCTTCTAACATTGTTTCGGTGACCTGCCTGCATCCTGAGAGACTGACTACACAGGATTTTGGGGCACAATGCAGTGCTCTGCTAGTTTTTACTGAAAAACACAAACGTCTGTCTTGAAAAGGCTGTATCACAGGTACACGGCTGTGGTTATGTCCTGTCCCTGCCATTTTGGAGCATTGAATGTCACTGATGAAATAAGTCTTTTTTTTTTTTTTTCCTCTATTAAAGAACACGTTGGTATGTCACAGTTTAATACTCTAGGTGAGAATTCACCCTTCACTGAAGTGGATTTATATGCCTGTGCTCAGAAGGTTTTGTTTTACTGGGATTTAGGTGTCATGCTTCAGTGTTAATTGTGGGTTATTTTCATCCCTTTGCCTTTCAGCAGAAATAGGCTGTACTTTAACAATCATATTACCCAAACTTACGTGCAATATTCACACATCTGTGATTTAACCCACATCTGTGATATTTCATAGCAAAAAGGAGACAATGAGTAGTATTCAGCTCCTGGATTAAGGTGGGTTTAACAGCCAATAGCAGGCTGGCCATTACAGTCAGTGGAGCACAGGGAGTAAATCAGCAGACCTAGTACAGGGATCTTCTTTAAGGTGAGCTTTCTACTCGCAGTGAAGTGGATGGATTGATCTCTACTGGCAGAAGCAGGAGCTTGTACTCTGAGTGCACAGACGGATGGCCACACGCAGATCTGCATTTGGGTGTCTTAATCTGCAAACCGCACCCTGTGTTTCACTCTGACAGAGCTTCTCCCAAGAGCTTGCTTTCCCCCTGCCAGGATAACTTCCAGGTGCATTTGCTGAAAGTCCTGCATTATTTTATCCAATAAAGGCCTGCTCCATCATCTCTAATTAAGGAATGTGGCTGCCTTATTTTACTGCCAGATCAGTGGAGAGACAAACACCTCCAAAACCCAATTCAGATCTTTAGTGTCTGAATCACCCTCTGACCGGCTGTCTCCTCTGCTGTCAGTGCAGGGAGCATCAGAAGCAGCTCTCTGAGGCCTTTCAGCACAGTGCCAATAGATAGAATATGAATGTGCACCACAGACTTTTTGGAAATATGCCTGTCTGGTCAGCGCACTCCAGGCAAGATAGGAACATGAAACGGGTTGAATTCAAAGAGTGTCTAACCAATTTGACTTCATAGTCCATTCTGCTGTGAGTCTCTCCTGCTAGGTCATTTCCACAGCCTAAGTGTTTTTGCTTCTGAGGAGAGGAGGGATTCATCCTTAACATGGCTGGACCTCAACTTAGTACCAGGTTACTGACATTACTTAGCTAAGAACAAAGGCAGTTCCGTGAGTTTGAAGGACAGGGCAAATCTCTGATGGAGAAAGCAAGTTTACTTCCTTTTCAGATAGAATTCTAGGAATAAGCTTCCCCCTCTTCAAAAAAAACAAAAACAAAAACCAAGTGAAAATATTATTTCTGTTCTGATATGTTTTCAGTAATACCAGTATTTGAATGTCAACTTTCTTCAAAATAAGGAAGCCATTTCCCTTTCCTGGCCTCAGTTTACAGAGAGACCTGTGAAAATATTTCCACAATCCACACAGAAAGCAGCAGTAATAGGTGGTGTGTGAGTTTCTCTCCTGGTCCTTTGAATGGTCTCTATGTGGCCCTGATAAATTTGAGGTAAGCAATGTCTTTACCTGCATGCTGATTTGGGATCAGCTTGCTGCCACGTAACGTTCTCTGAAGCTAGTGTTATCACTGGGGTACACGTTTACCAAGTCCTTACCCTGCAGGCTGCTCAAAACATTAAGAAAGGTAGGAAGCAATTTTAAAAAGAGATGACTGTTCTGGAAATAGGATGTATACTGGGTACTTGAAGCACAAAAAGCAGTAAATTTTTTTCCCATATACTGTGTGCCCGAGGGCATTTGACAGTAAGAAAAAGCACTTGGAGAGCTGTCTAGGATACTCTCAGAGCATTGTTTTCATAGATTAGGAAAGCTCCTCTGCTTCTAGAGAGCTTATCTACATCAACAGCTTTTCTTCCCTTTTAAAATATTTTGGAAATTGTTTTTTTTTTAGATGAGCAAAAAACCTAATTGCAGAAACAGCCAGGGCATGATAAAAAAAAAGAAAAAGCCACAAAAGAAAGATGATCCTATTGAGAATACAGAGAACTAATTTCAGGCAGTGCAAAGGAAAGGTGAAAGTAAATAGAAAAGAAAATGGAAAGTCTTGATAAAAAAAAGAGGCTACTGTGCCAATCAAAGAAGAAATGTTGGATATAAGCAGAAAATAAAGGTGTAGTGCCTTGTGCATTGTACAATTATGTGTAATGGCAGTAGATACGATGCTTTACAGATAATTCAGTGAAATGATTTTCTTTGAAGAAGCAGTGGAGGCTGTAATGTCAAATATTGCCAATACAGAAATTGAAATGCTGCTGTCCTTGGTTCAGCCTGCATGTCTGCAATGTTAGTTAAATCCTAGCCTAAAGAAAGAAGTGTTCACAAGATTCTCCTTCCCTCCACATTTTCCTCCAAGGCTTCTCAAGTCTCTCTCCTAGGAAAAAAAATTGCAAACCAGTAGTTCTTCTGCATAAGCAAATTGAGCTCGTGTCCTGGGTGTGACATATCAATGGAGGAAAGGGTGTTCAGGTAGAGGCATGCCAACATGATCATTTGGACCTGTGACTGATGTCCTTCCCACATTACTTTGCGTTTGGGTTGTTTTTAGGCATAGGTGAGTGCTGTCAGATTGTATGTCTCAATAGTAGAGGATCTTGGAAACAGATTTAACAGCAAAGCTTCTCCTTGTTTAGATAACTTCATGAAACAGGGCCAGGGCATGCTCCTGCTCTACACCCTGAAGAACCCCTCCTTCCCAGAGTATGTCTTCAGCAGTGAGAGTGGCATCATGTGCCTGGACTTCCATAATGACCACCCCTACCTCGTGGCTGTGGGCTTCTACGATGGCAATGTGGCCATCTACAACCTGAAGAAGGCAACCTCCCAGCCCAGCTACAAGAGTAGTGCTAAGTCAGGAAAGCACACAGAGCCAGTGTGGCAGGTAAGAGTGCTTTTCCTTTCCCCTAATTGAGCTTTTAGTTGTTCTGGGTTTGGGCATGGCAGGAAAAGTGCTGTACAGGGAAAAGTGCTGGCAATTCCAGACTGATAAAGTTGTATTTCAAGCTAATTTTGAAAATATGCAGAAAAGCAAAGCAATTGCATGAATCTTTGGTCCTCAACAGAAGCTAAATATGTGGAGCAAAAGTTTGCTCTAAACAATTATTTCTTCTTAGTTTTCATTATTATAAATTACTGTTTGGGGAGGAACTGATCTCTGCATATACCAGCATGCAATGCTATTTATGTTCCAAATAAAAATCACAGGGAAACAAGTGATGAGCAGTGTGTAAAATGCATATATCAGCTCTGAAAGAAGGCTATGTTGGTCACAATAAACCCAGGGGCAGCTGCCTGTGGAATTGGCTGCCCCTCGGATTCAAGACACACTACCTTGTAGTTGACCTTGAAGTATTCCAGTGAATTAAGAATTGTGATAGGCAGGTATTGCTCATAAATTAATGTCACTCTGGCATCTGTCACAAAGAATCACCAGATGGGTGATACTGTGAAGGACTGGGGTGACTATGTTGGTACATCCAGATAAGTCTATAGCTTTGTCTACAGTGTAATTAGAGTTAAGAATGAAGTACTGGAAGATTTATGCATTTCTGATCTCATTTGTAGCAGTAGAAGTGTGCCAGGAGACATGTCAACATGGTCTGTATGAGCCTGTTGAGGCAGTGGTGTGCATTTGATTTGTTTAGCCTGGACTACAGGTGTTGCTGCTGTTAACTATTGCTGACATCTGATTTACACTGTGTAATGCAGTTACACCTCTAGGCACACAGTCGATACTCCTTGTGCTTTGGTACAAGCCATGCATGGATTTTCCCTCAGCCATGGCTCCTTGTTATTGCATCTTCCAAGAAAAGTCCAAGAAATCAAGAGATCCTGATGGGACTGCAGATGAATGTGGAATATGCCAAGAGTGAGACTGGTGATTGCTATAAACAGAGAAGTTATGCAAATGTAACATTTCAGAGAGGACCTGAATTTTATATTTGCTGCTTGTCTGTCCAAAGCTTTTCCTCTAGCAAACATTTTTAGCTCTTCTTACAGGTTAACATGGTACCATAGCCATGAGTTGTTATCACAATACACACACACAGAACTTCAAGCTTCTCACTTTGCATTTAGTCTTCCAGTAAAAAAGCCTAACAAAATAGTGAGTCCTATATGCATCTTTTTATGGCCTTGCTGTGGCACACTACGGGAGGTCATCAGTTGCTGCTGCACACTATAGATGTCAGAATAGCAGGTCATTTGTGCCCCGGATGGTACTGGGAAGGACAGAGTATGCTCCAGGCGTGTTGTTAGTAGCCTCATACCTGCAGACCAGAAGCAGGTATGTTCAGCAGTAGAAACAGCTTGTAGAGGGTTTTTAGAAGGAGGTTTATGTGTACCACTAGGGAACAACGTGGGAAAAAAAATCATTAGGCACTCTAGAGGGATAGCTCTGAAAACAAGAGAAACTACCTCATGGGTGTGAATAGGTATAGGTATGAGTAGACTCTAGTTCATGCTCGTTTGTCTTATTTCCAAAGGTTAAGTGCTAAGAATCATTATTCTTAGTTTTCTTCTGCATTAAATTACCGGTATTTTTAGTAAACTTTACAGTTTTGGACTTCATAGAATCATAGAATCATTCAGGTTGGAAAAGACCCTTGGGATCATCAAGTCCAACCATTAACCCTGCTCTACAAAGTTCACCCTTAAACCATGTCCCTCAATACCACACCTAAATGACCCTTAAATGACTTGTTACAAAAACAGTGAACAAGGATGATTGCACAGCAGTCAGAAGAGCTTGTACCTGTTTTGGAAAGATCTGAACTGTAGGCATTTGTCAGTATCAGCCAGAAGGTTTAGAAAAGGTTTTATCTTTATTTGACAGGAGGAAAAGTGACATGAAGGACTATCTTTTAGGTTGAGACACTGAGTTATTCCTCATTCAGCATTAAGTGATTTTAGAATGTGATGCCTTGTTTCTCAGAGCAAAAATGCTGTTCTCCCCCACCAACACCCCAACTAGTCTGAAGCGGACCACCCTGTGCAGCCTTCATTTTTGTAGAGACTGCAAGATCGTGACTTTGAAGACCAATTAGAAATGTAACAAAGTTCTCCTGAACAATTAGGAGCCTTTGTTCTCTGGACTGCCTGGTTTCTTCCTTTTGAAATAATACAGCCCTTCCACAGTGGAAGCAAAATGGGAAGTGAGTAAAGCAGGCTGACAGCTCTTTTCTTGGCTGTTTTGTCTTCCGTGACTTAGTAATATCTCAGTAAGTTTGCATAATACAAAGATGCTGTAACGTAGCTTGTTATTAAGAGCAAAACAGAATAATATAAATTTTCTGCTATCTACGAGTGAGTTTGTTTGAGTGATACCTCTCCCCATATTTTTGAAGCACGTAGCAATGGCCTCTTATAAATTTGGCAATTGTCTTCCTGCTTTAAGTACTACTGCAATGTTAATAATAGAAAATTCTGGCTTGTTTTACATGATACAATTCTAATTCCTCACTACTAATTGATTAAGATTTAAAGCCAGAATGGAATAAACACATCCATAAACATGTGAATGTATATCCATGTAGTACAATGTGGCTAATACACCACCGAAATCTTAGGCTTTACAGAAACATATGTCTAGAATTAAGGCCTCTAGCTTTGGCTGTGAAGACCAGCTTAAAAGCAGTCAGCTCCTGGGAAACTGCATCAAACCTATCATGTTCTGCTGGGCAAAATCCTATGTGGGGTTAAGCTAAAACCCACTTTAATCAAAATATTGCTCTACATAGTAAGCAAAATTCTCATACTCCCATCACCTCCAGCACTGAGTACTCCTAGAAAGCAAAACCTTGATCAGTACCTCTGCTTGAGCCAATGGCTCAATCCCAGGGCTTGGCTTTGGATGTTAAGGACAGTGGCCATCTTGGCTAGACTTTGTCACCCAGAGACCACGAGAGCAGTCTTCTCTGGGCAGAAGTGACATCCCAGTGAGAGGGGTCTCTCACCATAGAGCCTCGCCCTTTCCCAGCCTTTGAGCTTTGCTCTTGCTTCCTCCATTCTTTTTAAAAAAGTTGATGATTAGGGTTTATTATCTGAGAAGAGTGGTTTTTTTCTTACCTTCCATCACTGGGATATATCAAATATCTTAGATTTGAAGCATTTGGAAGCTGGAGCAGTTCAGAAACAGAGACTGATAACTGAAACTATCTGCTGTGTCAACGTTTGTTTCTGCCGTTCGATCTCCCTCCTAAAACTCATCTTACTCAAAAGATTTGTTTCCACTGGGTGCTTCTAGTTCACTTTCACATCAAACCAAAAGCACATCATTTCTACTTACTGCTGGGATTAGTACAGAGCCAATACTGCTGCAGAGGGTTGGAAATACATCGTTTTTTATACTTGCTCACCATCAGAATTACTGACTAAATTCCCACTGCAGAGTGTTGACCCCAAGATCTGCAAAGGGTACATTTCTTTTGGTTGTGCTTAGAGCAAATCTCAGCTGTGGCGGGGTTACACCTGTGCACAGGTGGGGTTTGGGATTGCTGTGGAGAGATCAGTTGTTAGAAAAGCAACCTGGTTCATTGTTAATTTACTGAAGCTGATCTGGCTTCCCTGAGGAGCTGATACTATGGAGCTTCAGAGGGCATCCTGAAAGAATTATTTTCTCCTCTGCGTTCATGCATGGGAGGAGAAGGGGTTGGCCACTGCTTGCTAATTCTTCATCAAATGCCATTCAGGTTAAATGTGATGTTTATTGTTATAACAAAAAGGACAAGACAGGATGGTAGTAGTCTGCAAGCTGCCAAGGAAACTAGAGGGAGTGTTAGCTTGCCAATAGAACTTATGGAAGTTCCATCTCAAATAAACCAGATAAAACACATCTAAGACTTGCTTACTGGGGTTTGCCCTGTAATAGATCTCTTTTCCATCTCCACTTTATGTGTTCTAATCTAAGTCCTTAAATAAGTCCACACTGATTCTTAGCAGTTCATGAAGCTACACCAGATTCAGTTTTGCTGATGTAAGTAAATGAGTTCAGTTACAGACTCCCTTTAAAGTCAGCATGACCTGCTGTTCTCCATACCACTTGGTGCTGCTGGGCACAGTTCCACAAAAAAAAGGCCTTTCCAGGAAGCTGATTGTATTTGCTGCATTTAGGAGAAGAAAAAGCATTTTGTTCATAATCCACTGTCACACCAGCACATTGTTTCATTTCTGATGACGTGCAGTCTCCTAAATCTGTCATCCACTCAGACAAACCGATTTTGCAGCTTCCATAGCCTCTGAGATGTTGCTGTTTCATATATTTTGTTCCTTTGGCCTCAGGAAAACAAAAAGTTTGATGCAAAGGAAATAAAAGAAAAAGAAAATACAGAAGATTGCTCTCAAGGTCAGAAAACAGATCAGCTGAACAGTCAGAACAATCTCAGTGCTCTTCATATTGCTTTCACCAATAAGGAGAACAAAACAGCTGTTTACTGGGAGCAGTTCAGTGAAAAAAACCTTATTCAGTCCTGTGAGGATGCTGTTCGGGGATGACTCTAGAGAAGAAACAGAAATCTGGAGGAGAACAAAAGAGATCTGAAACCAAGGAGGCCAGACCTGAGATAGGGACCATCATCATGCAAGCTGGCAAGTGGGAGAATGTAGCCTGAAAGGCTAATAGAGCATGTATGTGATGATAAGGATCAATTACCTCTAGAGCAATACAAGCAAACTGCATCTTTTATACAAGGTCAGTGCAATGTCTGCACAAGAGGGCCTTCGTCTCCAGCCCCAGATATCTACTACTTTTTTCCTGCCACCAGCCCTGCCTTGAATACCTGGAACATTGCAAACAGGGCAAAAAGTCTAATTAACCTCTGTCCAAGAGTAAAGGAGGCCACGGTATCCCCACCAGAAAGGTCACTTCAGCCATTCAGCACATGCACAGAAGTACAGTGGAGTGAGAAGAACATCCATGGGACAGCCAGGGTGCATTTGGGGTCCAGAGACCTGAATCTGCCAGAGGCTTCCTTGTTGGAGCAGTCTTTAGCTGCAGTCCTGCCCCTTACTCAACTCTGTGTCCAATAACAGGTGGTTGCAGCAGCAGGCTGCCGAGGACCTGACACAGAAGTCCTTGCTGCAACACTATGAGGCATAAAGTGGCCAACAAACATTTGTCATATGTTTGCTGCCTTGTCCTCTCATGGAGAGAAGTGTGAGCAGGGAGGTCTGCATCTGGTAAGAGTTGCCGTATGATTACCTGAGATAACAGGGTCAAGATCAGCAGCTTTCTGTTTGTTCCTAGCTGCTGGGAGAGCTCACTTCACAGCCCTGCTGGAGGAAATCCTGTCTCCCACGGCATCCAGTTTCACCATTTTTCAGAAAGACTCTGCTAAGCCACAGAAATTCATCCAGAAGCTTTGAGCTGGTTTAGGCATGGTGGAAGTGGTGGGAAGTGCAAGACATTGATGCGTCAGAAATGCTGAGTAGAATCTTTGCAGCATGTTTGTACCTTGCTTAAAACCTTTTGGACTTTTTTGAGCCACTTGTAAGTGTCCAAATGCTTCTTCCTAAGTATCTTTGGCAATAAAGAACAAAATCCCTTATTTTTTAACTTCATTGTAGTTTTGAGATGGTATTGAACTGCACCTTTTGGAGATTCAGTTTCTGTAGCTGGTTATTTTTAAACTGTGCCTTGAGTACGGATTCTTGTGAATTAGAAATTCTCTTGCAAAACATCCCTTGCAGATCATGTAACATTTGTCTGAAAAGGAGCTTTCTATGCTTTGATGCTGCTTTTCACTCTGTACTTCATACAGATGCTGAACTTACTTTCTTCCTTCTGCTCTCACTGCTGCTTGCTAAACAGATTATCCTCTAGTGATGTATTGTTTTTCTCCCTTCAATTCCTTTTACTTATGATCTAAACCATCTTACTGTGGATTTACAGGGTGTTTATTTCTTTTTGGGTGTCTGCAAACAAAGTACAAGTAATTTTCTCTGCCCATTAGTTGTACTGGTGCTAGTTTGTGGATAAAACTTCACTTACAGAATTTAAGAGTCCCTGAAGCCCTTGGGATGTTGGAAAATGTTAGCCTGAGGTTTAAAAGGGCAGAGAAGTTGAAATGAATTTGTTTTTTTTGCTTGAATCTTCAAATCCTGTTCTACTGCTTTATAGCAGTCACAAAAGTTAACTAAATATTTAACAGGAATCAGGAAACTATGTTGGATCTCAGTGGAAAAAATGTATTTCTTTGCTGGCCTATGAAATGTGACTGCTGATTGCTGGATCTTCAAAGCAGGTGTGAAGAGCCTATGAACTGGATGGGTCTTAATGCCACTGATGCAGCCTGTGAGACAACAGAGTGCTTCTCTGAAGCCAATGAAATAGAGATAAGAGAGTGATAAGGGTAGAGGTAGAGGCAAGCTTGGCAGGGATGGTTCAAGCAAGGTCACTCACATAGGCAGACAGTGAGATGTGGGAAGCTGGGGCTGGCCACAACTCCCACCCTTCTCCCACCCCTGGTGCCATGGGGCACTGCCACAGCTCAGTGCAGCATCTGGGATCCTCAGCACCCAGCAGGCCCTGGGGGCATCTCTCGCCATCCCTGACGCAAGCCTGCCCGATCCTGTGATGATGGGAACCTTCTATCACACACATTACAGATGCTGTCTCTTGTTTAGCAGCATCAGACAGCTTGGGGATTTGGATGTGAGACTGCATGCCGCGTGTGTCTGCTTTCCCTGCACAGAGTGGGGAATTTCATCTTTTGTCTGTAAATTGGAAATCTTGCTCAATGAGTACATTCCGAATTGAAACCAAGAGCTGCGAATTGCAGTTGGTTAAATACGCCTGAGCTTTACTAGCCTCTGGCACCTATCTCTCAGCTGCATGCTGTGTCTGACATGTGAACATGGCCATTGGCAGGACAAACAGGTGAGACTCTAATGTCTGGTTCCTCACTCCTCGGCTGTTAACATACCAGCCTAATACATACAACAGGAAGTGCTGTGAGGGGAATAAGCAAGCAGATTCCTGGTGAAATGCTGTACAAAGCAGAGCATCCAAATTCCAGCAGGAAGAAAACAAACTGAAAGTAGGGCCAGCCTTATCCAGCGCTATTTATAACTGAGCTCTGCTTCCTTCAGATAAATCCGAGTCCCTGAAGAATGAGTGATGCACAAGTCCTTTTGCCCTGCATCACTGTCATTCCCATGGCTGTGCTCTCTGCTCAGCACAGTGCTGCGTCGCTCCCAGTAACACCCAATGTGCTCCTTGGTAGGACAGGTTTTGCTACCCTTTTTCTGAACCCCAAGTCCTGCCCACTGGCTGCCTTGGGTGATGCCTAGCTTTGTACATGAAGCAGCTGCCTTCATTGCAGTACCTATCTACTGTTACCAAACCTGTCAGCCACTGTGACCCTGCTAGCTGTCATGTTTGTTATCAGGAAAGCTGTGTTACACAAAAAGACAGTAGGTAGAGCCAGGAGACATCTGAGTAAATCCCTAGTTTGGTTTCAGATTGGATAGCAGGGAGTACCTTAGGTCAGAGTTTTCTCATTAAAGATATAAGAGAGATGAAAGAAGACCAAACTGACTTGAAGGCATTGGTATCTTTGAACGTTGTGACATTCATCAGCTGTCTAAACCATTTTCTCTCTAATGCAGAGAGTACAGCAAAGTATTTAAATATTACTGGCTCACCTTTAAGAAGAGTTAGTCCTTGCAGGCCTTATCTCTTTAATGGCTTCTGTCACAGGGGCAAGTTTACTTCCTAAATACACTGAGATGATCCATTCTGTCCTGTTGAATGATTTTACAGTAAAACATCAACAAATTTTTCTACAAAGGACATAATAGCTCTGAAAACCCTCCTTCACTTAACAGATCCCTTATCTGCAGATTACTGCCTAAGCTGGAACATTTGCATTTAAAAGAAAATCCAGATTTTTAAGATAGGAACATTTTTCAATGAACTTATTTTAAAGTTTATATATATATATGCAAATCAAAGTAATTTTTATTTATATCTCTCCATCAGCTTTTACTCACACTCAAAAGACTTGTCTGCTATATAAAGCAGTCTCGTCTGTAGCAGTGAATGAAGCAGTCACAGTGTGGTTGAACGTGACATGCAGTAAACCTTTGAGGTGAGAC
Organism: Todiramphus chloris collaris; assembly: GCA_025345505.1. NCBI lineage: Eukaryota > Metazoa > Chordata > Aves > Coraciiformes > Alcedinidae > Todiramphus > Todiramphus chloris. The sequence goes on along the minus strand of JANVCC010009967.1, from coordinate 1,499,874 downwards.
TGAATTTAAAATCAGACTAAACCTTCCTTTCTGGAACTGGGAAACTGTTCTGTGAGTCACAGAAATGAGAATTGGCAGAGGCTTGAGAGTGTCCTCTTCTTCTCTTCATGCCATCACAGCTGTTGTGCTATCATTCCTGAAGTGCTTTCTTCAAAATGAGATTGAGCAGTCTAGCTGTTTTCACCAGTATTGACAGACTGGAGTTGTTACCTACTATGACTTACATGGTACACACCTCTTAATGCATATGGAAAAGATCTCTGTAGTTCCCCCCACCCTGCCAGCAGTATCACTTTGCTGATCCAGAAATTCCCTGATTTTTGACATGTTTACTTCTTTCTTCTTCCTGATAGTGTCCTGGTGCACTTGTCTTCATCACATTTCACTTTATTGTTTCCAGACCATGTCTCCAGTTTGTAAGGATAACCTTGAGTCCTGATTCAAACAGAATCCTCTGTCTCTAAACTCTCTCATCTGCAAATATGCTGTGTATTTTGCAATTTATGCAACTCACTAATGAAAATATTGAATAGAACTGGATGCAGAACAGTCCCTTGTGAGAACCATCTAGAGATGTTCTCCCAAGTGGTCAGGAAATCACTGATTATAACTCTTGAAAATTCATTTTCAGTCACTCATCTGCTTCACACTAATTCTATCTAGACCATTTTTTCTTAGCTTGCTTCTGAAAACATCACAGGGAGTATGCCCCAAAGCCTTACAGAATTAAAGGTAAATCACATCTACTCCTTCCCTTTAATCCTTTAGACCCATTACCCTGCAAAGAAAGGAAATAAATTTTGTTTGATAAGCTCTTTCCTCGACAAGCTCATATTCAGTGTTCCTTATCTTCTTACCCTGTACATATGTACAGATGACTTAATAATTTGTTCTAGCTCTCAAAGTTCAGCATTAGGTTGACTGGTCTACAGTCTGTTAACCTATCCTTCAAGACTGGTTTTGTTTTGGGCTTCCCAGGGGCATTTTTTCCCTATGCCTATCCTCTAGGAACTCTTCTGTCTTCTATTTTTCATAGATAATTGCTAATGATTCAGTGATTGCTTCATCTGCTCTCTTAAGCACCCTAGGTTGACTTTCATCAGGCCTTGCAGAGTTGGATGTATCTGTCTTATCTTAGCATTCTGGCCTGTGCTCCTTAAAGTTAATTTTATTAAATGTCTAGTTACAATTTATCTTTTTACACAGCACTGAAAGAAGGAAGGCCTTAATACTTCTGCTTTACCTGTGTTTTGTTGTGGGACCTGCCTTCCTCTTTGTAAACAATAAATGGAGTCTAAGCAGCAGACACTCAGATGAACCTTTCTGGGGTATCTGACTGTGGCTTCACACAAGCACTGGCTTCCTGGCTCAAAACATCACTTTCCCCTCAAAAGAGTCTCCAACTTCTTCTCCATGCAACTGTTTCAGGCAGTGTCAGGAAGGTGTTAGTGTCACCCAGCTTGTGAGGGTTGCTTTTCTCTGAAGTTGCCTGATAGGCAAAGACTCTCGAGTCTGACAGTGTCAGCCCAGCTCTCCCCCTGTGGCAGGCTCTGGGGTGGCTGCTCCTCTTCAGTTGGGTCTGGATTCATCTGTTTGCTGTGCTTTTACCAGCACCATTTCTCGAGCTCAGGGATGTGGATGTAGGCAGAGCTTCTCAGCAGGGATTCTGAGAATAAATTCAAGGGCTAATGTCTTCTGTGACAATGTTGACCAAAACTCTTATCTTCTTGGAGATTGTTCGTTCTTCTAGACATCGGTGAAAGGTTTAGGGATGGACCATCTGCTGGACAGATTACAGAATCACAGAATTGTCACAGTTGGAAAAGACCTCTGAGGTCACTGCATCCAACCATCAGCAACGACTAACAGACAAACAAACAACAACAACAAAACAAAACAAACAAAACCATGAGAAAAACCAACTCACCATCCCATTGGAGCCTGTCCTGAAGTGCCTCATCTACATGTTCTTTGAATACCTCCAGGGATGGTGACTCCACCACTGCCCTGGGCAGCCTGTTCCAGTGCCTGACAACTCTTTCAGTAAAGAAATGCTTCCTAATATCCAATCTAAACCTCCTCTGGTTCAACTTCAGGCCATTTCTTCTAGTCCTGTTGTTATTTACTTGACAGAAGAGACCAAAACCCACCTCACTACTCCTTTCAGGGAGTTGTAGAGACTGAGAAGGTCTCCTCTCAGCCTCCTCTTCTCCAGGATAAACAACCCCAGTTCCCTCAGCTGCTCCTCATAGGTCTTGTTCTGCAGACCCTTCCCAGCTTGGTTGCCCTTCTCTGGACTCGCTCCAGCACCTCGATGTCTTTCTTGTGGTGAGGGGCACAGAACTGAGCCCGGTACTCGAGGTGAGGCCTCACCAGAGCTGAGCACAGGGGCACCATCACTGCCCTCCTTCTGCTGGCCACGCTGTTTCTCATACAGACCAGGATGCCATTGGCCTTCTTGGCCACCTGGGCACACTGCTGGCTCATGTTCAGCCAGCTGTGGACCAGCACCCCCAGAACCTTTTCCACCAGGCAGCTTTCCAGACCCTCCTCCCCAAGCCTGTAGTGCTGCCTGAGGTTGTTGTGACCAAAATGCAGGACCCAGCACTTGGCCTTGTGAATCCTCCTCCCACTGACCTCAGCCCATCGACCCAACCTGTCCAGGTCCCTCTGCAGAGCCTTCCCACCCTCAAGCAGATTGACACTCCCACCCGATTCCCATATCCAGATCATTGAGAAAACGGAGCCCTGGGGACACCACTGGTGCCCAGCTGCCAACTGGATTTCACTCCATTTACAGCTCTCTGGGCGCAGCCACCCAGACAGGTTCTAACCCAGCAGAGTCCACCCGTCTGTGCCATGAGCTGCCAACTTCTCCAGCAGAATGCTGTGGGAAACGGTGTCAAGGCTTTGCTAAAGTCCAGGCAGACAATGTCCACAGCCTTTCCCTCGCCCCCTGGCTGGGTCACCTGGTCACACAACGAGATCAGGTTGGTCAAGCAGGACCTGCCCTTCATGAACCCACACTGGCCGGGCCTGATCCTCTGGCTGTCCTGCACTTGCCACGTGAGCTCCCTCCAGATGAACCTCTCTATAATTTTTCTGGGTACCGAGGTTGGACCAACAGGCCTGTAGTTCCCCAGATCCTCCTTCTGGTAGATGGGCATCACACTGTCAAGCCTCCAGTCATCTGGGACCTCCCCTGTTAGCCAAGACTGATGATAACTGATGGAGAGAGGCTTGGTGAGCTGCTCAGCCAGCTCCCTCAATACTCTGGGGTGGATCCCATCCTGCCCCATGGACTTGTGAGTGTCCAGGTGCTGGGGCAGGTCATTGGCTGCTTCCTCCTGGATGATGGGGGTTGTTCTGCTCTCTGTCCTTATCTTCCAGCTCAGGAGGCTGAATACCCTGGGGGCAGCTGGTGTGAGTAATAAAGGTGGAGGCAAAGGTGGCATTAAGTATCTCAGCCTTTTCCTCATCCTTGGTGGTAATGTTCCTCCCCACACCCAAGAAAGGATGGAGATTCTCCCTGGCTCTCCTTTTATTGTTAATGTAGTTGTAAAATCTTGTGGTGTTGTCCCTTGTGACAGTGGCCAGACTGAGCTCCAGCTGGGCTTCTGCCTTTCTAATTTTTCTCTGCATGGCCTGATGAGATCCCTGTGCTCAACCTGAGATGCCTGTCCCTTCTTCCAGAGGAGGCAAACTCTCCTCTTCTCCTGAGTCCCAGCAAAAGCTCCCTGCTCAGCCAGGCCGGTCTCTTCCCGGACAGTTCATCTTATGTTGCATGGGGACAGCTGCTCCTGCATTTTTAAGAGTTCCTTCTTGGATATCGTTCAGCCTTCCTGGACCCCTTTGTCCTTCAGGATGGTCTCCCAAGGCCCTTTCTCAGCCAATGTCCTGAACAGGCCCAGGTCTGCTCTCCAGAAGTCCATGGTGGAGGTTTTGCTGACCTCCCTCCTTACTTCACTAAGGACTGAGATCTTAATCATTTTGTGGTCCCTAAGCCCAAGATGGCCTCCAGCCACCACATCTCCCACCAGTCCACTCCTGCCTGTGAACAGCAGGTCTAGCGAGGCACCTCCCCAGGCAGGCTTGCTCACCAGCTCTGTCAGGAAGTTCTCTTCCATGCACTCAAGGAACCTCCTGGCCTGTCTCCTCTCTGCTATGTTCTGTTTCCAGCAGATGTCTGGTAGGTTGAAGCCCCCACCAGAATAAGGGCTGGCGATTGTGAGACCTCTGCCAGACGCTTGTAGAATGCTTCATCTGCCTCCTCATCCTGCTTGGGTGGTCTACAGCACACACCCAACGGGATATCTGCCTTCTTCACCTTCCCCCTCATCCTTACCCATGAACACTTGTCCTTGTCATCACTATTGCCAAGCTCTGTATGGTCAAAACACTCCCTAACATCCAGAGCCACCCCACTGCCTCTCCTTCCTTGTCTGTCCTTTCTGAAGCTCCTGTAGCCATCCATTGCAGCACTGCAGTCATGAGAGTCATCCCACCACGTTTCTGTGGTGGTGACCACATCGTAGCTGTCCTGCCACACAGTGGCTTCCAGCTCCTCTTGTTTGTTGCCCGTGCCACGTGCATTGGTGTAGATGCACTTGAGCCGGGCTATTGGTTTCGCCCCTGACATTGCCATGCCAACCCCAGGCTCATCTCTAGTGGGCCTGGTTTTATCCCCTTCCCCCTTCAAACCCAATTTAATGTCCTCTTGATGAGCCCTGCCATCTCCTGGCCAAGAATCCTTTTCCCCCCTCGTGTATAGTTTCAGGATCTGGATTCAGTCTGTTAGGCAAAACAGAGTCCTCCTTGGATGGAGCTGTCCTAGCTCCAAGATGATGCGTGCCACTCCGTGCAATCAGTCACAAGAGACCATCCCAAATTACTCACTTGGTCACCTAGAAAGCACAGGCTACTTCTGGTGCCAGGCTGGAGTGCATGATAAACATCAAATTAAGAATAGATGGCAGTGTCCTTCATGGAGGGCGCTTGGGGGCTATTTTGTAGAAGTACTGCTTTGTCTCGGTAGTAAGGAGGGACAAACAATTTGCTCCTGTGAAACAGTCAGCAGAATCAGGATCAGATGACTGTCTTGGGAGACTTTCGCCACAGCAGATCCGTTGGGCAAACAGCAGAGGCAAGCGACACAGGGAAGGGAATAAACAAAAAAGAAATGACAATTTGTCATTGACAGGAGAAGAATGTGAAAGATTTCTTTTCTGCTGGTAATGACTTGGTATTTCCGGATGCTGTTTTGTTGAAGTCACTGGCAGGAACCAACAAGAAACACATTTGGAGGTGACATAGGGAAGAAATGACAACTGCTGCTTATCTCAAATTAGAGACTGCTGTAGGGGAGTCCAGGAGAATATTGACACCAGAGCACAGAAGAGATCAGCCTGGCTCTGGAAGACGTGACCTATGGAGCAATTTATCATAGATCAACATTTCATCAGTAGCCCTCATCATGATGCTGAAGCAGACTAAAAAACAGGATATCAGTGAAAAGTATGAAGTATCCTCTGCACAGACCAGAAGTGCTCACCATTGGACTAACACATCCAGGTTTGGATGGGTACTCCTGGTTGGAGTTTGGTCTGTCTGCCTCTGCAAGAATCCACACTATGTTCATCTGTCCGCTGGTGACCTGGGCCATCGTGTGATGCAACACATCCGTGAGGGCTCGTGCCCTTCCTAAATAATAGCATGTGTTCAGCTCTCCTACCTTAAGGAATCCCCAGAGCTCCGCTGGTGCTTTGCTTTGACCCAGGCTTGTGCATGAAGACACTGGGGAAATGTAGTTCCGACTGCGTTTGTGTCTGTGGTTTGCTGACCGGGAAGGCACAGCTAGAGGGACAGGAGGGCTGATTCCCTTGCTGTGTTCACATGCTGGTTCAAGAAGCAGATGTTTGCCAGTGGGAAGTCTTGAGTAAAAGTCTTCAGCCAGTGTGAGTGTAAGAAGAAGTGTCTGAATTTCCAAGGTATGGGGAAAACAGAGTGGCTGGGAGAGCCCAGAGGGGCTTTGTGCTCCTGTGATGCACAGCTGGGCTCCTGCAAAAGACTGTGCCCTGTTCAACTACTCAGACAGATGGGTGAACTCCTCGAGCTGCTGGGCTGGGAAGAATGGCAAGGTCTTGAGAGGTGCCCATGTAGAAGCATCTAGAGCTCAGCAGTGTAAGAGTGAAACTTTTGAAGCACAGAAACAAGGACATTTGTCTAAAGCTGAGTATTAGAGAAAAGCACAAAGACAAATTAATACAGAGAAAGTAAAGGTGTAAAATGAGCTGTGATTATCCTGGGTCATAAAAGGGAAGGGGAAAATATTTCGGAAGTATATTAGAAATTAAAGAAATGAAGAATGTAGGCTCGTTACTAGCAAGCTTTCAGCTTTCAGTGGTATGGAGAAGGATGAAGTATTTGATGTTGTATTGTTTAATCTTACAATAAGTGTCTGAGACTGGCTGCTTAGTATGATTAATGTAACAAGAGGATGAAAGCACAGGATGAAAGTCAGAATAGAGATAGAGCATGTTAAAGAATATTTAGATGAGACAGGTTCTTGCTCATCAGGAAGATTGGTTTGAACATACCCTGGAGTACTTAAAGAACGAGCCAGGGCAATTTCAGACCATTAACAAGTATTTTAGTCAGTTTTTGGGTTACATCCATCCTGTATTTTAAGCAGAGGCTAGTGTTTATGTGCAAGCCCATTTACAGGATCTGAGCTGATTGGGTGACTCAGAAACAGGATTGGGGTGTGCTTTGGGGCATGGATGAAGGGAAGCATCTCTGTGTTGTTGCCTGTGGACTCACACGCACTCGTGCATCTGTGATATGGGCAAACTGAAATACAATGTGTATAAAGTCTGCTGTCATCAATCCCAAAACAGTTTCCAGTGGTGCTATAGAGCCAATCTCTAGCAAAAGAGGTTTCTGCAGGTGCTTTTCTCAAAGGGACCATTCTTGTATGCAGGAGGGACAGTGACATGGACATGGTGCCAGAGCCCAGAAACCAGTGTCTGGTGAATTGATCCAGGCTAGAGGCATCCTAAGCCATTCACAGGGACTTGCAAAGTAAGGATGGTAGCCCAGCAAGGCATCAGGCTGAACTCTGTCCTATAAGGACAAGCATGACCATGAAAAGGAGATGAGGTCTTAAAGGGCTGTAAGAAGTGAAAAAATATCTGGAGGAAAATGATAGAATTGGACCCAGGGAATTATTGACCAGTCAGACCAATTTTGATGACTGTAAAAGCACTGGAACTGTTTGTAAATGTCCAGATAATAAGGTGATTCAGAGAAGCTATAATGGATTTGTCCAGAATAAATTGTCAAGACAGTATAATTTCTTTTCTTTCTATTGTTTCAGAGAAATGTGCCTCATGAAGAAGGGGAAGGCAGTCAAGGTTATCACCTCTATCCATCTTGACTTGACTAAAACTTTTGATTCAGGCTCATACAGTGACATTCTTATAACCAAAGTAGAGAAATATGAAGTAGGTAAAATCTCTGTAAATATGCTGCTCAGGTGTCTCAGGCAACGTGCTTAAAGAGCAGTTATACAGAGCTTCCTGTCATATGCTGAAGATACTTCAAGAGAGACCACCCAGCTGTCAGTCCTGGTTTTCTTTTGATCAATACTTTCATTAACAACTCCAATTACAGAATAGGGAGGCCTCCTTTGGAGGACAAGGCACTTTGCAGGACATGATTAAGTTCAAAATGATCTTGATAAATTGGAGGAGAGGCCCAAAATCAATGTGATGGAATTCAATAAAGAAAACAACAAATACTATGTTTAGGAAGGGGAAATTAAATGCACAGATACGAAATGGGATGACTGGTTAGGCAGCAGGGTGATGGGGAAAATATAACAGACCACCGCCAGTGATCAGCAATGCAGTACTGTTGCACAGATATGTGTAGTTCTCATTTATTGACAGGAACATAAGATAGAGGAGGTTGTAACTTGTGCCTGCTAGAGCCTAAGTGTAGCCTTGTGCCATGTGCTTGCACCTGCAGAGAAGAGCTGAAGTGGAAGAGTTGGAGTGGTGAAGGCTTGGAAAGCAGGACCTGGAAGCTGCAGTTGAAGCAATTGGTTTTGTTGGGTTGGGAAAAAAGAGAAAGGAGCTGCGACACAGCAAGGTTTTCTTGACAATTTGAAGACTGTTACAAAAAGGGAAATAACCGATGTTCTCTGTGTCCACTGGGGAGATGGTAAAGAGCAATCAGCTTGACTTGTGATAAAGGAAATTTCCTATATAAGGTCAGTTAAGCATTGACCTATCTACAGGGAGACTGTTGAGCGCCTGTTGTTGGAGGCTCATGAGAAGAGCCTGTGTGAATTACTACCAATGACAGTGGTGTGTCTGATCCTACCTCAGGGCAGAATAGATATCCTTTTCAGGTCCCTCCAAACTCTGCATTTCCATGATGGCTTTGCTTAGGACTGTACTAATTGCCAGGATGGCACTGGAAGGAATTTGTCCCCAGGTCATTTTGGCAGAGACTTTCCTCAGAAGCCAAGGAGCTGTTTGCTTGCTGGAGTCATCTGAGCATTTTACATGGCCAGTTCATGCACTGTTGACATGGGCATTTGATAACGCCTTTGTCTTCCTTCTTCTCTACCTCAGGCAGACTTTATTAATTTTTTTTTTTTAGGCATTGAATGACCAAAATGAGCTTATTTCACTTAGGACAGGTGTCAGCAGGGCTGTGGTACTCAATGCTGGCAAAAGGCCCCCTGGATGATAATTAACAGAAAGGGAAGGAATTGCTTATCAGTCAATGGGCACGTGTTGCACGTGGCATCCCACAGCTGAGCTTTGGCAAGCTGAGGGATTTGTGTTTGCAGTAGCAGTTGTCATGTTACAAGAAAGGCAGGCAGATCCAGGTCCTGCCTGTGGCTGCCAGCAAAGAGCGAGTCACCCTCATGGCCAGGATGATTTTGACCAATTGTGTTTTGTCAGTGTGAGTGACTAACAGCCTCCGTGCCATGAAAACTGATCAAGCATTATTTCTTTTGTAGGAATGACATCAGAAACAGGGGAATTTTCAAATCGCATTGGATGAATGGTCTAATCTCCTGCTGGACAGGAGCCATTACCAGCTGCCATAGACAAAAAATGGTAGTATTCCCTTGCTAAGAATGAATGGATTATTGTCATGCTAACCTGCTGTACATAGCAGTGAACATGCAGGTTTTAATATTTATTTTTTTATGGTACAAATAGGAGTTTAAATAGTCTCAACTTCTTCATAAATAAACAGACTTTAAGAAATAAAAATTAAAAAGTGACAGGCTCTTCTAACAGCAATGAGTTCCACACATTAATTTTGGACTGCAGAAATAGTCAGGTTAAAGATCACACAGTAAAAACAGCAGCAGATCCTTGATTTTATTACAGGTCTCATCATGATCAGGCACAACAAATGCCTTGCTGCCCTGTGTTTACTTGTCTTCTTCCTGCTGTTTATAAACACTTTCCTTTTTCATGTGGTTCTTTCCTCTTACTGTACCATAATTGAACTTTTGCTGTAAATTGTCTCATGTGGCCAAAATCCCGGGTTGATTGTCACGCTCTCCAGGAAAGAATTAACTTCTTGCCATTATGCACAGAACTGCCTGGTTCCCTCGTCAAATGTCCCACCCTGCACAGCACAGATACTGCTAATGACAGAAGGTTGTGCCACGTTCATGGGCCGCTGGGAACAGAGAAAAGGCCAGTTTTGAGCAGATGCCCGATTTGATTGCAGTATCATGAAGGCTAATTACTCTAATAAGCCTTCATGGGATTCAGAGAGCAGGAGAAAAAAAGATCACAAACACTATTAAGGTGTCAGAGGTGTTGAAGGAAAATTGAAAGTATTAAGTGCCAATTTCTGTTTTCTGAAATTCAACCTAACGTCACCGAGAGCTGCTGACAGTCATCTGTGGGCAGAGCCTGGTGCCCTTGAGGGACTGCATTCGAGCTGTCTGCAATATGTACCTAACTCACATACTGTTGGCTGCTTTGGTTGTAGAGGCAAAAGTACCCCAAGTAAATCATCTTGCTTGCTTTTTGAGGCTGGTGACTCCACCTGTATGTTTCATCCACAGGTGAAAAGCAGTAGTTGCGATCCCAAACCGAGTACCAATAGTAGAAAACTTGAACAGATCAGAGAGAGGGTATTTGGAGTGGGCAGACCCTGGGGAAAAGCTCTTTCTTGGTCAATGCTGAAAGGAATTGGCTTGAGAAAAATAAACATGGGGTGATGGTAGCCCTTACATTGTCAATCACCTCCAGACGAGGTTCTCGCAACACCTTGTGTTAGTGTAGACAAGAACTTGGGAGTTGTGTCTGCATGGTGTGATCAGGGTGGACTCCAGCTGTTGATCCTTCATCCATGAATTTTCCTGGTCTAATGGGCTGTCATGAGGCTCTAGCTTGGTGCAAACTCTACATTGTACTTTGCAAGAGCAAAACTGGGAAGTCAGCTGCATCTGCCCCTGCACCACTTGAGCAGAGCTCAGTAATGGGCACCTGGGTGTACACTTTGACAGGGGACAAGACAGGACTCTTCGTTCAGAAAGGGTCTGGACTAGCTCTGATCCTAGCATGTGCATGGTGTATGCAATCTGCATGGTGTCTGTGTACTTCAGGACACCTCAGACCCACGCTGACCGCAGTATGGGTATGTGTCACCTGCATCTCTCTTCCATGTGAGGCACGGGGCATTGCTGGGTCCAAGCCGCAGGTTTCAGATACTGAAGAATCTCTTTTCTTGCAATGTAGTCCCATCCCAGCAGAGAATATCTGAGTCACTTGTGCTAACTGCTGCCCAGTTTAAATGGCAAAAACTTTGCACAGGGTTTTCACAGGAGATACTGTCTTGAGAAACAGCTTCCCTTCCCATCAAGCAAAGTCAGTTTGTCTCAGAGTTGGGCTGTGAGTTGTGATTGTTTTTCCCACATATTGGGGAAAGTAGACTGAAGAGGAAGAACATGAGTTAGAGGAAAGCTATGTTGTACATACAAATAAAACCATCTTATTATCAGACAATTTTAGAGTGGCATTAAAAAAAGTTCTGATGTGAAATGTGACCCTTTTTCTGTGCCCAGTATGAGACATGTTTGGCAAGTGTTTGTAACCAGTTCCTCTAAATTCCGAGTTTCTCACTTTGAATTAAAACTCCTCACTACACCAACCCCTGCCTCTGAAGCAGCTGCTGGTGACTGTCATTTTCAGCAGTAGCTGATCCCAGGGAGATGTTCCTGGAATAGGTATAGAAAGAGAACCTTAGGATCATAGAATGGCAGAGGTTGGAAGGGACCTCTGGAGATCATTGAGTCCAACCCCCCTGTCAGAGCAGCATCACCCAGGGAAGGCTACAGATCCAGGTGGGTTTTCAAAGTCTCCAAAGAAGGAGACTTCCACAACCTCTCTGGGCAGCCTGTTGCAGGCTCCATCAGCCTCACAGTGAAGAAATTTTATCTTATGTTGAGGTGGAATTTCCTGTGTTTGTGACCATTGCCCCTAGCCCTATCACAGGGCACAACTGAAAAGAGACTGGCCCCTTCTACTTGACACCCAGCCTTCAGATATTTGTCAGCATTAATAAGATCCCCTCTCAGCCTTCTCTTTCCCAGGCTAAACAGCCCCAGAGCTCTCAGCCTTTCCTCATAAGAGAGATGTTCCAGTCCCTTCATCATCTTTGTAGCTCTCTGTTGGACTCTAATATTTCCCTGTCCCTCTTGAACTGGGGAGCCCAGAACTGGACACAATACTCCAGATGTGGTCTCTCTAGGGCAGAGTAGAGGGGGTGGAGAACCCCAGCACATTTGTGCACAGTGGCCAGCCTTGGAAATCACCGTTCTCTGTATGTGCCATTGAACCTGTCTTTTTATTGTTAGCCATTATATTCTGGGCCATATTGAATTATGCTCTTCCTTTCATCCAAGATAGCAGAAGTGGTTCTACTTGGAGACTTAATGATTTCTCCTGTGCAAGGATGTTCAAAGGTATATGCCACTTGAGACTCTTCAGCAGCACCTTATGGACATGAAACTGGCATTTTGATGTATTCTCAGATGGTTTCCTTTTATGTTTTATTTTTCCTTCCTCAGAATAGTGTGTTCTAGGTAGAAAACCTGTTCGCTAGAGGATTAATTACTCTTTGCTGAGTCTCTTGCTGAATTTTAATGCTCCATGGCAGTTCACAGTATAAACAATTTTACAAAACAGAACAAACACTGTTTTTACCAAGAAAGTATCATCAGAATACCCCATATGCGTAATTAAAATATTGAGAATGCTGCTTGTTTTCTGGAATAGGTACCAGTTAAATAGCTGGTCACAGATAGAGTATTTGGTAAGCTCTAGTATAATCATGCCCATTTATAATGTTTATGAGATGATGTTTAGGGAGTATCTGCTGCACTGCTTGGACAGGAACATATATACCTTTGACAACCTCAGCACAACCTGCTGAATTGCTTGTCCCCATCCTGAACTGACAGATGCCCACAGGAGTGTGTGCTGACAGGCCCAGTGACAAGTCATCCTTTCCCCTTTAGTCTGATTGAATTCCCAGATCTGAAAATCGAGCGATCTTAATGCTTTTGGTCTAACTGAAATGTCTTTTCTAAACTGTAAGCCATTTATCTGAGTTCTAATCTCTCCTGCTGAGCTGTCAGAGTCAAAAGGCAAATCTCCTTACCCAGCAGACAGATGCTCTGAAGGTGTAGGGAGGATTTCAATTTTAATGGAGACATTTTCATCTTCCTGAAACAGAAGTGCCCCAAGGACCCTTCTCTTACGTTGTCAGCAAGGGCTCATCTGCACCCCACATAGGGACAGGAAGCTAATTTGAGGTCTGGCTGAACAGTAGCCATATGTCACTGCACTTAGAGTAATTAGCCAGATTTGAAGGGGGTAGTTTGTGCAGGGCCAGTGATGTACTCAGGTGTCTTGGGGATCTTTCTGTGGCTGGTGCTGTTGGAGATGTCTTGGGGATCTCTGGGATAGCGTTGTGCTGTAGTGAAGAGCAGTGCTCCTTGATGGCAATGCTTCTGTACCTGCTGGGGCAGATGGCTGTGAATAGGTGCAGAGTTCCCAGCCATGGAGCTTTGCCCCCTCTCTGGAGCTTCCCTGAAGGAAAGTGAGTGATGGGAGTGCTGAGGGCACTTCTGAAGCTGCCTGTGGAGGTTAGAGTGTTCATATATGATATGTACCAGCAGGCCTCTGAGGTGGAAATCAGCTGCTCTTTAGGAAGAATTTCAGAAGTCCCTGCTGAGGGCATGGGACTCTGTCCTGCTAATGTCAAGTGTCCTGTGCTTACTGTGACTGTCTTCTTGCTTCAAGGTCAAGTGGCAGAAGGATGACATGGACAACAATTTGAACTTCTTCTCTGTCTCCTCAGATGGGCGGATTGTTTCATGGACTTTAGTTAAGGTAAACCGGAGGTGGTAATTTCTTTTCCCAGCCAAATTATAACCAGTTGCCTCCAAAGTTCAATGATGCATTATTTTTCTTTTTACTTATAATAAGCCAGGTTTGAAAACAAGTGGCAGCAAAAGATTGCACATGCAGTCACAGCTGGGTCTGGAGCTCCATATTAAACTCTTAAATGAGCAGAACCTGCCTACTACTTGCTCAGGACCTAACCTTCATCCTACCTGCACCTCTAGCACCCCATGGCCCTGAGTATGAGAGATCAGTTTCCTGCTTTGCAGCTGCAGGAATTCAAGACTGGTCCTTGCTCTGAAATTTTCTTTGTCCCACGAAGGTCACCCAGAGACAGAGCAGAAAATTCTACTTTCCTCCCCCGCTTCAGGACTCTCTCCCACAAAATGCTCCTCTGCAGGTTGCAATTCAGAATGGTGTAGGGAAGGTGCAAATTTCTCCTCTTGTAGCCAAAGTAGCACAGAGCTAGGTCACATTTGCAGTGGGATGGCAATGTGCGATCAGACAGGCAGAGGGTTTCCCCATGCTGTGACATTGCCAGCTCACACCTAAGACAACCTCTGTTAACTCATTTGCACACCCTGCCTTCAAACACTTTTTCTTTAGGAGTATGTATACTGAAAGAAAATTTATTTATGCATTAGTGTCCTTAAATGACCATTAGATTTATGTCTCTGAATTGTAACATGTATTTTTTCTCTAGGCTATTTGATTTTACATTTTGAAGACTGCAAAATCTTTTACTTAAATAATAATTGAATTGCTCTAAATATGAGTTTGAAGCAGCTGTCCAGCAAAGAAATTTTTTTACAACTTTGGATGCTCATTGTTTCAGTCTGTTATGCTAAGCTTCCCAAGGCTTGTCTTTTCTGAAAGTTTTAGGCTGTGCTGCCATGTGTGAGGATTCATGTCTAACATAGGTAAAGCTTAGTCTCACGTTCACTTCAGGAGTGGGAACCTCATCTAATGAACACAGTAGGCACATACAGGTGGCACTGATTATTAAGTTCTTTTTTTATAAATTCCTCCAGGTTCATGCATTTAGCTTTAGGTACAAAAATCCCTCCTGCAAATGTGTCCCAAGTCCTTCTCCCAGAAGAGCTCTGAGAGCTCCCTAGGCAGGGAGAGGATAACATTGTCCCAGCATTCATTTCCTGTTTTATCCCCTGAATAATTGCCCAGAAAACTTACATTGAACTTGGTAATAGAGTCCTACAGCTTAACACATCCATTTGAGGTGACTTGAGAAGTTGCACCTATCAGCTGAGCCCCAGTAACCATGTGTACTCAGCCTTCTTCATTTAAGAGGCAAGACACACTGGGTTAAAAGCCTCTTCAGAGGTGCCACAGCTGGGACAAGCTAAGAGTCTGCAAATGGACTCTGATGGCAACTCACCTGTTAAAGGTCTTTTGCAGCATTTCTGTGATCCGTCTGGGTTTAACTGTGTTCCTACAGAATCACAGACTGTTAGGGGTTGAAAGGGACCTTGGAGATCTTCGAGTTCAACCCCCCCTGCCAGGGCAGGATCATATAAGCTACCCTACAACCTAATTTACCCTACAACCTAATCTACCCTACAAGCTAATCTACCCTAACACAGGTCACTCAGGAAGGCATCCAGGCGAGTTTTGAAAATCTCCAGAGAAGGAGACTCCACAGCATCTCTGGGCAGCCTGTTCCAATGCTCTGTGAGCCTTACTGTAAAGAAGTTCCTCCTCATGTTAAGGTGGAACCCCTTGTGCTCCAGCTTATATCCATTCCCCCTAGTCCTGTCACAAGGTATGAGCGAGAAGAGGCTGTCCCTTTCCTCTTGACACTTAGCCCTCATATATTTATAAACATTTATCAAATCCCCTCTCAGTCTTCTCTTTTCCAGACTACCTGACTAGCTCATAGGCTGTTTATTTTATGTCCCTTGAGAATGTAGATATACCTACTTAAGCATCCTTGGTGTGACTTCAAAGACCTGCATCTGCTTAGCATGATATCATTTCTACTTTTTCCTTGCACTTCTTTTATAAACTTGTTCACATCCATGTGAAAAACACTGTTTTAAGGTGGCTTTTTTTGATGTGAAATCACTTGTGAAATTGCCAGAGCTAGTAAGTACTTAGCAGGCAGGGGTGGAAAACAGCAAAGTTTTAGGTGCTGTCTGGTCCTTTTTCCAGACAGACATTCACCAGGGAAAACAAGGAGTGGAATGAAAAGGGTGTTCTGTTACAATCTGTGGCTTAGTACCCAGCAAAGAGAAATGGATGGTTGAATTCCAGTTTTACAAAAGAGCTATCTCTGGGTTTTATTTAGAATAAAATTGAAGAGCCTCCAGAGGTCTTCTATTCTGCAAATCCATAGTGCAAATAGGGAATAAATGAAAGAGAGCTTCGTTAATCTTTTCGACAGGACTATCCAGAAGTAAATCTTCTTCAAACACTGATAGCTATTTGACACTTCTAAAGCTGAGAGCAAAAAGTGAATAAATTAATTCTTACTTCCAGCTGGATACTTCGCAAGCCACACTCAAAATTTGGATAGAAGAGTTGTCAAATTTTAGCTAGGGACAGTTGATCTACCTTGACTGTAGTGGTTGTCTCTGTTAGACATGGGTACAGTGACTTTGGACAACATCAGACTTCATGTGAGTTGTGTGTACTTAGGCTATTGGCTTAGCTTGGCTTTGGGCCATCATGAGGGTGTAAAACAGTGAGGAAGGGTGCAAGGCTTCTGCAGCTGGATGACTCTACTCACCCACCTTGAGTGGGAGATCTGTCAGAGACAAGGAATCGGTTGGGCTGCAGCATGGTACTGCTTTCCAGGCTGACCCTCAGCAATCCTAGTTTTGATTAGCTGCCATAGCTCACCCCTCTTGTGTGATCTAGAGCTAAATTACTGAACAGCTCTGGGCCTCCTTCATCTCTTGAGGCTAATAACTAAAGTGAAACGGGCAGCTGCAAGGCCTAATTCACTGATGCTTACAACGTGCTTTACAATTGTTAGTCAGAAGCGACGTATTATTGTCCAGCATTCCTGAAAGGCCAAACTGTTGATAGTCTGTTTACCCAGAGGAATATGCAAATGGTGCTGGTGACAAACAACCCCAGGAACAGATGCATTTTCTAGACTTTGTAGCTGGGTACAAAATAAAAGTAGCACAATGTGGAAATCTGTACAAGATCCTTTGTGAAGGCAAGATGTTGCAGAAGCTGTCCATAGAGGCCTTGGCCAGGTAGAGGTGCTGGAAGACAACTTCAGAGAAATGCTGCAGAAAGATGTGGGCTTAGAGAGAAGGTCTCATGTCATTTGCCTTTCTACCAGAACAGAGAGTTAAGTGTGCTAATACATGTCTGTGCTCAGATCACACATCCAACCTCTGTACATACCAATGTGATCAGCTGTAGGCATCTCCAAAGCTGTTTTTCATCCCAGACTTATGATGCCACCAGCCATGGTTTGGACAGGGCAGACACTCCCTGGAGAGCTGACAGACCTGAGCAAGTGCCTGCTCAGCATGTCCTGACTGTGCTCCCAGCAGCCCAACAACATTCCTATTTGGATGGGCAGCAAGTGGCAGGTGGGATATTCTCTGCTCGTGGATGCTCTGGGCTTTGCTCTGCCCAGTTCCTGTACACGTCCACCAGTATATATGGTCTCCTTAGCATCACTCCTGCCTTTACCCACTGAATCCAACTTGATATAACCCACATGCTGTAAGAAGAGTCACTAACAGAAGATAGGACTCTGCAGGCTGCAGGAGTCCTGCTTCTTTCTGCTCTCTGAGAGAACAGTTACTGCCATCAATAGGCCAGGGCGTGTGGGTGTGCAGCAGTGCAAAAGACAAGGAAGTACATTATTTTATGGGTTTTGACCTTTCATGAGCCTTCTGTAAACCTGTACCCCCAAAATAGAATAAAATTGTCTTGCAGAATGCCGTACCCTCTGAACTGCAGGACCGAACAGGTGCTCACAAGGTCTCCTCCCACCCTCCCTAACATGCAATTCCTTGGGATTGACTTTGCCAGGCAGAATCTCTTTTTCCACCTGAGTCCTGCTCTGGGCTTAGAGAAGCTCCAGCTAAAGCTTAATTCACTGAGCTAAGAAATTCTGTTTTGTTCTCACAGCGCTCCAGTGGGAAATCTGCAGATTCATGAAAACATCCAGTCCTCAGCCCACACTGCTCACTAATTTAATCTTTAGTTCTTTGTTCTTTGTATTAGCCCTGGGGTATTCTTATATTCACTACCAACTCCATTCTGCAGTGGTATTTTCATTCCCAAAGCTAGTCTAAGAATGGATCTTTGCCCTCTCTTTGTTTCCTGATACTCACCCACGTTGTGTCTATTTTCATCTGTCTTCTGTCTCCCACCTTGACTGTAAACTCTTGGGGACACAGCCTTTTTTGCCCTATATTCACCTAACACAGCAGAGTGTGGCCTGTAATGAGAGCTCTTCAGAGCTCTGCTGATAACAGCAACATTGGGCACTTTTCCCAAGGGGAGCTGCTTGTTAGATGTTATTGTTATTTGAATCTCAAAGCCCGTGAGTATTGGGAACAGAGGCTGCTCTGGGGATAACAGGAAGATTCTAAGAAGCAAAGACTGGCAAGATGGTAAGTTACTATCCAATAGCATGGGTTTTAGTTTCCTCCATGACAGTATGCAATGCCCATCTTAAATCACACAGGGTGATTTCACTTTAACACACTGATTTGAGCTGACAGTGCCAAGGTCTTCTCAAAAATGTTGACCCTGAAACACAAAGCATTCCAAGTCAGTGCATGTGTCTCGGTGAGGTATCAGCAGCTCTCGGTTCCAGTGCACCAAAGCATCAGTTTCCTGGAGGTTTTATGTAAAACAGCACATTATCAAGTTGCCAACTGTGAGCGTGAAAGATTAAGCACCTTTTGGACAGCTTTTTAAAATTCCTTCATAAAATTTGCCATTTCAAATTACTGAATGTCTCTGTATTGTTGCTGTAAAGCATATTATTCATGTGGAATCTCCTCTGCCTGCAGAATGAGCTGGTTCATACAGATGTCATCAAGCTGTCAGTAGAGGGAACAACGATGCAGGGGCCAGAGGGGCTGCAGCTGCAAACACTTGGTAGGAGCCCAAGTCCTTGCCATGCTGATAAATTAATGACACAAAGCTTCTAATCAGTCATTCTGGGGAATTAAATTGATAGTGGGGTGTTGAGATGGAAAGGAGCTAAAGAACCTCCTTGCGTTCATCATTTAGTAAGACAAAGTCTATCTGGAGCAATGACCACTAATTGAGTCAAGTTTTGCTCATTGTACCTTGCCTTTACTTGCAGAAAAAGATGAACATAAATTAAAAAAAAAAAAAATTGTCTGTTTTACTGGGATATCCCAATGTGAACAAGGCATTACCAATGTCTGTCAAAACTAAGACAGTTTTGTTCTCCCTACCAGACTTTGATCTGGACTGGTAAATCAAGATGAAGAACAATGCTTGCTCTTTCCTGGATGCCCAGCTTATCCATCCAGTGGGTGGGATGTGCCTCATTGGGTTCTGACTCTCTAAAAGCACAGTATCTATTCTGAGATACTATGTTAGGCTCACCCCATACAAGGTGGAGATAACGCAGTCCTTCTAGGCTGACTCCCCTCATCCTGACTGTCCTGTGTTTGAGACACGAGGGGATGAGTCAGCTCTGGAGGTCCTAGACTACACAAGGTGCCTTGAAGGTTCTCCTAATCATCCTACTGCGCCTGCCTTTGTCTGTGAAGCTGTGGCCTGGGTTTGGAGAAGGTGCTTGCTCTGCATTTAAGAATTACTGTGTTTCTAGCTAGTAGCTGCTGAACAATTTGTTTGTGAGAAGGTTTGCATTGGTACATAGGTTGCAAGACATCAGCTAAAGGAATGTATTAAAGCAGTATGCTGCGGAACTCCCAGAGGTTTCAGGATTACTTGTTAGTGTTACTGGGAGACTGAGTTCCAGAGACTTGCCTTGAATATTTAACAATCTATTTAAACGCTAGAAATGCAGACAGTACTACAGGGTTGAAACGACCTTAACAATTCTTTTGACAATTACATTTTGTTAACATTTAAAACATAACATTTAAGACAGCTGCTTTTGCAGGAAGTTCTCTGTAACTTTGTGCTTCTTAGCCCTGCCTGCTTATTTCTGTTTCTCATCTGATTATTGCTGTGGGTGTCCCTGCTGGTCAACAGCCCCAAGTTGCTTTGGCACTCAGCAGACATCCCATCTTCTGCTCAATAACTCCACTGAAATTTTCTTTAACCACCTTACAAATTGGCTTTCTTGGAAGATATTGCATCTGCCTGAGGAGCAGAAGTCAAAAAATCTCAAGAAGCCACATCCTGTTGTGGTTTTAAACTCAGTTCACAATGTTGTTCAATTTGGGGCTTTTGAAGTTTAGAGGATCCTTCTGTGCCTGGCAGAAGATTTGTTCCTGAATCACATCATTTGCTACTGGATTTACTGAAGTGAGCCTGCTAAATGGCTTCTGAGCTAAGGATGAAAAGGGGAGAGGGATGTACAATGTGTTGTTTACTCTCTGGGATCTTTTATGCATAGGAAACTATTTATATTTTTGTGAATACTAACCAAACAGAAAAGATCTGTTCTTGCCCAACAGGAGGCAAGCCTGGTCCTCATGACTCTTACATTTGCACTTGACATTTTAAATTCTTACTAAAGTGAATCTTGGCCAATCTGTTCTTCCAGTTCCCTTACAGTTCTTCTGGTTCCCTTTTCCCTTTCTCTCTGTCAGCTTTTCAAATTGCAGGTCTTAGGGACAGGCACAGCTTGGAAAGTGTTTGCAGAAGGGGTGGCTCTAATCTCTTTTGGGAGCTTCTGGCTAATAAATCACTTCTGAAAACACTGGCAGTGTATGTGTATCATAGGCAGGGAGCATGTGCTGGCCAGATGAACCAATTCTGTGTCTGACAGACCTTTCTTCTGTTAACAGGCTGCGGGACATCGTTTGATTTTCACAAAAAGATAGACTATTTGTTTCTTGTTGGTACTGAAGAGGGAAAGATCTATAAGGTAAGAATAGTTTCTTTGTCTCTTGTTTTACATCCCCTGACCCGTGCTTGTCTTTCAGGTTCATCATCTTAACTGTGTGTTGAGGCAGTAACAAAGTACAACTTCAGAGCCTGGTCCTGCCCTCGGATCCCTGTGGTGAGCCTGAGACCAGCACAGAGCCACAGAGGGTCACAGGGAGCTCTCTTCACATACCCAGTTAAGACCTCATTTTGCAGAAATGTTTTTCATGCAAACTGCATCCCAGAATGCTTTGCAGTTTGCAGCTGTGCAAGTGAGACGATAGCTATGATCAGAGCAGAAGTTAAAAGGCACAGATCTTCTGTCTTCATGGCTATGGGAAAATGGCAGGAAAGATCTCTTTTTAGACCTGATATCCCATGAGCATCCTATGGATTAGTGTCCCACAGCTCTTCCCTTTCACAATTACATGCCAGATCCCCAGTCCCACTTTCTCCTTGCCCTCCTATCTCCAGTTCCTCACTATGTACTCTAATCCTTCCTCCCTCTGATCACCCCCATGCTGTTCCCAGGTCAGTGACCCCACCTCCATACTATAACCCTATAACACTGCAGACAGTGCTGGCTACCTCCCCTCCAGTGCCCTCCTGCAGCCTGATGCTTTGGTACCCAGTGCCACCTATGAACTGTTGAACAGCCAGCTCCAGCCATGTGGTGAGGGCAGCAGCCAAGATTTGCTTACCCTTCCCAGGGTGGAGGCACTCCCTAGATGTTTGTACTCTATGGCCATTCCTTTCTACAGCATGTGGAGAACTTAATATTGCCAAGTCCCACGCGCAGCCAGCTTTGTCTGAAATTGCCAGTGAGGTCAAAAGTTGTTTGTAAGGAGAGACAAGCAGAGAGCAGGAGACAGACAGGAGACAGATGTTGTGTTTTATTAAGAAATCAAGCAAACACTGGAAGTTTGGACCTCTGCTGTATTTAGCTGTGAAAATAAAGCCAGGAGCTACTTATAACTTCTGTTTGCACAACATTCCTCTGAACTGGCTCTGGGGCTTTGTTAATATTGTAGCCACAGCCCTTCAGTGTGGAGAGCAGGAGCCTGACATGCAGACCAGATCCTTCCAGCCATCCCTAAAAGGTGCTGTAAGCTCCTTCCCCATGTCCCACCTGCATAAAGGAGACACAACAGAGAAAAAAACCCCAAAGGAAATAGTGTTCTGAAATTAACATCAATCCTTCAGGCAAGATGAACTTAACAAATATATATTATTTCCAGAAGGATGGTGCTGATTGAAATCTCTCCCTCTGCCTGTAAGTATTCAGGGAGGATTTCTGAGCAGTGCTCACTTGCACTGGACAAGATAGGTACAGAAGGGAAGTGGGAGAAGTGAGTGGGCTGGGCTGATGGGCATTGGGCAGTGAGGTAGAATACAGAGCATCGGTTCAGTCATGGGCAGATGTTCTGAGCTGGCTGGTTGCCCATGGGAGTTGGTGCCCTGGGTATTATACTCCAATTAGTTTGGGTACTGTTTTGTCTAGTTCTGATATTTTGATCAGGCACTAAGGAACCACATATTTTAACTTCTTTTATGCTTAGGTGAGTGATAGATGTCAGTGAGTATGACAGTGGATGTCAGTGTTAGGTGGGGCCATCAATTACGCTTCAGGAGAAATGCTCAGGCTGGTGTTCTAGCTGAGTTACAGAGCAAAGGAAATTCTTCATGAAGGAGCACTGAATAGGAACAGTATTTGGCAGCATTTGCATTGACAAAGCTGTAGGTGTTCCTGCCTTGGATAATCTTGAGTGAAACTAGAACTAGGATGGACTTCTAGCATAAGGAGTGATCCAAGCAGTGAAGTCACACAGATATTTTTACCACTTCTTGGGTGGACAAATGCAGAGAGATACTGTTGTACAGGGTCTTCTTTTTTATTGGTGCTAAGGCTGATTTCAGGGCTACCAGTAAATCAACAAAACATTTCTTCATTGGTGAGCCTTATCAAAAAGTGGGACCACTCTCACATTGTGCAACACGGGTCTATAAAACTCAGGTATTCCCATGGTAAGGAAGAGGCAATCCTTCATCAGGTTGTATGGGATAATACAGGAAAGAGAAATCTTGTGACTAATACTATCAGGCCTCCACAGTATCCACAAAAAACAACTGTATCCTAGGATGCATCAAGAGAGGTGTGGCCAGTAGATCAAGAGAGCTGATTCTCCCTTGTACTCTGCTCTTGTGTGACCCTGCTTTGAATATTGTGTCCAGTTCTGGTGTCCCCACCATAAGAGGGACATAGATCTGTTGGAACAAGTCCAGAGGAGGCCACAAAGGTGACCCAGGGGCTGGAGCACCTCTGCTATGAGGGTAGGCTGAGGGAGCTGGGATTGTTCAGCCTGGAGAAGAGAAGACTCTGGGGGGACCTTATAACTGCCTACCAATACCTGAAGAGATCCTACGGGAAGCAGGGAGAAGGACTCTGCACAAGAGTGTCCAGCGATAGGATGAGGGGAAATCGTTTTAAAATGGGCAAAAATAGGTTTAGATTGGATCTTAGGAAAAAGTTCTTCAGTACAAGGATGGTGAGACTCTGGAATAGATTTCCCAGGTGGGCTGTGGATACCCTCTCCCTGGAGATGTCCAAGGCCACGCTGGATGAGGCCTTGAGCAACCTAGTCTAGCTGAGAGACATCCCTCCCCATGGCAGGGAGGTCACATTAGATTATCTCTAAGGTCCCTTCCAACCTAAGCTATTCTGTGATTCTACGAAAAACAGAGGGAAGAATGCCTGCATCTTTAACATCCCCTGAGAGTTAGCTTCAAGCAGTTTCAAAACCTTAGGCATCAACTGCTGCTCCAAACATTTCTCAAGGCATACTGTGCACCTTCATCACACCCTTTACTGAAACACTGCATGTCTGAACCCATAACCTGTGGACTGCCTCCCACAGCTTTGCTCTGATCAGATGCTGAGGATGGTGACAGTCCCACAGCTGTCTGAGCAGCTCTTGGGTCCTGTAGCTGCACTGAGTAGGACTGAACTGTTCAGGTCTGCACTTGCCCTCTCCACTGCACGTTGGGTGGCACATGGGGCAGGCTCCTTACATGCTGTATGAGTCAGGGATCAAACATGGTGATCTCCCCATGGGCCAAATTTTAAATTATTTATTAAATAAACTCAAAAGTGAGTTTCAGGGAGGCATTTTTTCAGAGACCAGGCATGCTTACAAATAGTATGATAATATGTTAATTCTTTAGATGCAGAATAATTATGGTGATTTTTTAAAAATAGCTTAGTTAATAGAGTTTCTGAAGACAAGAAATCATTCTCTTAATTACACACAGACCTATCTATTGCCCTTTTACTTAGAGGACAAACTGCTTCTGCATTAATATGATTCTGTAATACAAAACTGCCTCTTTTCATATTTTATTTGCTGTTTAGGAATTATTCATCTTTGGTATCAAAAAGTATGGTCTCTGAGACTCATATTGAAACATTACTGTGGTTTCAATGTTTTGGTTAATATTACTTGTTAATAAGCAGCTTCAACAGAAAAACTGATGAGATTTGAACACATTCATGTAAGAGAGATTTTTTCAGTTAGGCAGTTTGCTTGATAGTGTAACAAATGAATCTAATAAAATTCAGTGCAAGACTGTATAGAAAGAAAAGGTGGTTCTAATTTTAAACAAAACAAATTTCACTCATACTCATTCTCTCATATGAAGCACCGGGACATTTGTATCTGTGGGATCAGGGCAGAAATTCTTGTGGTTATACAGATTACAAAGGATGCTGGCTGTTGAGTCCTTATCACATCTCTTTGGTTTTCCTTAAAGGATGGTGTCAAACTGGTTTCTGGACAGGCTCCGACTTCCAGTGTCCCTTAAGTAATGGAGAGATCATATGCTTCAGTGTCTAGTCTTGCTTTGTCTTCAGCAAAATGGTTTTCCTTGTCTGGATATTTTAGGGTTAAGTTCTGTTCCTCATCTTACCACCTTACCCTTGGAGCTTCTATTTGTTCTGTCCAGTTGTCTTGTCACTTGTCTGACTGCATTTTCCATCAATGAACAGAGGTTCTCTTTGCTACCATTTCCTGTTGTTTCTCCCCATGCATTCACAAGCCTCTGTTTCCATTCATAAGCCTTTCTACAAATCTTAGCATTTCTGTTACAGATCTCTACCAGAAGGCACTGAGCAAAAACAAGGAGACCCTCTGGAGATGCTGGTAACAGCTGTTCACAACAACACAGGTGTCCTTTGTGTCAGTGGTTTCTGAAGAGCAGCTGGGTGTCCTGATCTGCCTGGGGGTGCCAGTGTTGGACAGTACTCTTTCTGTTGCCAGATACAAATCTCCTTTGAAAGAGATTGTTTTGGGGATTTCTGTATTTCCTAGAGTCTCAATGTTACTGTTAGTTAAAGAAACCCACTATATTATAACCTATAACCATCCATTCACCATGGATGTGGAGGAGTTTTGTGTCAGGTTAACATCTAGCATAAACTGAAGTGCTGTTTACGAAGATTATTCATAAATTTTGTGTCCTTTCCTCACAGTATTCCTCCCCTATATTCTTTAGCCCTGTCAGCAGTCATCTGTGTATTCATATCCTGTATTTGCATAGACACACTCTTACTTTCTTGTCTCATCATAAAAATATCATTTACTATTCACACACATCTACCACCATTTAAATAGGAGAAAAACACTCAGCAAATTGGAGCAGTGCTCTACGGGCTGCACAAGTGCCTGCTCCCTGAATCTACTCATCTTCTTCAAAGCTGTCGTGTCAGGAGTTAGGTGTCACATTTTCCAGTGGTTTTGTTATCATCCTGACATGCGTCTAATAACTGTAGGGTTTTTAAAGTGAATGGTAGGGGAAGACTTTGCCAGCAGTTCTAGTTAGTTCAAAAACTCTTTTGATAGTTAAAGCCTGAGCTTTTTCTCAAGTTTGTGGTGCTTCTTCAAAATGCATCTTGGGAAGGACATGACCCTGTCTTACACATTGGAGACAGTACCAGAGGCTGGGGTGAACATGGTGTGGGGCTGGCAGGCACTTCTGGAGCATGGTGTATGGCTCTAGGCTAAAGCAGACACACAGGGTTCATTTCTTACAAGGCACACAACTGGGCATCCGCCCTACAGAGCTGTTTTTGCTGCTGGTTTCATAGAAAAACCACAGATACATTTACTGGCAGGGCCTGGGGCCTCAGCTCTGGGACAGACTTGCAGATTACAAAGCCAGTGCTGTGGACCCAGCATCATCCCAGAACATGACAGGTCTCCCAGACCAGTGCCTGGGGAGCTGCACTGATCAAGGGCTCAGCCCCAAGAAGTCTTTAAGAACAGAGCACTACAGTTCTGTTGGATGCAGATGAATCTGCTTATGATCTGACTCTTCAGATTCCTCAGGTATTAGGGACCTTCAATACGCATGCTTGGAAGGACAGACAGATAAAGCAGCTTCTATCTTGTGTTAATTACTCGTGACCCATTCTGTCTATTCCCAGCAAAGTGACTTTCAAAACAAGCCAAGTACCAATTTTCCTGATGGCTGAACATTAAGAATTATGAAGTAAAGTTATGAAACATGCCATTAAAGGAGATTTCAGTCCCATAGTTACACACAAGGACGGTAACTCAGAGTATGCACCAAACTATTAGCAAGCCATAGACACTGTCAGTAAATCTCCATGGGACATGAGCCACTTTCTTGTGTCCGTTTCCTAACACAGCAAGCCTCCTAAGGATGCAGGAGATGCTGCTGTGTGAATAGTTTAGCACCCTTAGACCAGTACCTGGACCAGTGCACAAGGATATTGGAAGGAAACAAGTCTGAGCACCCAGGCAGTGAGTGTCATTTAAACAGTTAAACCTTATGATTATTTAGAGCTTTGGATTCTAAGAACTAGAGTCATGTAACAGTTCAGCAATCCTGCTGCTCAGGCAGATGATTAGTTGTTGCATTCATTAGGGAGTAATGAGAGGAGCTGAAAAGTCCTTCTAGTGACAGTGCTGAGGCAGGCTGACAGAAAATCCTGAAACCAAACTCAACCTGCTGTATGGATACAGCTTGTGTAAGAACAAAACCTAGAGGACATTGCTTGTGAGATGAGGTCCTTGTTGCTAATGAAGGAAGCCTCCAGTCCTCTCAGAGGGGAGTTTTGGGGAGGATAACCTGTACATAGAACTAACAGGATCTGGATTGAGTTCCATATTCTCCTTGTGCAGACAAACAGGTTGTACTTTCCTTCCCCCGTTTCATGAGCTCACACACAACGTGACTTTTCCAAGGCTCCCAAATGTCTTCCATCTCTTGCACACATCCTGCATTTTGCCCCTCAGTAGTACCTGCAACTGTGATGCTGCCAGCCTGACCTTGCATTCCTATGCAGGGTTTGCCCAGTTTACAGGATGCTGTTGTCTGGGGTACAGGGTGGCCCACCTGCCTGTCAGGAACATGCTTGCTTGCTGGCCAACCTCTTGTGGTTTTCACACCCCTCTCCCTCTGGGAAGTCATGAGTGGCACAAGAGAAAGAGCTGCAGAGCTGTGTGATGAGGCAGACATTCTGTTGCAGGATGATGGCAGGGAAAGAATTTTTGTTATGTTCCCCAAATCCATAGAGCCAAAGGGTCTGACGGGTCACTCTTGTGCTGAGAGCACTGTTACTGGAGGCTGTAGTTGTGACACTCCAGATGCATACAGTGCCGTGTGCTCCTGGGCAACACAAGAGCCATTTTCCCCTGCCCTTCCCAAGAGCCTTTTACAGAGGCACAGCAGGAGCCCAGGCTGGCAGGAAGGCAGTGGATCTCCTGCAGTGCAGATTGGCCTCTGGAGACTGGCTCTGTCTGTAAATCTGACCAGATAACTTCAATTCCTACTTCTGTGTATTGCAGAGGGGAGCTCAGTGTTGCCTGCAAGTGCGATGAAACATCATGTGATAAATTACTTAGTTTCTGTGGCACCTCTGGGTACCAGCCACCTCTTCCCAGTCAGGCCAGAAGAGCCTGGGAGGCCATACAACTATTCAGAGGCATCTTTCTGCAGGAATATGAGCTCTGATTACTGACTAGTTCTTTCCATCACAGTGTTCGAAATCCTATTCAAGCCAGTTTCTCGATGTGTTTGAAGCCCATCACATGGCCGTGGACTCAGTCAGCTGGAATCCATACCACATGAAATTCTTTATTTCCTGCAGTTCTGACTGGACAGTCAAGATCTGGGATCACACCATCAAGTAGGTTCTGCTGTGTCCTGGTGTGGGTGGGGAGGTCCAGCCTGACATGCCAGCTTGCCCATGTCGACTCTGCTCATACCTCAGTCTCAGTTTCCCTCTTAGGTGTTTGTATTGCTAATTGCAATCTTATCCCTGTTTCTGAGGCTGATGACTCAGATTCGTACTTCCCAGGTATGTAATATAAGATTTAGCATTGTCTGCCCCAGGAACTTGCAGCTCAGCACAGAGTCTGACTGCTTTGCTTTGGACCTGGCTTTCTTAAGGCAGGACCTACCATGGCAGGGTTCTTCTAGAGCAATGCTGTAGAGAATATCAGGGGCTGGCTTGTGACTTCAGGGGCCAGACACCTCCCAAGAGCCAGAGAGGCAAAATAAACCCCCTAAAAACAAACCATAAAAAAATTGGGGCATTTGAAAATGCATAATGAAGTTCAGAGTTAGTGGTTGAGGAATGTCTGGTTTCAATCAGGAAATCGATTTTGTTGTAAATCATTCAAGTATTTCCTGTTGCCAATACTGCTCTAATAGTCAATGTTGTTGTCAGAATTTCAGAGAGGGAATATCACTTTTTCCTATATGATTATTAACCAGAAAGACTCCATCTTGCTGTGCGTGTTGCTTTCAAAATGCTTTCTGGAGGACCAATCTCAACCCATTTGGGCTGATGCTCACCTTTGCTTTGCCTTTGGTTCAGACCCTGGCTGGTATCTGACACAGGGAAATACCCCATCTCTCACTTCTGCAGCTGGCCTTGAACAGCACAGGCTGCAGCATCAATGTGTTCATAGCTAAATGTTTCAGTTCCAGAGTGGCATATGTTTAAATGAGTTCTTCTCCCTGGGTCTTTTTTTTTACAGGACTCCAGTGTTCATTTATGACCTGAGTTCTGCTGTTGGAGATGTTGCATGGTCCCCTTACTCCTCCACGGTCTTTGCTGCAGTCACTGTTGATGGCAAGGTGAGAGGCTGGGAGCAGCACTGCTCTGATTTGAATTGAGAGAAAGTCAAGGGAGGTTAGGGTTGAGTATGGAGATGGGTCAACCCAATGCCAGCCAAGCGTGCCAGGAAGCTACAGATCCCCAACCATCAGGAATCCACTTTTTCCTATACTTTCCTGCCCTTGGCGTGCATATGCATTGGCATGAATTGCTTACCCATCTCAGTGCTAGTCCTGCTGCATTAAGGTAGGTGTGGCAAATCCATGCAAGTCCCAGCTCCTTCTCATGATGACCAATCAGTGCAGGTGTGCAGTTTGCACATGCTATGAAAAAAATCACTTAACTCCCTGTATGAGAAATCATCTTACTAACTAGTTTATCCCTACGGATGGAGAAATGATGCTCCAGGTCAGAGCACCCCTTGTACAGGCTGACATCAGGGCATTGGTTCTGAACCTCCAAGGTATACAGAAGCAATGGAATAAAGTGTTTATATACTTGTATTGATATTAAAAAATCAATTATAGTAGTATGCCCAGGGTCAGCCAATAGAACTTTTTTCCAATTAAATCAACATTTCCCCACTGTAAGAGGCTGTCTCCAAGAATAATGATTTGGTAACAAAGTACTAAGATCAGTCCTAATACTGATATGGTAGCAGTTATATTTTTGCCCCTAGCTGTCCATGATAGTAGCTCAGATGGTTAATTTGGGCCTGGCAAGTTATCTGTCACCATGGGCTGTATGTTTTGCTAGTATAAATTGGAAAGTCTGTGCAGTTTGGCCAAATTACTTGAGCAAAAAGATGGCCTTTATATATCTCTATCATTAAATTGATGCCTTGGTAACTTTATTGCAGTTTAACCTTTATGTTATAGCAAAAAACTCGTTTCACTGATACACTGGCTCAGGCTGTGAATTTGTCTCTCCCAAGCTAAGCACCTGAAATCTCTTCACTGGGGCACCTGTTCCCCCTGGGCATCTCAGGATGCCACAGCCTACAGAAAGCAGTGTTGATGTTTTTCTCTTGCAGGCAGGGTCAGGACTGGGCCCTTTGTTCATGGTTCTGTCTGTCCCCATTCTCCCATATACGAAATGAAGGTCCTGCAACAAAATGAATGCATTTGCTGTTACACATCCTCTGACTTTTACACAAGTAAAGTTGTGTGTATGTCCTCAAATCTGTCAAGGGTCTTGCTGACATTCACAGCTTTGAGTGCTGGGGTGAGCAGTGCAGAGGACTGTGGGTACCCCAGGTGTGTCCTGGTGCCTGACTGTGTGGTAGAGGGTGGAGATATCTGCAGGCATCCTGGGCAGTGTGAGCAGATAGAGGCTAAACACTGGCCATACTTGGATTTCTTATTCATCTGGTCAGGTTTCTGCAGTGATAGCTCATCTCTAGGGAGGTCTTATGCTACCCACTTAGTCCAGGTTCTTTGTCAGAGCTTTACCTGCTGCAGAGAAGCTCCTATGGACTTCGCAAAAGTTGTGAAATGGGGGTCTTTCCGACCCACCCCTAGCTTGTTCTGCCACTGCTGCAGTCATTGTAGTTGTGTTGTTGCAGAGTCACATTATCTGCAGCATCCATGGGCCTGGAGTTTATATGAGGCTATGGATAAGACAGAAGAATTATCTTTCTTGGCAACAACACTGCACCCAGGATATCTCCCCTTGGCTATCGTACCTTGGATCTAATTCAGTAATCCTAATTAAATCCTAATCTAGTAGGATCTAATTCTGAGTTACGCCTTTAATCCCAGCCTTGGAGAAAGGTGTCCATCAGCCAGGAGTAGCCCAGAACTGTGCTGCCTAGAACAAAAGTTCAAGCAAGAGCTGCCTTCCCATTGCAGCAGGCTGTCCAGGACTGATGCTGATAGAAATTCTGGGCCTCTATGTTAGCCACTAGCCATGCTGGTTGCAGCAGTGTGTGTCTGAGACATGGTTTAGTTTCTGTGTTTAACAGAACCTTCTAGATCTGCAGTGGAAGTGGAATAAATAGTTGTTTGCAGACTTTTCATTCTTGGACATATTCCACTTTGTAGCACACTTGTTGGGAGTAACTCGGCTCCTTGCAAAAGGGCAGCCTCCATTAATGCTGGGGAAAAAATCTGCATTAACAGGATATTAACAGAATATTCTGTGATTCTATGATACAGAAAATTACAGGACGTACAGCCAGAAAAATAAAACATTTAAGGCCTCCTGCTCATAAACAACCTCTAGCTTTGTATCCACACGTAATTATGCCTTCTAAACTTGAAGGTTGCCTGGAGGTGGTTTTAAAATCAGGCCCTAACTGCAGCCTTAATGGGATACCTGGCCTATTTTGAAAAACACATTTCCGTGTTCAAAATGATACTGTGTGTCCAAAATGTGTGTATCGGCTCCTTAACTTCCAAAACTGACTTGGAAATTGGACCATTTTAGAATCTAAAAATTTCTCAACCCTCATGAATCCAGAAGGTGGAGATTTAAGAAAAGCTGTAAATATCAGGGGCATTTTGATAAAACGTGTGTCAGCTGCTGGGCATCTACTTTGGACAGCACCACTTCTGCATAAATGATCCGAGTGTGCCTGTTCTGCTGCTGGTGCAGTGAATACTAACTGCTGATATTGCTCTATATCATGTTCTGGGTATTTCCTTAGTCTTCTGCTCTGCTGGATGGCCATTTTATTCCAGAATTAGCATAAGTGATTTGCAATGAAAATTGAAATACAATAAAATGATCACTGAGATGTGCACATCTATGCCAAAACCGCCTGGAAAAAAGCCTTCCCAGTTCTACAACTACGTGCCTAAATAAGTGGCCTAATTTTAAAAGGACTGGACAGCCAGCTGCTTTTACAGAACCTAGTCTGTGCTGGATGTGCTCCGAGTGGTTGTTACAGAGCATTCAGCTTTGGTTTCAATCAGTGTCCTAAGTCCTTTGTAGTTTTATTCTGTGATTGCAATTTAGATGACACTTAAATTCCTTGAAGACTCCACAGTGATTCCTAAAGCAGACAGGTGGAGAGATCTGTTCTTTCTAAACATGACTCCTGCATCTCAGTTGGCTGGCAGAAGCTCTGTGGTCCCTCCAGGCCATCTCCTAGAGGCACCTGGGTGCAGATACTGATGTGATTAGCACTGATATAAAATGAGGTTAGAAAACACCTAGTTTAGGTTGTAAATGGTAAAAGTGTGACACGAAGGAAAAAGATAACTGTGATGAGTGACATGATTTGGAAGTAAAAAAATCATAGAGATGGATTTGGATGCCTGGACCATTACACTTAGGGTGCAGGAAATCTGGGGATGTTGGTCAGTTTATTGTAAGGGCATAAGGCAGAGAAACAACATTCCTGTCGCATTCAGCAGGATTTGCCTTTGAGAGTTTGCTTTAATCCCATCTCAAACTTACACGTAAAGCAGAAAAATAAATAAATTGAAATATGTAAAAGTGGCAACCATACCTGAAATTTCCTTCTTGGGCTTCTTTTACTTCCTTTCCTTAAATAAAGAAATGGTGTTGGCACATTGTGCTGTGCAGGGGCACCGCTGCAAATCTCCACTTCTGGATCACTAAGGGCATGCGGATGCTTTCTTGTGCTTAATTCACGCATGAATTGTTATCTCTGTTAAAAAATGCAGAGACATTCGAGTTGCAAGTGTCTCCAGATGGGTGGATCTCAGGCTGTGCACCACAGCTGCCCCATGAAATGATTGTAATGGTGTGGTCAAGCTGGGCTTGTTCAGTCTGGAGAAGGAGCGCAACAACAGCCTGACAGTCCCTCAAGGAAGTCATCAAGAGGTCAGAGCCAAGCTCTTCACAGCAGTGTGTGAAGGGACCATGAGATACAACGGCTGAAATGAGTTGAAATGTGAAGCTTGGACTGGATATGAGGAAAAACTTCCCCTGTGAAGGCAGTGAAGTAATGGAACACCTTGCCCAGAGAGGCTGTGCCATCTCTGTCCATGGAGATTTTCAAGACCAGGTTGGGTAGAGCCCTGAGCAACCATATCTGACTTCAGAGCTGATCATGCTTTGGGCAGGAGGCTGGTGCAGAGACTTCTGGGGGTCTTAGCCAACCTGAATTACCTTCTAACTCTCTGACGCTATGAAATGTCCTTGTGTATGAAGGAGGGTCCCAGGAGTTTCACAGCAAGCTTGGGAACATGCACTAAGTACAAGACCATTTGCTTTCATGTTTTTGTGGTCTGTGTCCTTCATGACTAATGCAGCCAGAACAAGGTGGTGGTATAGCCATCTTTCAGTAAATATTGATAGCCTCAAGTTAAATGCCATCCAAGTGTGCACTCTGCAGAGAAAGCTACTCAGACATACGCTCCAGGGCTTTTCCCCATTATTGAAACTGTTGACCTTTCAAGATGTGAAATACTTGAAATGACACATACCTCCAGGAAATTATTTAATAGTTTGTGCTGCTTAGGAAGTGAGTGTGCCCTTTCTTGCTTATACAAACATGCTTTACTGATCAACTGTTTTCTATGGGAAGTCTTGAAGACCAGGTTCCTGTTGTATCTCACTTACAGGAAAAGATGCTGAAGAAATACCTGTTGTCTTGATACCCATCCTTTCCCAGCTAGGAGAGAAACACATGTTTAGCACTGGCATGCGTGTGTGTTCATAGAGCAATTTGCAGAGACTCGCCGCCCATTTATCATTGGCAGCAAAAGCCAATCTCTGTCTTTAAAAGCATGAACAATTTTGCAGATAAGAGGCTTGCAGAACCTTTCAGGCTTTCAAATATTTCACCAGCTATTTTGGACCTAATCCCGCCTTTCCTTGTAGGGCATGATTCAAGGGAGCCAAAAGACTTTTCAGCATCAATCAATGCTTTTGTCCAGGGGAGTGAGGACTGTGAACCCCTCATGGCTACAGATGTCCCTGCTGCATCTGAGTCTTTCCTCCTACCCTTCTGCAGTAGTCCATGAGTTCATCCATGTCTTATGGGCCCACCACTAGTTCTCCAGGGGGCTGGGATGAAGTGTCTCCTGGCTCTCTGCAACATGGCTGGGGCAATTGCTGGGGTGTGAAAACACTAAATGAGTGCAGGTCTCTTTACTGTCACCCAGAAGGACCTTTGAGTAGGCTGAAGTGGGCAGGGGCTTTCTTAAAATGGCTTTGAAATTGCATTCACAGCATAAGTGGTTGTTTTCCGGTAAAAGTGTTCATTTTCTTCTGACACAAAACCTAAAAGACTCTTTCTTATTCCCTGCTGAATCTCTGAGATTGATGTGGATTGCTGGGCAGACTTATGTCTGCTTTAAAACAAGGCTGGTGGCATGTCAAAGCTCAATGAGGTAGACAGGCAGAGTCCCTGGAATTAATGCTTCCTCCACTTTGTGCCAGATGAGCTGTCCTCCCTTCTCCTCCCCCAGCCACCAGTTTCTCTGTGCATGGACATTTATCTCCCCTAGCAGCTGCTTTTAGGGATTAAAGCTGGCATGGAAGAATTTAGTTTGGCCTGTAGGGTCTGAGCCCTCATTTCTATCCTGCTGTAGCTCCCATCCTATCACAGGGTGAGCTGGTGGGCAAGCCTCAAGATGTGCATCAGGCACCTCAGCACAC
This sequence comes from Todiramphus chloris collaris, assembly GCA_025345505.1. Classification (NCBI taxonomy): domain Eukaryota; kingdom Metazoa; phylum Chordata; class Aves; order Coraciiformes; family Alcedinidae; genus Todiramphus; species Todiramphus chloris. The sequence goes on along the minus strand of JANVCC010009967.1, from coordinate 1,465,674 downwards.
TACTTGCTCACTCACATCCCTATCTACTGAGTTGCAGGTGAGATGACATCATCTGATAAAGGTAAACCTTTTGTTGGTGGCTTTGCAGGAATTGTTTCTTACACAGATGCTTGCACATCAGTTTTGCATGACTAGAGCTATTGCCCTTTCAGGTTATGAAATACAGCATTTTGGTGAAGCTCACCTGCTGAGATTAACTAGTTCATTCAGCCACACAGGAACCAAGTTTGCCTTTTTCTGCTTGCATGGACATTACGTGAATAAAAAAATGGCTGGGGCAGAATATCCAAAGATTTCATTGATTCACCTGTTAGACTCAGAAAAAGAAACCTGCTGGGGACACAGACCCCGTCAGGAGTATCTGTGAGGGTTTAGAAAGCTGGTCCTGGGTGCCTCTCTGCTCTTCATCACAGTCAGCTAAGAATGGCACCTCGCATAGGTTTCCATTTGCAAGTGGGAGCACTGAGAGCCTCCAGCTGTCTGCCCCATCCTGCTGTACAGACAGTAGCTCCTGAACCTTGACGTTTATTGCTTGGCATTTTATAATGACCTGAAATCTATGCTGGTTTGTTTTAAATGCCAGTCTCCAAACTGTGGCAGTTTCACGTGTGCCTTATGAACAGCTTTTCTGGCCTGCCATGGGGCAGCAGGCGGCAGAGAGCAAGTGGCTGCTTCTCCCATCAGACTCAGTGCTGCCCTTGCTTGTGTGACTGCATGCCTGTGCTCACGCCCCAGACTCCAGCACCGACTCTCCATGGTGGGGCATAGCCAGGACCCTGCCAACCTGTGAAGAGATGGAGCTTGGTCCTAGTCTATGAGGACATAGTTTCATCCTGACATCAAGGGCTGGGCTGTGAGTGGCATCAGAGAGCAGGAAGGGGGACTGGCACAGCTGTAATGTATTCACATAGCACAGCCCTGGGAGGTTTGCCCCGAGGCACATAAGGGGCTAGTTGAAACCGTCCCCTTCCTCTTCACTGGGTATCTGGGATGGGATGGCAGAGTGAGGAAGTGTCAGAGGACTGGAAGACTCTTTACCCAGTATTTGGGAGCATGACAGTGCAGAAGAGACTAGGTAACCTAAATATGCTATCCAGAAAGATCCTGGGACAAACCATTGAATGATCTGTTTGTAAGCACTGCTAGATAAAGGAACAGACGGTCTAGTAAGGCTTTAGCAAGGCCATATCATATAAAATTGATCTAATACTGCTCTTGGGAGTAACAGGGCTGGTAGATCAGTGGGAGGAGATGTAGTACATGCTTACAGGTTTATGTTGGGAATGGTGTTGGCACAAGCCCATAAGCAAACTACAAGACAAGTGAAAAGGGGGATGTGGCATGATGGAAGTCATCCTCATCAGGGTGTGCAGTGCAGCTAGGCATGCTTCAGGGATGGGGGCAGGTGTTGAAACCCAGCAGTAATTGTGGGGGGACTAAGCGGGCAGGACTTACAAGTGCCTTGGTGCCAAAACTGAAATTGGAAATGAACTCGACAACCTCAGCAATCTGCAATCAGTGAGATGAAATTCAATAAAGCTACAAAGCAAATGCGCAATATGAAATGAGCACTAATTGGGGAAGCAGCAGGACTGTAAGGGGGGCTGGGGAGGGGGCTGCCAGCACTGCCATGCTCTAGCCAACACTCTGCTGCTGAGTCAAACCACAGGAGATGCAGGGGAGAGTCACCCCAGGAGCACAGCTGGGGCTCCATCTGGGCTTCAGATGGTGGTCTCTAAGAAAGGATCATCTCTGCTGCAGGAAGGATCGCAGCATGGTGTAGAGGTGCTGGCTGCCACCACCAGCCTAGCTATTGCATGAGTTCAGCACAGATTAATTCCTCTGTTTGACTTTCACCTTTCAGAAGTGGTTTGGAAAGTAACATTAAACTTAGTACAAACGTGAAGAGCAGAAGGAGGCTTTGTGATTCATTCCAAAAGCATGCTATTCATGTTAAAGAGAAAAAAAACCAACAGTCACAGGCAACGTAAGGGAATCATATTAGTCCAAACTGAAGTGCAGCCAGCTCAGAGGTAGAATGTATCAGCTATTTAGCACCAAATAGCAGTGTTAAGAACTGTGCAGAACCAAGCCGTGAAGGAAATTATCCTAATCACTGAGACCCTCAGAGCAGAGCCAGGCTGGCAGAGTCAGCAACTGAGGAGGACATTAGCTCAGATAAACAAACGCTTCCTTGTAAAACAATGTAACAGAGTTTCTAGAAGAGGCCAAATGATCCTCAGCCTGCCTGAATGAACAGCAGCCCTTGTACGTATTCAGGCTTTGATTTCTTACTGGCTTGTGTGAGTTGAGCCAGATCGGCTGATAACTGATGCTGTTTTTCTACCTTGTCAAATTGGAAGTGACCCAGTTCTTACTGAATGAGGAAAAGCTGAGAGATGCAGAACTACATGAAGAAACTCCTACAGTTAAGCCAGGTGACACAGACATTCTCTTCCCTACAGTGTCACACACCCTGGAGCAGTGGGCTGGGCTGCTGCAGGGCAGAAGGATGTGCGTAGCCCTCTCCCATACCACAGGACCTACAGGTGACTCCCAGCTGTCAAAGCTCACCCATCTCAGCCCGAAAAAGAAGCTTTTCACAGATGCCTGCTTATCCTCCCGAGCTCAAAGCTACCTCTGAACATACCTACAACAGAGCTGGAGTACATCCTTTTCCAAGTATCATGCAAATACTGTGAAATCCTGTGAATTTTAGGGTCTGTCTAGTGCTAGTATTAGGGCAGCCAAAGGCGAGCACTCCTGTGATGTCATCACAGAAGCAGGGAGGCAGTGGATGTTTTCTGAGTCAAGTCTCCTTTCCTCCTGCCAAGCTCCATAGTGCCCTGGGTGCCGGAGGGACCAAGTACTGTCTTACGACTTTTATTTGTGACTCAAAAATGTCCTTCTAGAGAAAATTAACTGTATTGGAGACTCTTCTGGCTGCAGTGGGAGTACAGCAGTCTTGCAAAGTAAGGCCTTCACCCCATGGCAGCTTGGCTTTGATGCATGCTGGGGCTGCCCTGCCTGCCCAGTGCCTTTAGGATGCTCCAGCAGCTGTCTTGGTGCTAAACAGGGGCTGGGTGTGTCCTGCCCACTTGCTAACTATATTACCTGAGAGTTTGAGAAAAATCATCTGTGGAGTTTGCAAATGGATAAGGTGTCATTATTCAGTCAAGAACATGGGGTAAATCCATCACAAGGACAGTGAAAGCAAAGCAGTGAAAGAGATGTCAACTGGTAAAGGGCAGCGTGATATTAAATTATCCCTCACCTTTTGCTCTTGCACTGATTTTATTCTTTGTTGCCAAGTTACCAGGTACATCTGCCTTGTTCTTACACACACATATATTTTCCCCCCAGCCTTGGTTCTGGTTGCTGTCAGGTTGTTTCTGAACATGCTAGCATTGCCCAGGTTGCTGCTGGGGAATGAAGGCTCATAAGCCTGGGAGAAAAGGACAGCAAAGGCTGCAGCCTCAATAAGACCCAGCATGGGTTCAAGGCATGCAATAAAGATACGGTAGGTCAAAGTAGCTCTGGATTAAAACTGGAGATAGGTCGATTCAGGTTAGACATTAGGAAGAATCTCTTCCCCATGAGGGTGGTGAGACACTGGCACAGGTTGCCCAGGGAGGTGGTGGAAGCCCCATCCTTGGAAGTTTTCAAGACCAGGCTGGATGGGGCTGTGAGCAACCTGCTCTAGTGGGAGGTGTCCCTGCCCATGGCAGGAGGGTTGGAACTAGATGATCTTTAAGGTTCCTTCCAACCCTGACAATTCTGTGATTCTGTGATTCATCTCCCTTCTTCATGGAGCACGGAAGTCAGTTAGTTTGTACTGCTGGCAAAGAGGTTAGTTGTTTTTGGGTGCTGCTGTTTGGAGGGTCCAGTTCTCCCCCAGATGCCCTGTCATTTCCCTCCCTGGGCTTCCCAGGCTGATGTGCTGCAGAGCAGGTGATGACAGCAGAATATAAGGACAGAAGGGTCCAAGTAACCTCAGAGCTGAAGAGCAGATGAGATCCTGGACTGACTTTCAGGCTCTAAGTGCAGTTTGCAGAGTGGTTAGGGAGAAATGAGATGTTCAAGACCTGAACATGTTTTAATGCTGGAGCTTTGGACATACACTATACTGTGCAGACCCTCAGTGGGAAACCACTGGATTTTGGGAGGTGGAATGCATTTGTGTGGTTCATAGAAAGAGGAGCTGTTGGTCTGGATGCATCTGAACTTGATTTCTTCTCTGGGTTTTAGAAAGTCAGGCATCAAAGCAGCTCATTTATGTCTAATATTTTCTGGAACTGTGGTACAGAAGAGTTTGATCCATTATTTCCTGTACATCAAGCATGGGGGGTCTGTCGTTACCCTGATGGTAATTTTAAAATATTCTTATTGAATAAAAAAGCATCAGACAGAGACTGCAGGACTGTGGTCATCTGCTTAAATTCAGTGCTACTTTTCAGGGGCTATTCACCAGAGTTACTGTCCTTCCATCCAGGAAAACTTTGCTTTGAGCATCTGCCTGGCATATCTACCAACAGACTATCCAGCACTTTGGGGTTGTGAGTCTAGGTTTCTGTTGATGGTTGTTCATGTCAGCTCATAAATCCTCATGCTGCAAGAAACTGCTTAGCTCAACAGCTTGGGCTTCACCTGGAGGGTGGTACATGTCCTCCTGCACTTTCTTGGAGTCTGTACACATGTTTACAGTGTACACACGTTTACAGGGACTGTAAATAAAATACTTGTAGTCATTGGTTATAGCCCCATGCATTATTCTCCCTGGAGATCTGCAGCAAAACTGGGGGAAGCAGAAGAGAGTTCTTGCTCTTTCCTACTTCAGACGTTTCAGGTTTCTTTTACCTCTCACTCTCTGTACCTCTCCCCAGGTTTCTTTGTCTTGGAATCTGATTTATGTCCAAGGAACTGGCCACATATTTTTCCTAAGGACTCTGTAACAAAAGAACTGAAATGCTCTTTCTCATTATCTGAATTCTCATTAGCAGAAAGAATGAAGATGTCTGCTGTGTTCTGCAAGCAGCAAGGCTGCAGGCCCTACAGATAACTGATTTGCTTCTACAGGCTCTGCAGAAGATATCTGATAAAAGCAAGTTTGTTGTCATGAGGTTTCATATCCCTCTCTGGGGACATGCACCATACTGGAAACACTTTCTGACGGCTGAAAATCAAGAGGTTTCAAACCTCCTCTCTGTAGTTTCTAAACTGCTCCTGGATGAAAGTGGGTGAGTGTGGTGGACCCAGGTCTCAGAACCTGCAGGGAGGGAAGTGCTGGGACTAGTTTAGTCAGCATGAGAAGTGGCATGCAGAGCTGGAAGGAAAGAGGCTATTCACAGGGGAACCCTCACTGATTTGTAAGCTCTGACAAGGCTACTGCTTTGATATTCTTGTTCCTATACAGTTCTCAGTACCACTAAAACTCAAGCTGGTGTCCCAGCACAGGCACAGCACTGCTGTGTTGCTACAAGCTACCTTCCCATCAAAGTTACACTTTCTGCTTTAGGGCCACGGAGCAAGTTACTGTGTTTCCCATGGATTCACTGAACTGTGAAGTGCCATATTCTGACAAGCATTGCCTTGCTGTGTTACTGGAGATGAAAGTTTTGGGTGATGCTGTGGTACTGAGTGAAGCATCAGGGACTGGATGGGTATAAGCAGGCCTGCACTGTGAGCTGTAGGAGCCCAGGATGATGTGGCACATTGTATGTCAGAGAATATGTAAACAGAATATGTATGCTTGTCTGACACACGTAGAAAGTTATACAAATATAATCTCTCATCAAAAATGTTGGTTTGCACCAGCTTCCTTACAGTGTCTGGGTGGCAGCTCTCATTTGGGTGCTGCTGGATGGATGTCTGTCCTGAGAAGAAGGTTGCCCTGTTGAGGCATTTGCTCTCCGTGTAGAGTAGTTTGGATATAGCTCTGATTCTGGTCATCCTGACTCCCCCTGAGTCTAATACTTCAGTCACACATGGTGCTGAGTGGCACTTCTGTGGGCCATGGTTGCACTTCTCTGAGCCATATGCTCCAAGAAGGCTCATTTTGAAAGGCTTGAGAAGCCATCTTTGTATGTAGGCAGTGTTCTGTAGTCTGGACGAGTAGGAGCTGTTGGTGAGTCTCTGGGGTGAGCGATCCAACTCAATTCTACTCCACAATCCTTAATCCCAGGACCTGAGACAGCAGAGCATCTTATGCAATGAGGAATCTCAAGGGAGAACTGAGTGTTTTCAGTCAGAAAACCCTGTCCCAAGCCCCAGGCGGATCTGCAGATGGTACTGGTCACATGCAGCTCTGCTGCTTTACAGCACTGTTAAACTACCTTAAATGTTTTGGTAAAGCCCTGTGCCCCTTCTAGGTTACTCCCAAAGCACCAATAACAGTGTTGTCCTGAACCCATTTCCCACTCTTCTGAGCGTGCCTGCGAGACTCTAAATGAAAGCATCTGAAGCCCGTCCCTAATGCCCATGGCCCAACCCTCCATCTGGACTGTCTGACAGATGATAGGAGGCTGATGTTTCCAGCTGAAGAACTGAAATAGTTTGTTCTTTTCCATGATTCCCTTGGCAAAAGAAAAGAAGGCCATTTGTTTAGAAGCTCATAAAAGAGAAGCTTTATAGTAGGAACATTCATAAACTTGTTTGCTTTTGACCTTCTCTACGTTGCTGACGGTTTTGAGTTCTTGTCCCAGGCATTGTGCTTGTCTGGGCTGTCACTGACATTTTTGAAAAACAGCCTCACCCAGAGTCATTTGCATTGCTCAGCACTCCAGCACTGAGCCTTCAGACACATTGTCTCTCTCTGCAGTGCTGGGTAGGGTGTGCAGGTGTGATACCTTGACAGCCTTTAGAACAGCAGTGCAGACCTGTCTGCTGAAAAGAAACCTGGCCGCCAATTCCATGGTGTTTTGTTTGTTTGTTTGGTTGTTTTTTTTCCTAGATTAATTAATGCTGCTCAAGCAGTGGGCATTTCCCAGGCTCTTGGGTTGCCAAACATTGACTTTGTGCCACTGGCAGTGGAGGGGAGTGAAGAGGTGAATCATGCCCTTAAATTAATGAAAGTGTATTCTGTGAAGTCAAGCAATTAAATATTCAGTGAGTGTGGGTCATGGGGGGCTGATACGCTTGAAAGTGAGCTTGTTTCTTTTCAGAGATAGTAAGGCAGCAGGCATGAAGTACAAACCAGGACAGCCCCATTTATTTATGCTGAGAGGCAGGAAAATTGGGATTACCTTGGCTGGACTGTGGGACCTCAGGTATCAGGTCTAGATTCAGAATTTAATGCTGGCATATGATATTCTGAGAAGATAAAAATGAGATACTTTTTTCCACCTATGCTTCTGCTGACAGGGCAAGGACTGTCCAAACTGTGTATCCTCATCTGTGGCTGATGCTTTGGATTCCTTCTTGAATTATACTGTCACAGCTTTCTTCAAAATATGCCTGAGAACTCTATCCACTTTTCAAGCTTTTCCCCATCTGGAAAAGTCTTATTTGACTTCAGTCTGGAGGGACTCTTTCTGATCTTGTTTTCTGCATTTGTAAAAGCTTTACATGGTTCTCCTGCTCAGACGAAGCACATCACAAATTGCTAGATGTTGAGTCCTACAAAGACACAGCAGCTCATGAGTCTGTGTGGGACACATGTGCTTGCATGTTGCCCAGCTCTTTTCTGTATATGGATTCAGATAAAATTCTCCAACTCATTGGTGTGTGGTGGGAAAGTACATGTACTGACTTGATACAAAACCTGCCATGCTTTTTTGAATAAGCTTTTATAGGGCAACACTGGCCAATTTCAGATAATTCCTAAAATCAAATTGTGAGCATGGCACCATGTTGAAGTAATATGTCTCATCTGTCTCCTAAGTGGTGGTAAACAGGACACAGCTGGCAGAAGATGTACAAGTAGTTCATTCCTAATTTCTCTCGTATTCCCAGTGTCCTTGTTAGCATAAAATATTCCCTTCCTTTAGTTTTTGTAAAGACAGAAAAGGGAAAAGAAACATAAGGTTCGAAGTCTCCACTGTGGAGTCAAGGTGGCAATCCAGCATGCTGGAGACTGCTCGCTTCAGCATGGGGGAAGGAAGGGATGTCATGTTTTATTAGCCTTTGCAAGCTGTAACAATGATGGTAGCTAATTGCGGTTATTGGGAAGTAATGTTAACACAGTCTCTCGAGTAACTACCACTGTTCCCTCTGGAGTCATGACGAAACGTGCATTGCCATGCAGTTGATGAAGTGTCAGGTCTGTGTCACTGCTGTATCAGTGCCATAGATCTGAGGTCCATGTTGGTGGGAATCCAGAGTGAAGGGGGCCTCTGTTCTGTCCCCCTCCATCCTCACCTCTCCTGTTTGGCCAGTCTTTACCTGGCACTTCTTGTGATGCTGTGGGAAAAGGATGTGTGTGGAGGTATAGCATCCAAAGTGTCTGGACTGGAGTAGGCTGCCAGCACCAAGCTGTCCTGTGCTGTGCATTTGCCTGCATTTCTCTGGCTTTGTCCCAAGGTACACCCTTAATCATATGGTCCGTGTTCCCATCACTTCCCTATTAATTACTGGTTTGAGCCTTTTATGTTATTATTAAGCTGGAAATGTTGGAAAGCTCTGCAATAAGGGGTAATAAGTATTTCTGACAGCATTCCTCGCTTTGTGCATCAAACACCTGGCTGTCTCATTACTTGCAGCACTGAGAAGGGAGATGAAGACCTGTGGGGTTAGCAATGCTGGCTCTGAGCCTTCTCCAGTCCAGATCAGATGCAGCCTTGCCAAAGGTCTGGGAAAGAGCTTGCACCCACATCAGGTAACTAGTACTCCCCGCTATGAGTCCCTGCAGAAGGGGAACAGTCCTCCAAAAGCAGCAGGCAAGTTCTGCACACTGGTTACTTAAACGAGGACAAAGGCTCTGACTGCAGATGGTAATTGTGTGGTGAGGCTACATTTACATGGGACCTTTCTCTCTGATTTCTCCAGCCATTGTTCTGCCACTGAGGGATGTTCTTGCCTTATTAATCCCTTTTGTGTTCTTTTCCTTTTTCTCTCCAGGCCCATGTGTTTGATCTGAGCATTAATAAGTATGGAGCTCTTTGCACCCAGCTAGTGGTGGCCAAGAAGATAAATAAACCAACCCATATCCAGTTTAACCCTGTATACCCTATTGTCATAATTGGAGATGAACGAGGCCACGTTACCTCCTTTAAGCTGTCGCCCAATCTGCGCAAGATGCCCAAGGTAAGAATGACCTGCATGTCCCTAAGGGAGGTACCAAACCACAGCAGGTCTCTTTGTGCCTTACCTTCTGTGCAATGGTGTTGGCAAATCTGGTCTCTCTAGCAAGGTGCTTGAGATTACCTCGAGCCTCTGAGTCCTTCCACAAGAGGCCATGCTGCCTCTCTTCTTGTGCTACTGGATCATCAGAGACCATTCCCTGACCACCATATCATCTCTCTTGTAAATGAGCAAGCACTATCTTTAATTTGTAAGGTGACTTGGGATCCTTTTCACAAGTGTCAGCAAGGAGGTCCATGTGCCTCTGTGAGTTGGTGAAGTCCTTTTTCCCACCTAGCCATGAGGGCCACTCATGAAGGATGATGACCTCTCCCTGTCCTTCACTAGACTTTCTGGGCCTAGCTATGAGATGAATGTCTGTAAATGGAGTGTCCTTTCTGAGCCTATGTAATTCTCATATCTGGTTGTCTCTTGATTAGTGGAGCTTTTTCAGTTTCAGGCTTTTTTAGAACTGATCCAAGAAAGCAGTCTCTCAAGATGATAATCTTTTATTTATATACCCCAAAGGCTTTATATACTCTACTAACCTACTGTATTAGGCAGGGTCTTTGGCCAGGAATTAATCATCTCCAGAGTCTTCTGCATGATTTTTAAGAAGTTCCTTCAGCCAGACACCGCTGGAAAAGTGAATTTTCCCTGTGCTGAGGGGGCCTAGGAAACACAGTAGCATAGCAGTCTGTTTGGGGCTGAGTGCAGGAGCTGTGAAGGAGAATATCTTATATGCTTCATGCTTTTCTATTTCCAACAAAACCAGCCTGAGACCATCCAAACTCTCAAGGCTGTCACCAGCTTGGCAAAGGGTGAGTTTCCTTATTGCTTTATAAGCCCTTCCTGGGTGTGGGCAAGCATCGTGTTTGCCATGGACCCTGGGTGCACATCAGTGGAGATGGGTCATGCACATGTGTCTGCTTTCTTACACATCCCAGCTGTGGGCTGACCAGTGCCCAGCAACGCCGTGCTGTGAGTCAGAATGAATTTGAATGCTTCTCTCCACTCCTGGTGGCCAGCCTCAGCCCTCTGTGCAAGTAGGAATGGTGTCATCTCCCTTTGCCAACTTTCTTCAGAGACAAATTGTATGCTGTTGACAAAGCAGTTCAAACTGTGAGTTCAGGAGTGGCTAAATCACTTATTGCTAACCTTAAACCACTTGACTCTGTATCCCAGGCAATGTATAAATGGGATGGAAATGGACTCTGCTGCACTGATGTTATTAAGCTATCTGTCTTTTGATTATTTGGTTAGGTTTGAAGGGACACTAAACACTGAACTAAACATTTTGTGCACATGCAGGGAAGAAGGAGGGATGTTCAGGCATGGCTAGTGATATGTGCAAGTCCCCTCTTTGAAAGAGATGAGAATTTGAAACAGATGACAGGCAGTGTTGGTGCCAAAGTGGTGGATCTGGCCCAGCCAGCTCAGTGGCCTTTCCCTGCCACAAGTAGGCAAAAGAGATGGGTCACTGAGCCCATCTTTTGTGACTGATATGGCATCTGCTGTGCCAAATGCTGGTGACGAGGCCTGTGTGGTGAGGTTTACCTGATGCAAGTGGGTGCTTTAACAGAGTGAAGTCAAGCCCTGGCAGAACAGGCAATGCTATCCACTGCATCCTCCTGTCCACCTCCTCCCTGTGCCACCACCAGCCTTTGTGGCCTTAATTAGCAGCAAACCTCCAGCCATGATTGCAGGAGTATCATCTCACTGGGGGGCATCAGATGTACTTCCAGAGTATTGATCCTGGCTCCTCTGAAGATCAGGTCAGCGTGCTTTTTAAACCTTTACCCCATTCATTCAGCTTTCCTCGGTAAAATGACTTCACTTCTCCCTCTTTTCCAGGAGTCCCCAGAGCCAAGTTAACAGTTGCAGAATATCCATAGATTTTTTTTAAGTAGAGAGGATCCAAAACTGTGCAGAGGAGTCCCAGCATCCCAGCTGTCTCCTTGCAGCTAGAGAAGCCTGTCTGTGTCTGGCTCAGTACCTGGGTACCCCAGTTTGTTTTCTCCAGCACTTGACCTCCTCAGAGCCCAGTGGGAAAACCTGCCTAACACCCAGGAGGACAAGCCATAGCCAGTACTTCTGAAGGTTGGGCCTTCACATCAATCTTAACATCTGCGAGCTCAGCTGCCTGATCTTGTTTCAGCAGCTCCTTTGGAGATGGGAAATTGCCTGTTGTTGAGGTCTGACAGAACTCAGGGTGCCAATGGGACAGGTCAGCCAGGGGCTCATCCAGGTCCCACTGCCCCTTTGTTTCACACTGGGTTTTGCCCATGAAGCTTCTCCACCAGCTTCTCATACTGCTTCTGACAGGTATGACTAGCAGACTAATCACCCATTTTCGCAAGAGCTCTTAATAGCCGCATGTCATTCCAAACCCTGTTCTTCTCCTAAAAATAGATGGGATGCTGTCTGCTCCATGTTCTGATGATTCCTTGGCCGTCGCTGGGCTTCTATGATAGGGCTCACCAAGAAAGACTGAGCTATCTTCATCCCAGTGGGATTTCAGACGTTCAGAATTTATTCTTGTTTGCCTCTTAGTTAAAGCCAGTGCAATGAGTAAGTGGGAATAGGGAAGGTAAGGACTACTCCTGAGTTCTCACCAGACCTTGGTTCATTCCTCTCCTCATGCCCTTGAGCAAGGAGGAAGGTTCAAGAGCACTTTAAATAATTTGCAGGGCTGATCTACAGCTTAATTAATTCACGTTTGTAAAACACTTTGGCATCTTTAAGAAGTGTCACTTAATACTCCCAGTTTTTGCTGTCAGTGTTGTTAACGCAGACGCATTTATGAACACCTGGCAAAACAAATATGCCAAGGGGGGCAACTTCGCAAAAGCACTCAGGTGGCATTTCCAGAACTGGCTTTCAGCAAGACATGCAGTAAGAGCTTCAGGAAGATGCCTAAAACTCCTTGTGAGCTTTGTCCTCCCAGATCATTTAGTGGCACATGGGAAAAGGTGCATTTGTTGTTGAGAAGGGCTCTGCCACCTATCAGGCACTGTTTTCAAGGGCACACCCATGTGCACAGAGGATACAGGGGTCCCTGTGCTCATGCCAAACACAGCGGGCATCTTTGTGTCTTTGCCCTGGTGATTTGTGACATACTGAAGTCTCTGTGGCAGGACAGAGACATCCCCTTGCGCTGAGACAGAGAGATGTATTTAGTTCCATGAGGTGTGATCCTGGTAAAGCTTTTCTGTACCTATTACTGTTGTCTTTAGATTGTGTGAGTCCTTGGGAGTCCTGGGAGTCCTCTGGGAGCACACTACCCAACTGCTAAGCATGTCCTCCAAGACTCTGGGGAGCATGGAGGTTGTGGGGACAAAGGCAGCTGAACCCAAACCTTGTGGGGAAAGCAGAGCTTGCTGAAGGTGGGTTTGCAATCAAACTACCACCAGCAGTGTCCTGCATGGGCCACACTGAACACCCATCTCCCTGAGCACCCAGACCTGCCTGGGCAGAAAGCTCATGCCAGCAGGTACTGTCCTCTGCAAGGAGACCTGGTGAAACTGGTTTGGGTCCTTCTGCTCAGAGCTCAGAGGGGCAGAAATGCTTGCAGTATTTTGAGATGCAGCAGGAGGATCAAGTGGCTCTCTGCTGTCATCCAAGCCACTTTTGGGCTCCAAGCACTCCTTAAATATTGCAACAGTTGTCAGGCAAGAATTGTTTAACTAATAAAGTATTGTTCCTAATTTGTAACAGCTTTGGTGGTTGAGTTCACCCGAGGGAAGTGTTGCTGTACGAAGAATCAGTTTGGGGCAGAGCTGTTTAATTAGTAAGCCTTCCAGGTTTCATTCAAGGGTTGGAAGAAATTAAAGCATTTTGTCATCACAGTCAGAAGAATGTAGCTGCTCATGGCCTTTGGTTTGTTTTTAAAAAAATTATAAAATAGCCTGACACAACCCCTGTCAATGCCAAAACTAAGCAGGAGATAGTAAAAAAAAATTGTGAAGAGTTTTTAGAAATGCTGGGGGACCAGAGCAGAGTTGAAGAAGAAAAGAAAGCAGGTCAAAGAAAGGTTACAATACAGCATTTGCTGAGGCTAAGGCCAGTTTCTTGGCCAGTACCCCATCTGACAGCCAGGGAGGCAGCCAGCTTCTTGGCCTGATGCTCATCTTGCATATTTACCTTGGATTATCTAGTATGATTGTCTCAGTCTCAGTTACTGTTACTGGTTTCTTTAAATCCACTCTTTCTCTGTCCCTTAGGGGCAATCAAGTTACTTCCCAGGCAGCAAATCCTGGCTGACAGGGTCTATCTGGGCATGACTGGAGTAGGCAGGGGAAGATGGCTGCTTGCCCATCCCAGGATGTGGCAGCAGGGCTAGAGCTGCAGGCACACACCTCGGAGTGCAAGGCTGGGTGCCTGTAAGCAGCCTGTGGTGTGGGGACAAGAGAGGGGCATGGGGTGTCTCTGAGCCTTCCTGTCCATATGCACATGCTGGTCAGATGCTCCACTCTCTGTGCCTTATCACACCAGCCAGTGTCACCTCTGGGTTCCCTGTGTCCCCCGGCTTCTTCAAAGCCCTGATGATTTTGCCCTTGGGCAAATCCATCCCAAGGCTGCTCAGACAAGGAAGGAGCATTTAATTTTGCTGCCTGAAGCATGTTGGGTCTTTCACTGTAGCTAATGGCAGCATCTGGGAGGGATCAGTCAGGATTTGGGGGACTGTGATGGACAGTGGGAGGCTGTTGGGGTTTTCAGGAGGTGAAGAAGGGAAAGGGATTTGGGAAAGATTGGTGTAAGTGTGCAAAGCATTAGGGAGACAGTAGGAGGGTTGCTGAAATCTCTTCTTAAGCCTATCTCCTTCCCCATCATTGCCTCCTTCTCTATCTCCTGGTGCATGAGGTTTTTTCCTCCTCATACTCCTCAGCAGAACCCACTGCACACAGTGCTTTCTCAATATGGGACCCTGGTTTTGTTCCTGTACCAAGCCTTGGTAGGATGCAGCTCAGATCCAGAGGTGATAGCAAGCTAGGACAGCGTGAAGGGACAGTGGGATGCTTGATCCCGAACCTCACTGCTTTGTAGCCTTGCATTGCTGTGACCTAGGGTAACAGGGAGAAACTTGAATGAGTTAAGGACCAGGACACTGCTTCTGTTTTCAGTATTTTCCTTGTAGCTGTGGGAGGTGTTCCAGTAGCTGTGAGGGATAAACCAACCATCACAGGAAGATGACCTTGAAGATAAACCTTCCATCTGCCCCAGGAGGTGCAGCCCAAGTGCACATGGGACGGTATTTACAGAAGGAAGCTATAGATTAGATACATTTATCTCATACTAGGAAAGGCTGACACACTGGGCTCTGTTTAGCCTGGAGAAGACTGAGAGGGAATCTTATAAATGCTTGTCAATATCTAAAGAGCAGGTGTTGAGAGGATGGGGCCAGACTCTTTACCCTGGTGCCCAGCAACAGGACAAAGGGCAACAGGCACAAACTGGAACACAGGAAGTTCCACCTGAATGCCATAAAAATGATCAGAGAGCTGGAACACCTCTTCTTTGAAGAAATGCTGATGTTCAGCCTGGAGAAGAGGAGACTCTGGGGAGAACTTATTGTGGGCTTTCAGTGCTTAAAGGGGACCTGTAGGAAAGATGGGAGGGATGTTTTAGCAGGGCCTGTAGTGACAAGACAAGGGGTGATGGTTTTAAACTAAAATGGGTAGATTTAGACTAGATATAAGGAAGATATTGTTACACTGAGGGTGGTGAAACACTGGCCCAGGTTGCTGAGAGAGGTGGTAGAAGCCCCATCCCTGGAGACATTCCAGGTCAGGTTTAGACAGGGCTCTGAGCAACCTGCTCTAGTTGCAGATGTCCCTGCTTCCTGCAGGGGGATTGAACTAAATGATCTTTAAAGGTCCCTTCCAACCCAAACCTTTCTGTGATTCTAGGAACATGGAGAAAAACTTCTTTCCTCAGAGTTTGCCAGAGCACTCAAACAAGCTGCCTAGCGAGGCTGTGAAGCCTCCTTTTCTGCTGAGATCCAAAACCTGTCTGGATGCAATCCTGCTCTGGGCAAGCCTACTTTAGCAGGGGGGTTGGATGAGGTGATCTCCATAGGTCTTTTCCGACACCTGCCATTCTGTGATTCTCTGAGGTCACGCCAGTCCCGTGGTGGTGAGTGGTTTAGCCCTGAGGGAAGTACATTTTGTCCCCAAACTTTCTATTTCAACATCTCTCTTGTGATATCATTCTGTCTGAGAGAAAAATCACTCACCTCTCCTCTCCAAACAGCTCTAGCCTTGCTTTTCTAGTCGTGTAATTCCTTGTCTCTCTGTTTTTATGCAAAAGCTCCTCTCTTGTTGAGGTTCCCCCAGCTGCTTCTGTGCCATTCGAGCAGTGCCTGTTTCCTCCTATCTCTTCAGGGCCGGCTAATTGCACAGTGACCCAAAAGCACAGAGCACGAGCAGCGCTGGAGGAATTTGGCATCGAGCGCTGCTGTACCTTGCCTGCATCAGGACTGCCTCCTCCAGATGCGGCTTGGCCCCCTGATAAGCAGGCACACACCAATAAGCTTGGGTCTGATAAAAACTGACCTGCAGCTTGATGGTTTTGCCTCCTCTGAGATTTGCAAATGCTTTTTGATTTCCTGTCAGTCTCTCTCCTGTTATTTAGGCCAGTTGCAGATAGCTGCTCTCTGTACTGCTAGGAGAAGATCTGAGCACTGTGGGGTGCAGCCAGGAATTCTTGAAACCCTATTCCTGCCCATTCACAGCTTTCTGTGTCACTTGTGTAGGCCTTGTAAGGACATAGGCACCAACACTGACTCCTTGGTAGGGGAAGGAAACCCAGTGCTGGAGGCTTTCAGGAAGAGTAGGTTAGAGACACATCTGTACGGACAGATTGCTCTAAGCCTGTCTTGGAGCAGGAGGGGCTGGAGTTGGTTGCTCTGACAGTTCCTCCTGGTCCTAGCACATGCTCAGACCAGCAAGAGGCCATACTGGCTGTGTGCAGCTTGCCAGGGTGTGAGCAGCATTGCTTGTGCCCTGCAGCCGTTTTGCTATGCAGATCTGTGACTCATAACTATAGATTGACATCTACTGAAGGGAATGCTGACACGGACTGACAAAAGCAGGCTCCCCTGCCCCTTCCACCTGCTTCTTCCCCACCACAAGTCCCTGCCCTACCACTGTGCTGGGAGACCCATCAACAGGAAGACAGACCCTCAGGATCCCTTCTTGCTCCATTGTCTCACATCAGGGTATCTTCCAATCTAGCATTGTCTGAGGTAAAACAAGGGGATTTTTTAGTCCTGGAAAGCTGTTTCTTGGGAAAGAAGATGGCTCATGTGCCAGGAGGCTCCACTCCTTCTTGGGCAGAACTGAAGCCTTTGGGTATTTATCTGCAGACCTTGGATATATCCACTGTGCACAGGAGAGTGGCTCTGCAGCACAAATCCAGATGTCCACGAGTGTCACGCCACAGATGCAATGAGTTCTGAATCCTGGACAGAGATGTAGCAACCTTAGACACCAGCACTGTTTGGAGAGATAACCTGAACAAGCCAGCAGCAGATCTAAAGGGCTTCAATCTTCTCTCTTTATATCAGTCTTCCTGCATTTTGGAGAAATAACTTCTGGGTTGCATCAGACTATGTAAAGGGAGAAGAGAGCTGTATGTAACAGCAGGATTGCTGAACCCCAAGGTCAAAGAGCTGGGTTATTTTTTTCTTTTCACTGCTCCTAGCCACATGTCTTCAACCTTATTTTTGTTGTGTAATGTCATTTGCTATGACTGCTGTCTTTGTCAGTTGGTGGAGAGACAACATCAGTGTATTTACAAGTTATTTTGAGCTGAAGTGAATTCTCAGTGGTCAGGATGAAATGTGTTAGTACATTAAATGGAAACACTGGCAGCCGGAGCAGGAAGAAGTCCCTTTTAAAAAAAAATACAATAGTACTTATAAATTATTTCTAAAGTGCACGTCTCATTCTGTGAGGTGCTGTCTGCTGTCAGGGGGACACTGACAAAGCCAGGAGAACTGGCTTTGACCTTCTAGTTTCCTTTTTGAAGATCTGTGTAACAAAAAGGGTTGCCCATGTTTGAAAGTGATGCAAGACTGCTCCATTTTGCAATATTAGGGGGTTGGAAAAAGTGCTAGAAGGATTTGGTTTTGTGGTGGTAATCTAATCACTGAGCTAAATGCCCCTCTCTAGACATCGATTTGGTGTGTGTCCATTGGATTTGCTGTCTTCTGGGTATTCAAGAGTAGCTGAAATATAAATTTGGCCAAGAAAAATGGGTTTTAGTGGAGCCTTATCTTACTTCTTCCCTTGTATTCCTCCACACTGGCACAGTTACGTTGCTACAAGAACCGTTTTGTCTGCAGCCTTTGCGTCCTCTTCTTTGTGAACAGGTTGTCCCTGTACATTGGTGCTCACCATCCTAGAGCTCCTCAAGCCCCAGCAGCCTGGGCTTTGCTCCTCTGCAGTTCAATGAACCCATCACTGCCTGTACTGGGAAATGCCTAACGCACGAGCAGGAGCCCTGCTTCACGTCTTCAAAGCACTTGCATTGTGGTTAGATCTGCAATTGCCTGAATATGCCTGTCCAGCTCGCACAGCTCCAGTTGGAGCTGGAGCCTCTGCTTTCTCCAGCGCTGTGGCAGCTGAGCAGTGGGCACAGCACACCCAGCCTCACGTTCTGCTTGGCTCGCCTTTCCTCCCTGTTTCTTTCTTTAGCCATCCTCTGTGAATTCATTTCTATGCATGTGACTTAAATCCCTTCCAGAAAAGTGGGGGTATCCTGAGAAATCACCTTTTCTTTCTTTTTTTTTTTTTTCCCCTTAATGACAGTCCTGGTGCAAAGGCAGAGAGACCCATGGGGGAACAGACTGTTTTCAAAGCATGCCTTTGGCGGAGCCAGCAAGGGAGCCTTTTGGGAAGACTGATTCTCCCAGCAGTGTCTGGGTGTGAGAGCAGGTCTGCCAGCCCTGCAGCATCTCCTGCAGGGACTCCTCAGTGCTCAGCCCCCTGCCATAACTCATTACGGCTGCCTGCTGACAGGGGCGACGTTGACGCTTATCCTCCAGGTCATCCGAGGGTGAGCTGCTTTTTTTCCAGAGAGGCCCAAGCAGCTCTCGGGAGTGTGCAGCTATTCCTGAGCACTGGCTTTGCCGCAGGGGTGTGGAGGAGGGAATCTTGTTAGCTCAGACCCTGAGCTGCGGGGTGCGTTTGAAGGGCAAGGCCATGGCTTTTCATGAGGACATGGTGGAAAGCAGTGGCTGGAGACTGACAGACCCAAACCCTGGTTCCAGACATGGACTCTGCATCTCCTTAGGTGAGCTGTAACTCCTCTCCATGTTGAAGTGGGTTGAAGACACCCATCTCTCTGTGAGCCACAGCAGGCAAGTGAGAGCTGTCCATAGACACCATGGATCTGTTCTCCTGATGCCTCTCCTCTCTATGCATCCCCCGTGCTGACTGCTTTTGGGACACATCCAGTACAGTCACACCTCAGAAGGTGTGCTGATGTTGCAGTGCACTGGTGGATGACCTTGTCCCACCAGTGCCTGGCAGGTTCTCCTGCCTCCCTGCCTTGTCAATCACAGGAAGATGGTTGGATGTCACAGTCTATCAAGCCCAAAATTTTAAGCTGGGCAACCAGGTCCCTGGAGAACTGGTGATAGTTAGGAAGTGAAACAAGTCAGCAAGAGCAGCTCACCCACAACCGTCAAACACAGCAGTAATGTGTGCACTGTTACAAGTCCAGCCCAGCAATCCCACCTTGGTCCTGTGCTGCCCTTCAGCTGTCCAACCTGGCAGACAGGAGAGTGATAAGGGGAGGATGAGAGTGCAAGTCCCAGTGCAGAGCAGAGGGAAGAGGTGACAGTAGTATGAAAGAAAGGACAAGGAGATGGATCATGTTGTGAACAGGGAGGAAATCACACAGAGCCCTGGGACACTGAGACACTCCTTGTTGGATCTCCACCTCCACAGGGGTTGGTTTGACCTCCATTTGTGATGACTGTGCAATTTAGGTGCAAAAATGTTAACTAACAACTCATGGTTGTGCAGTGTCTGGGGTACCTGAGGACTCAGCAGGGATGGCAAACAGGACACAGGTTTTCATTTGCCAGACCCATCCTGCTTCTGTTTGTGCATTGTCTTACTGAACCTGCAATGCCTCAGAGCCAGGAGGAAGTGAGCTTTTACTCTTCTTCAAGCTCTTCAGCTTTTCCTTGCTTGTGATATTACATACCTTGTCCCTGGGCATGGTCTGGGCACTCTGGGGTAGTGTCCCTTGTCGCAGAGCCTGGTGGTATTTGCTGCAGTAACAAAGGCAGGAAATTTGTTGTGACATGGAGTAGGAAGAGATGTGGCTAAAAGGGCCAGAGGAACAGCTTGAGATTTGGCACATCCCTGCAACTCCTTCTGACCTGCTGCCTGACACAGCCTTCCCCAAACAGCCGGCCTGTGTTGGAAAAGACGGAGGCTGCCAGCAGAGACTCAGAGGGCAGCTCCCTGCTTGGGAGATTGTGTCTGTGCCATTGTAAAACACACCCGGAGGCATTGCTCTGAAAAACCCTTCAATTGCAAACTTTGCCTAAGTGTTTCCTGACATTGGGTGTGTTGATCTATAGACCTCCCTGCCCCTGCACGCCCTGACTGAAACCATCCTGCTGCTCCCAGCCTCTCCCCAACTCTCACTCCTGGCACCTACCAACCTTCTCTGAAGGAAAAGGAGCCACCTGTGCCAGAAGGCAGGACAAATAAATAGCCCTTACTCAAATTAATTTGATGGGCTCAATGGGGAATTGTTTAAATGAGAGACGGGAAGGAATCACCGATGAATAAAATGTCTTTCCGCTCATGGTGATGGAGCTGACACAAAAGGATTATTTTTATCCCATAGAGAAAAGGAAGGGAGGAGCCCTGTGAAGCGGGGAAGAGGGGTTGCCTTACAGACCCTACAGCCATGGCTGCAATCAAAGTAGCTCCAAGTTTCTCCTGGAGGGAAGCTGTTATGCTCCAATTCCCTGATTGTTTCTGTGAGATGGGATGCCAGACACAATCCGTGTGAGGCAAACATCCCCTGCTCTCCCCTACTCCCATATTCCAATAGGGAGTTGCCTGTGATTGCACTGCTTCCAGTCTGGGAGGTATCTGAGCTCCTCACACACTGTGGAGACCTGGCCAGTGCATAAACCTGTCCCACCTAGGCAGTATTGTGTTTCCCATCTGCAGCTCATAGGACTGAAATCTCCTTCTCATTATTCCCCAGACCACAACCCCCAAGCTATGCCCTTGCTACATGGTGTCCTATGGGTGCTGCTCTCCGTCTGCCCTCCTCATCACAGAGTGATCCTGTCATGTGCCTGGCTGTGCTTCAGTTTCTCTGTGGTGGAACAGCTGACAGTTTCACAGGAGTGCCAGGTCCCATCCAGGCCCCATCACTCTAGCCCCAGCCCTGATGGCAGATTGATCCCTCCTTTCAATCCTGTATTTGTTCAGGGAATTGCCCCTGCTCACTCGCAATGTCTTGCATTTGTCCCTATTAAATCACATACAGGCTTTCCAGGTCATGTCTCTAGCCCAGCAAAATAATTTCAAATTACAGTCCTGCCTTCCTGGACACCTGCAGCCTTCCCATCTGTCCCAGTGTCCAAGCACTAACAGAAATGCTGACCAAAACCCCACCAGACCATGCAGCCATGAGCATTGCACACTACTCCAGGCTGACAGCTCCGGGTGCAGCTACTCAGATGGGTCTTACCAGCTTTTACGTACTTCATATAGATCTTTTGCCTCACTTGAGGACGAGAATATCAAGACAGGCAATGACAAAGTCTTCCTGAGGTCAAGATTAATGATTTCTTTGTCTTTCTGTTCTGCAAGAAAGTGTCAAGCCCAGTTTTCTGTTTCAAGAAAAAAAAATCAGATTGGTTCAGCATGACTTTTTGGTACAAATCCATGTTAGCTGTTGTGTTAGGTTGACCCTGGCTAGATGCCAGGTGCCCACCAAAGATGCTCTGTCACTCCCCTTCTTTTACTAGACTGGGAAGACAAAATGTTATCAAAGGCTCATGGGTCAAGATTAGAACAGGGAGATCACTCACCAGGTAAGCGTCATGGGCAAAACAGGCTCAACTTGGGGAAATTAATTTAATTTATTGCCAAGCTTATCAGAGTAAGGTAATGAGAAATAAACCCAAATCTTAAAAATACCTTCTTCACTTTCATCTCTTCCTCCTGGGCTCAACTTCACTCCTAATTTTCTTTATGTCCTTCCCTCCAGTGACAGAGGGGGACAGGGAGTGGAGATTGCAGTTGGTTCATCACACTTTATTTGTGCTGCTCCCTCCTCCTCAGGGGGAGGACTCCTCATACTCTTCCCTTGCTAGACCATGTGGTCCCTCCCACTGGAAACAGCCCTCCATGAACTTCTCCAGTGTGAGTCTTTCCCACGAGCTGCAGTTCTTCACAAAATGCTCCAGCATGGGTGCCTTCCAAGGGTGTAGTTTTTCAGGAGTAGGCTGTTGCAGCATGGATCCTCCATGGGGTCCTGCTGGCAAACCTGATTCAGCATGAGCTTCTCTTTTTCCATGAATCTACAGGTCCTGCTTAGGAGTCTGCTCCATTGTGGGCTTCCCACATGGTTACAGCCTCCGCCACCAGCTCTGGTGCGGGGTCCTCCATGGGCTGCAGGTGGGTATCTGCTCCACCATTAACCTCCACGGGCTGCAGGGGGACAGCCTGCCTCACCATGGTCTTCACCAAGGGCTGAAGGGGAGTCTCTGCTCTGGTGCCTGGAGCATCTTCTCCCCATCCTTCTTCACTGACCTGGGTGTCTGCAAAGTTGTTTCTCTCACATGTTCTCACTCCTATCTCAGTTGTTGCTGCGCAGACACTTTTTTCCCCTTCTTCAGTGCGTTATCCCAGAGGCATTACCACTGTCACCGATGGGCTCAGCCTTGGCCAGCAGCGGATCTGTCTTGGAGCCCACTGGCATTGGCTCTGTCAGACAGAGGGGAAGCTTCTGGCAGCTTCTCACAGAAGACACCCCTGTAGCCCCCCTGCTACCAAAACTTTGCCACGCAAACCCCATACAGCTGTGATACATCTTCTTGCAGGTATTAACAGGTTGTTGGCTTGTTCCACCCATCTTCTGAAAAGTAAGGTTAAATGGAACCGTCTGTGACTCTCTTTTTATAGGACTGTTACTGCATTTACCTTTTTCATCTTTCTGAGTCCTGTCATTCTCTGAAATTTCCCAAGATAAGTGCTTCAGTTTAAGGCCATTAGGTCAAGCTGATGTGTAAACAGCTGTCTTCCTTGGGGGGCAGGGCTGTGATGGCCAGGATGCTCTCAAACATCATAAGCAAGCCAAGGTGTGTGGGCACAGATAACACCTTTTATTAGGCAAACAAATATACCTGAGAAGAAAAGAGAAGTGCATGTTCCCTAAAGCTTGTCTTTTATTCTCCAGATATATATTAGCTGAGCTAATAAAAGGCATTGCCTGTTGCTGCCAGCCTGTGCTGTCTGGGTACACAAGAAGCTTTGCCTTGGGCAGCCAGAGCAGACATATCCCCATTTGGTTGCTGGTATCATCTGTGATACCCTGAGGACTAGGGAAAGGTGCCTTTATAAGCCAGACTTCTCTGGAGACTTTCAAAACCCACCTGGATGTGGTCCTGTGAAACCTGCTCTAGGTGAACCTGCTCAGCAGGGGGGTTGGACTAGATGATCCCCAGATGTCCCTTCCAACCCTGAACATTCTGTGATTCTGTGACTCGCTGTTAGAACTTGGGCACCAAAACCAGAATGACCAGAAACTGCTTTTGCAAATGCAGCTGCGATGCTGGAAGATGCTCACCCCTCTCCAGGATTAGGCCTCCTGCTTTGATCTGCACTGAAGGAACCTGTTAAGACAGAAAAAGGAACTAAAAGGGTTTCATTTTATCTGGCCTGGTCAACCAAAGGACATCCATTGGGAGTGTAAGAAATTAATAATTTAGTGTCTTTCATGCCATTAAAAAAAACAAAAGTGCACCAGGCTTTGCTGCACAACTGAAGTTTGTCATAGACCAGGGCAAAAGGCTGATGAATTGGGTTTCAATTACAACTGCTTGTTCAAGAAGAAAAGCTGTGCTATAAAAACACTGCATCGCAAATGGCTCCTTTAACCTAGGGGCTGGGAAACTCAGTCTGCAGAAGGAAAAGGGAAGCTCAGCCTGAGGACCCTCTTCTCATCCAATGCCATGACCCTAAAGGCAGGGCTGTGGACGTGCCATCTCACTCAGACCAGCCTCACAGGGTTTCACAGCCCAAAGCACCAGCGAAGGAAAGGAGTTTGGGTCCTGCTGCTGCAATGGGGAGAGCCTGGGATAGCTTGAAGAGCAGTTCCTGAGGATGGAAATCCTGGGGTGCCTGCAGGGGACAAAGACTGTTACCCTTCTTCAGTGTCAGGGGAAACTACCTCCCAACTTGTTTGCTGCTTGCCTGTGTATGGAAATGTCATTCTTTAGGGTGTTTTCAGCCTGCTTATAGCCAAGGATGTGCTGCCACATAGGATTTTTGAGAGGCTGGTGCTGTAAGTCAAGGTCTTCTGCAATCAGTCAGATCTTCATTTTGAGTCAAGGTTTCTGAGAAAAGCAACTCAGAAAAGCAACAGGAAAATGAGACACCACCATTGCCTACCTGCAAAGAAAGAAAGAGAGACAGCTTGGCAGAGATAGCTTCACCCCTCCTTTCCTTTAACTTGGAAACAGTCATAACATTTGTGGTCACAGGCTGAGATGGATTTCCCAAGAGCAAGGCAACGGACTTCTCCCCTCCTCTCTGTCCCTGCCCCTTACCCAGCTTAGAGGTCAGATGTCAGAACCACTGGCAGAGTTTCATTGGAGAAGGTACAACCTGTATCCCCATGCTTCAGATTTTGCTTTCTGCAGCCTGCAGTGAACCCACTGACTATACCTTGTCCTTGCTTCTCTGCGAGTGAGTAAGCCCTGAATTAGTAAAAGGCATGGGTGGACAGGGCTGAAAGGTGTTGCTGAAGTGTCACGCACTATGTGATGTGGTTGAGGGAATTAGAGGAAACTTAACATTGCAATTGAGCTGTTTCCCCTGCTTCAGAAAGAATTGCTTGTCTATCAACATCAGACCTCCTGTGGACTTATTACTCCCTGGGCTTTCAGCCTTGCTTGGCAAATGCTGTTTGGCTCAGGCCTGTGATAAACCTGTTGCAATATATTATTTATATGAAATGAAAGAATGTTTCAGCATGGACTTTCTCTTAAAAATAAACACCCCGTTTAAAAGAAAAAGCAGTACACAAAACCTGCATGGGTTCTGCTGGAGGGAGCTGGGACCAGCAGATCTGTAAAGATAACTGTAGGCAGGGGTCTCTGCCTGATAGACTTGAGTCTGGCAAGGTTCAGCAGGGTATTTTCATGACCCAGCTACTGATGGTAGTGCTGTCAGTGTCAGATGTGAGTGTTGCTGCCAAGTAAATAACACTGGCAGCAAGATGGTCTCAGTGGCCAACTCAGATGGCTCGGGACCACAGTGTTGTTCTAGCAATGTCCACTAGCACACAGAAGCAAGGTGGGATGGGGTGGATCTAAATCCCACACAAATCATCTCTGCAGCTCTGGGGCTGTTTCCTGGAACTGGAGATGCTGAAAGAGACTTAAAGGTTGTGAAGGAAAGCATGAACTCCCAGTGTGGCCGTGAAACACTGAGCCAGACATGGGGTCTGGGCTGCCTCACTGGGGTAACTCAGAGCAGGAGTCAAAGCAGGGCCCCTTGTTTGGGAGCAGCATTAGCAAATCCAGCAGCCGCCGTGCACATAGGTGGGGTTGACACTTCAGGGGAGGTGTTTGATTGATAAAAATTGCCAAGCCAATCTGGAAAGAGTGAGAGGGTTGATCTAAGGCCTGGGAAACATAACTTCAAGGAGGTTTTTAGGACAACACAAAATAAATCATGACATAACTTGATCTCAGCCTAAAAGCACCTGCATAAGAAGGCATTTGCAATGGTGGAAAGTGCTTTAAATTAGCAGAAAGAGGTATAACGGGGTTTGGCAGCTGACCAAATTCAAACAAGCACTAGAGCAGTCATATTGAGCATGGCACTGGCTTGTCTGCATCCCTCAGACTCCTTCGGGTCAAAACTCTTTGTCTTTTACTGAAAGATGTGTTTTAGCTCCAAGAGAAGTCATTGGTGTGATGAGTTTACTGACTGAGGCTGCATGAATCATAATGGTTATTTCTGGGCTTAACATACCTTAAATCTACTTCTGCCTTTGATCTTCATGAAATGATTGGAGATTGATGGGCAGCATTATATTGATTCACAGGTTTTATACAGAGGTAGTCACAGCTTGGACAGGCCAGGTAGCTGTGTATGAAGAGATTTATAAACTCCTGAACTCTTCAGTTCTCTTGGCTTATTAGCTAATGTGTAAAAACTGTCAGCACTGAGATACAACAAGGTGTTGCAATAACAGTGACCATGGGTCAACATTAAATCAATGTTATCTCCCTTCTGCCATTGAAGTAAGCCTACTGGGAAAAGATACAGTTGGTCCACATGCGTGAGAGCATAAAAGTTCCTGTCTTATGTCAGGCTGGAGCTTTTCCACTTGCCAATAAACACAGGGAAACGGTTCTCACTTTCTGATCTCTGTGGTGCCAGCTCTCAAGGGCTCATAGTCCAGCACCCTCCTTGGTCCTCTAGCCACAGTTTTATCCAGTGCTTCCTGGTTGTTGTTTTTCCCCCTCTACCCCTCTAATACCAACACTCAAACTAGTCTGTATGGGTTCCTTGACCTTCGGGTATCTTGGGAGAGGCGTGCTGAGGAGTTTGTCTCTTCTTCCAGTGTGCCAGCATTCTCCAGGGGCTGTGAAATGCCCTGCTGAGGGCTGGATTGCTCTGAACCAGTCCCAACACCACAACCAGTACATGATTAAGAGAACATTTGCTTAGAAAACCTGTCTGCAATAAGAGCACAGCAACAGAGCAGTGTAGAGCTGCAAAACTCATTCTTCAGTTTACACTTGGTGGTGATTATCATCCTGGGATCACAAAGCCATGGGCATGTTCAGGCTGGAAGGGAAGTTGGAAGGTCTCTAGTCCAACCTCCAACTCAAAGCTAGGTCAGCCCTGAGATCAGACAGGTTTGCTCAGGGATTTGGCTTAACTTGAAAACTTCCGATACTGGAGATCCCACAGCCTCTCTGGAGCCCTGTTCCAGTGTCTGACTGTCACTGTGGAAAAAAAACTTCTTTATGTCACATTAAATCTTTCCCTGTTTCGGTTTACAGATGTTCTGCCTCACTCTCCTGCTGTACAACCCTGTAAAAAGCCCATCTCTGTCATCCTGATATCCTCCTCTTGTGTGCCAGCAGGCTCCTGTTAGGTCACCCCAAATCATTTCATCTCCAGGCTGAACAAGCCCAGCACCTCTAGTGTCTCCTCAGTGCAAGTCCTCCAGCCCTCAACTATCTTGGTAGTCTGTGTTGGACTCAGTCTGGTTTTACCAAGATCTCAGGTCACTCCTTAAACTACCTTCTTCCTAGATTTACATAGGGGAAACTGGAACACTCCTATCCATTAGCTGAAAATGAAAGCTTTTTACAGTGTTTTTCATCACCAGGGGCAGAGAATATAATTACTGAGCCAGCACAGCCGTCATCTCCTTATTTTATTTCTTTCTTCCTTAGAAAGCTCCTTCCCTTTTTCCAGTGAGGATGTGGCATCACATAGCACCAGGGACAGGAGGTGAGAGGGGTTCAGCCTCTTTGCTTCCTTCCACCTCCCAAAGCTTCTTTTATTAACACTCACCTGTTGCTTCTTAATTATCACATTCTGGTCTGGTGCTGCCTTCCTGTGTTGCAAACTTCTGGAGAAAATCTGGTGAAGCTTTATCTATTGTCTGACTGTAAGTATTGAACACTTAGGCTTCTTATCTGACTGACAGCTACTCCTATGCCATCACATTACACAGGGGTTGAGTGTGGTTCTCATCCTCAGCCTCTGTAGCCATCCTTGGTTTTACTTGTCTCTCGTGATAGGACCTTCCTTTCTGGTTATATACTTGCTTCCTTAGAACTTTTTATGCCAATCCATCTAACAAGTGCATGGCTGAGCTAAGCCAGGAGATTGCAGAGGTTATGCCAGAAGTGTAACAGACTGGAAAATTACCCCAAAAGAGCAGTTATCAGTGGGATAGCTGGGATGATACCTCATAGCTGTCTGTGGATTTATTCTGGAGGGATGGTTGGTGTCCTCACTGGCATTTCATACTTCCCATTTGTTCATTGGATGATCTAGCAGAGTCCACTTATAAAGTCCTGAGAAAGCCTGGTGACATAAAAAATCACAAGGACTTTGAAAGATTTTGCATCAGATTTCCACATGACCTTGAAACATTGAAGAGATGGACTGAAATCAAGGAGGTGAATTCAGTGAAGACCTTCACAAAGTACCAAAAACAAGTGCCAAGGCTGGTCTTAGCTACGCTTGATCCTGCTTTGGTACAGAGCCCAGACCAAGTTCCTGAGATCCAAAGACTCAGAATTGCATTAATGAACCCAACCAGGTCAGTAATCCCATGCCTGCAACATGGTGTGATTTCAGTGGGAATTTGGATCGTGTTTTGTTCACCACAATAGCACCCAAGCCCCAGATGGTCAATATAGGAAACATTGCGTTTGTCTATGGTTAAATCAGGGGTTGCTGGAATAAATCAGCTCTGTTACAGGTTTTCTGCTGCTCTCGCTGGATTTCTGGCTCATTTACAGATGGTTGCCGGGGAAGTTAAATTACAAGCGGTAACCATTCACAATGATCCAGGCTTCTTAAGAATTTTACAGGCTAAGGAGAGGCAGGCACTATTTCCCCAGTTACCATCTTCTCACTTTTGGAGCAATTGCGGCTCTCACTTAGGGATTTTATGCATCTTTATGGCAAATAGGGTGTTAGTGAGAGTATAATTACTGGAATTAAATTTGGGTTTAATTTTCTGAGTACAAGCGGTCCCTTTCTGTCTTTCTTTTGTTTCCTGCTTGGTTGCCAGCTGTGAAAATATCTCTTTTCAGGATTGTTTTTGATGCTGAGGCACTTGCGGCGTGCCAGGCATGCAGCAGTGCAATGGGCTCGTCCCCTGCTGGGCTGCAGTTCACCCAGCTCAGATGATGCTGAGCACTCCCCCGCAGTGAGGGGGAAGAGCATGATGAGCAGAGTTCCTGGAGAAACCACCATGTCTTGGCATTTTTTGGGTCTGCATCTCACAGCACTTTACACATAGGATCCACATGGTTAACTTTTGTGGAAGAAGCAGTGGGAAATAGGAGGGTAAGGCAACATTATTTCTGCAAAGCAACTGCTTCCAACATTCCTCTAGGTCAGTGTAGGCATCTTCCTTGTGCTGAAAGAGAAGAATAATTTTGGTTATCATTTTGAGGACTCTTAAAATATCACCAGGTTCTTGTTCAGTCTTTGTTACTTCCTCCCAGACCTGCAGCCTGACAACATGTCTGGGTTTCAGGGACCTCATCATATCAAGATGATATCTGGAGGATCTGTGCATGGGCTCAGATCAGAACAGAAAAAGGAGGGCCTGGGCAGAAGTTACTGCTCCTGAGATGATGATCTGACCACGCTGGGGGAATCTGAAGACAAAAATGGTATCCAAATATGACAAGGTCTCTGCTATCTCCACTAAGGAGTCACCTCTTCCAAGGGCCTTCAGGAACAAACGCTGGCTGTTTGCCTGGCAGCACTGCCCCAGCCATGTCCCTCTGTCCCAACTCCAGCAGCACAAAGAGAGGGGCAAGGATGAGGACAAGTTTGCTGGTGTGTTGAGGCTTTCAACCTCAGTAATGTGACAGGCTTTGTACCACTGTTCTCTTTATGTAACGGATCTGTTCACTTAGTGTTAGGCGTGTTTATCAGCTTCAGTTAACTTCTGCTAACAGGCTCCCTCTAGCCCCTAAATCCACAGTTAATTGTCAGGTGGTTGCTTCTGCCAACTTGGCCACTGTCTTGCTGAAGCTGTGAGCTGCTGGTTAACCTTGTTCCATCTTTGATACTGGTGGCTCTTGCTGAGCGATGGAGAGATTACCTTGGGAAGTGCTTACCTTAAGGACCTCAATGACTTCTACATTGTTTTCTTCACAGCTTGCTTTTATTTTACAGTACTCTGTTGCAAAGAAGGTCCGTTAGTTTTAGCAGCCATCTGAGCAGATGGGCTTAACTGGTCTATGACACTGAAGTAATTACATTTTGGTACAACAGAGACAGAGCGGCAAACGTGTAAAATTAATTCAGGCGCAGCGTCTTGGTCAGTGACTCAAAGCAAAGAGCAGTTCAGGGAGGCCACCTGTGGCCACACAGTGATCGTGCTGTTGGCAGCATGGACAATCGCTAGCAGTACCTCCCTCTGGTTTCCATAGATGATGTTGGATTGGCTTTTCCCATGGCCAGTTACTTCTTCAGAAATGTATTATCATCAGAGAGAATGATTATTGCTCACATCTCTCTTCCGCTTCTGTTATAATTAAAACAGCAATATATGCATGAAGCAATCAGGTTTTAATAATGCTTTTCTAAACAGGATGTCAAAGAGCTTAGTACAAAGACTTGGGCTGAAGCCAGATCAACATCTTAAGACTGGATTGTCATTAAAATGACTGCCTGCTTCCTGGACAGCTTACCCAAACATAGGCTGTAGATCTACTTTTTAGTCGGAGTATACCTCATCTTTGTCTGCAGATGGGCCCTGGAAGACCCCATGCTCCTGGGTGGCAGGGCCAGAGTGGGATATGGGTAGGGATAAGTCACAAGTGCGTGTGGAATCTGGGTCTGCTGGTGGGACAGAAACATCCCCAAGTCCAGCTTCACCACTGAGTGCCAGGGAGCCAGTACTCAAGTCTGCTCAGGGTTGCTTCCCACAGAGCAGTTGTTCATAAGGTCAAGGTAGATCTGCTCTGTATCACCCA
Source organism: Todiramphus chloris collaris (assembly GCA_025345505.1). Classification (NCBI taxonomy): domain Eukaryota; kingdom Metazoa; phylum Chordata; class Aves; order Coraciiformes; family Alcedinidae; genus Todiramphus; species Todiramphus chloris. Next base: position 1,435,430 of record JANVCC010009967.1, on the reverse strand, counting down.
GAAGGAAGTGAGGTGCTTCACATGTACCCGTGCCCCAGAAGAACACTCCCTGAGCAGCCTCCATCATGTCTCTGGCTTTCTCATGCATTGTTTTATCCTGTCTGCTTCCAGCTGATATGCAGTCCTTGTGCCCACATTTGCTGTCAGGCCAAAGTGAATCCTCTTCTTCTCTGTACAGCTCTTACTCAGACCATTATGGACAGTCCGAGGCTGTTGGGTCACTGTGGACACAGACAGGGTTGTGTAACACTACCTCAGCACCACTGTGGGCTGTGTGGGCTCAGAGATGTGTCCCAGCAGGCAGCGATGAGCATCCTTCACCAAGCAGCACTGTGCCAAGCCCATCTTCAGGAGAGGATTGACACCAGCAAAGCTGCTAACCAGGAGCTCCCCGGGCAAAGGGGCACTGCAGTGGGTTACAGCTGAGCCTTGTCTGTCTGTGGGACAGGAAGGAATTCCTCAGCTGCTGTAACAGAGTCAGATAATGGGGAAAAGCAACAGCTCTAGCCACAGGATTTCGCATGCTTGTCCTGCATCCAGCTTTTCACTGACCCCTTTTAAGCCCTGATTTGAATGCTGCAGCATAACTCAGTCGTAGCTGATGTGATTTAGCGTGACGTCCCACATAGTCCAGACTAATAATGTATCTGGTTTCCAGGCTTGGGAGTGTTTGTGTGGCATTTATCATTCGCCTGGCCGTTTCCTGTGCAGCAGGTGGAGAGAAGCTGTGCAAGTCATTTAATTTGTGGCAAATGGAGACACGGTCTGAAGTAAACAGGATGCACTTTGGTGAGGACAGAGGCAAAATAGAAGTAGAGGGAAAGGAGATTGAATAATCAACCGAGAAAGTGAACAGAAAAAGATCTCTTGCTAGCAATGCCTCGCTGCAGCAGAGATGTTGTACTGGAGAGCACAGGCAAGAGTACTTAAGAGTGCAAAGGCCTGAGCTCCAATCTGGGGGACATGGCCTGAAGGATGTGAGGAGCAGGAGAGCAGTAAGGACAACGTGGCCAGCTGAGAGGCTGGAAGCAGGGAGATGCAGAGAGATGCAGACCCCTAAAGAGGTCCTGGGCTGGCAGGGTAAGGAAGGCAGTGCTCTGAGGTTACAATACGGCAGCAAAAGGCTTAGGGAAAGGGTTTCAGTGGGTGTGAGAGGGACATGCTGGCAGCCATCACCAGGAGATGGGTTTGGCAGCATCTGTCCCTGGGGGGTTTAAAAAGAAATGGCCATGCAGGTGATGGGAGCAGAGGGTGACAATCCATCACTCGGGGCATGTTGTGCTAGGCACCCCAAGGACTGGGTCAAGTGCTGGACAAGCATTTGTCAGAAGCAATTTAAAAGTAGCTGCTCCCACCATGGACCAGGGCAGACTAGTGGACTAAATGCTTATAGCCCTGCTCCAGGTGACACTGTGATTTAAATGAAACCTACACATGAGAATGTGTTGTTGAGATGACACAATTGTTCATGTGGTTGAAATATCTAGCGCTATTTCTGGAGTGTCCCTGAGTTCAAGTGCAGTCATGGAAAGCAGGAGAGAGGGAGACAGCTCCATGGCCTGGCATTAAATTGCAGACTGAGCTCTTTCAGTAATCAGAACAGTATCACTTGTAATACATCTTTTCTGACATTGGCACTTAATGTTATTAAATATGGGGCATCTGTGAGGGAAAACATTTATTTTCACTTCTGTTTATAGCAAAACTCAATTTCCAGAGTACTAGTATTTATCCAGGGTGAAATATATTCACACATTCTCATGTTAGTAGCAAGCAACAATACATTTCCTATGCAAATATTTTTATGAGCTGTGTTTAAAAATTGGCAAGGAAAAAGTTTTGAAGCAGGTGCCTCGTTAAAAGAGATATGGGAGCTGGATTTTCTTAAGGCAGTTAAAAGGTGATTGCAGGGGATATATTTTAACAGTGGTGGCCAGAGAAAAAGGAATTGAAAACATTGCAACTTTTAAAAATGTATACTGTCCATACAGCTGCGAATGATGTCTCATGAGATTCTGTGCTCTGTGAGATAGGTTTGGCAGAACGAAAGTATTGCAGGAGCTGCATATTTGTGACCACATTTGGTCACTTTTATTAAACTCTAATCTGTAACAGCTCACTGAGCTGTCATGCAAAAACGCTGAAGTAAAGCTGAACTAAGAATTAAAAAAAAAAAAAAAGAGATGCTGAGTGATAAAGAAATGTTGCTGGGTGGCTGACAATGCTACCTGCCAGCTGGCATCGGGAGCTGCAGCTTAAGAGTGCCGGGGTCCCTGAGCACTGCAGGGCATCTGTTGTAGATGAAACATTTGACACAGTTATGATTTAGCAGCAATTCAAAATTTATTAACAGTATGAGTTAAATCAAAAGGTTGAATTTTAGCAGCACTCAATGATTGACCAATTTAAAGATTAACAAGTGATTCAGTAGAATATGTTATCACCAAACAGTGACTTAATTACAGAATGGTAGGTTTCACACTAATTTACTACAGGGTGTCCTAAATCACTATATATGTATCTGCATAAACACAAAACATGCAAACACACACAGACAGAAATACTTGAATCCAGTGACATACGCATAGGCACCCCCCCAGTGAAGGTAACTTTTCCATTTGGGCCCAACTTTGATGATGAAATATTCTGGTCCTTTCTGCCAGCTGTGCAAGCCCAGGAATTGATAGATTTTGGAGTTCCCGTGTTGGGCCATGACCCAAGTACAGATTTGCTCGGTTGTCAGGAGGTGACTGATTGTTGTTAGTCTTCCAAGGTAAGCTGGAGCCAAGTGCGTTGAGTGGGTGCCTTAACTCTCTGGTCCACTGCTTATGATCTAGATATAGGTATGCTAGGTTGTTGGGAGGTAATAGATTGTCATTACTGTCCCCAAAGAATAGGGGAGGCAGGAATCTGTTATATTAAGGGGGTTCCTCAATGTTCTGGTACACTGCCTTTCAAAATCCTTACCTGACTTATCCAAGACTGATGCGTGTCCCAGGGACAGGCAGTCACACCAAGTACTGAGTGACACAAGACCACAGGACAGGGAGTTGTAGCACCACAGCACCTCCTTGATTTTGCTCCTTTGGATGGGTTTGATGTGCATACCTGTGTGGGCTCTGTCTGACCAAGCCTCTTACTGCAGCATTGCCATTCTGAGTAAAGAGATGCTGTAGATGTGGCTGCTTCTGGTAGGCACAAGAGCCTAGGGAAGCCTGGGCATCTTTACGATTGTTTAAGTTGCACTGTGGTTTGATGTCTGTGTTACACTGGAATTGCAGCAAGACTTTGAGTTGAGATAGAGCCCAGGTATCACCGGTCTAATGGTTTGTATGTATGGACATTCTCAGCTAAAACCCACTTCTGCTTTCTTCCTCCCCACCATTTGTGTCTGAGAGATCCCACAGCTAAGACATCAGGCACTAATGCCCCCACCAGCCTTTCCGTCCAGTGCCTTTATAACACACAGCATGTGGGCAGGCTTTGGGTAACGGGGCTTCCCGCTGAGCAGTGCTAAGCGCTAATTAAAGTAATCCATCCCATCCAGAATAGCCCAACAGCACTGCAGAAAGTCTGAGCACACCAGGGCTGGGTCCAGGGTTTGAGGGCCGTGAGGGATGCACTGCCCATCCCCCAGGGAGGTGAAGGAAAGGGCATCTCATCCCTTTGTCCTTGTCCCAACAGTGGTTTGCACCACCAGGGCACCCTTGGGCTGGAGACAAAAACTTTTGGGCTTGTTACTCCACTCCAGACCTTTTATGTATCCTTTGTGGTAATTATCTCGCACACTGCACACACAATGATTTTTCTCAGTGGTTAACACTAAATACATAAACTGATATGACTGAAAATCTTTTCCATGCACCTCGTGAGGAGTTTATCATCTCACCTGTCTGCTCTGTTTGAGGTGGCTGCTGTTGGCTTGTCTCGGTGACTGAGGGCAATGATGCCCAAAGGCAATACAGTTCTTCACCTCATAAACACACACTGCTGACAGAGTCTGGCCAGGTTGTACCCACTGCTGGCAAAACCCCATCTGACCTGCTGAAGGAGCAGATAGCCTATTGCTGATGCCTCCTAATCACAGCATTTGTGCAGGGCAGAGTTCAGGGTATTTGCTCATTGCCAGTTTCAGACCATAACGTCTTTGGTGAACTTTTAAAATTTATCCTTCACTTTAAAGATAATATTTTGATGATATGTGAACTGAGGATCATGCCCACATCCCGGGTTTAAACCTGTAAGTGTCAGATATGGAGAATGCATAAGACTGACAGTTTTACATGGTTTTGGTGGGTTGCTGTGGCTAGCACTGGTATAAATTCAGAAAGAGTTAACAAGTGATTTTAATGTCCAGTTTGGAGGCTCTGTGGGGACTGCCACAGGCCCTGTCTCTGCTCAGCTTGGCCTTGCTCACTGAAGTTTTCATGCATGGCTGCTAACTGTGGTCTTCTTAAGACTATATTTAGGTGCCTAAATTAATGGTATGTAAAAGGCATTGCTCATGCCTCTGGAGTTAGCAAGAACAGGCAACATTCAGCATGGCTGAAAGTCATATTGCTTTGCTGGCGGCCCAAGCAGAAGAGCTCGGTGCTAAGCCTTTGTTAGCCCTTAGGTGAGCATGTCCTTACCTGTCCTGCACCTTTCATGCTCCCCTGCACCTGGGGCTGGCATGGCCATGCTCCACACTGCAGTCACCAGGAGATGGGCTATGACATTTAGCAGCTTCCCATACTCAGACAGGGTATGCGGCTGGATCAGGGTGTACAGTTGGATCAGGGTGTACAGCTGGATCAGGGTGTACAGCTGGGCCAGGGTATATAGCTGGATCAAGCCAGTTAGCAAGTGCTTTCAGGGAGCACTGTTGATGCTTTATTAAATCCTGTTAGCACAACTTGCCACAACGTGCTTCAGAGGTTCACTGCCTGGTATTTCCTAAGCTTCTTGCTGAGGATCAGTAGAAATTGCGCCATGGTACCGATCAGCGTGAAAGCAAAAGCCAAACTCCTCCACAGCTTTGCTGGAGGCTGCTGGCTCCATCAGGGAAGGGTTTGGCTCCTCCTGTGTGCACATCCTTTGTCCAGCCAGAGCACACTGCAAGGTGGGTCCCAGTCAGCCTTCATCAGAGCAGATGTGGAGTTGTGATGATGGCTGTCCTCGCTTTTGGGAGCCCTGTGGTGTGCTGCTGGGAGGTACCTTGCCATTTAGATGCTGGTAACCCCTGCCCATGCCTGCTGTGTGTCACCCCATTCCCTCTGGTTTATTCCCAGCCATGATCCTAACCCCTGCCGTGTCTGATCCAATCTTGTTTGCACCTTCTGCCTGTTGGATATCACTGACCTTTGCCTCCACACCTTTAATGGCAGATGTGTGCTGCTGAGCCACAGGCTGGTCCCAGTGCTGTGTCTTCACTGTTTCCAGTGGTTTCATTGGTGAGTTCCAGCAAGCAAAGGCAGGCCACGTTGGGCCATGACACCTGTCTGCCCTGCTGTACTTTGGCATGATCCAGGTGCAGATGCTAGCAGAGATCTCTGATTCAAATATGTGAGCTGGATCAATGAGAGGCTCTTGCCCTCTGAACAGCACAGGTTTTAGATGAAGCTGCAGGGATGAGCATCTTTGTGGCCAATGATCCTGTGTGGCTGCTGATGCCTGAACAACCCAGCCATCCCCTGGACTTTTCATTCCGTGCAAGCAGAACATTTCCTGTGTCAGTTATTTCCAGGCAGTAGTAAAATAAGCCTAAATCCTTATCTCCAGTCTGTCAGATAACCCTTTGATGGGCCAGGAGGAACACTGTCAAATCAGGCTCTAAGTGTGACTAGAGGCTCTCTGTAGTGTATAAGAATGTTCCTGCTATATGTAAATGGGCTTTCTGAGAGCACAGAAGTGGTCCTCGCACAGACATCATCCCCAGCTCAGCTTAACTCCAGCTTTACCTGCTGTATAAGAGCATTGGGTTGCAACAGGACCAAGACAGGGTAGGTTTTAGAAGGTTTCAGGGCTGCAGGTCATATCAGACCTCCACTAATGTTTGGTTGGTGACCTAGGCAGATGATGAGGAAAATTCTGCTGTGTTCGTGAATGAGTTTGGATTTCTTTGGTATTCCAAACAGACATAGTCCAGGGAAGTCCCTTTGCTTTCATTGTTTGAATTTGCCAGATCCGTGTGTTTTGCTAACGGAGGAGCAAAACTCCTGGGGTTTTTGACACCCTGGAGGTGTCACCTACACCTGCCCCTGAGCAGAGTAGAAGGAACAAGAAAAGGTCTTCTCCAGAAGCAGCACACCTCTGAAGATCTGGCAGGCTGTGTGCCCCATTCCACTGAGGATAAGGATGGGGTTTTTGGGCAGCCCTCCTGGTGGCTTCTTGGAGCTTCTCACCCCCTTCAAAACCAGTCTGTAAAAGCTTAGACTCCTTTTGCATGGGAAGGTGGTGTCCTAGGTCACTGGGGTACTCTGTAAAGTGGCCAGATCCTGTCCCAGCATGGCTGTGTCCAGAAATCAGGAATGACAGAGGCTGGGACTACCAGTGTCATGATGACAGCAGGGCAGAGCCAGGCCTGTGCCCCTTGACCAAGACTCAGTGTGGGGAGAGTCCCCTCTGCTTCCAGGGAAGTTATGGACTTATGGGGACTTTTCTGTCTATGTTCACACCAGCATGGTTGACTTCCTCTCTGCTTTAAAACATAAACATGTTTTGCTTTGTTTAATCAAAACCTTACAGCAGATGTTTTATGCTTATTCCACCAATGGGGGGGTGGGGGGGGGGGGGAGGGAAAGATGCTGAAAAGTGCCAGCATCATGGCTTTTATGGGAGAGTTATATTAACTTGGCAATTTGCTGTTCAGCTAGGGAATGAAGACATCTGCCTACACTGGAATCTGGTTTAAATGACTCCCATATTCTGGATGCAGAGTTTGTTTTGTTGACAGCATGGGGGGAAGATGGGTCTGACACTCCCAGGGCAATGGATCTGTTGTCTTCAGTCAGTCCTCATTCTCAACCTATTCCTCATCTTTATCCTTATCCTTGCTTATCCTTGTCCTTCTCCTTGGTCTGCCCTCACCCCTAGGCCTCCACCTCCATCATCTTCCAATATCTGAAGGGGGCTACAGGAAAGCTGGGGAGGGACTTTTTAGGCTGTCGGGCAGTGACAGGACTAGAGGGAATGGATTAAAACTAGAGATAGGTCGATTCATTAGGAAGAATTCCTTCCTCATGACGGTGGTGAGACACTGGAACAGGTTGCCCAGAGAAGTGGTGGAAGCCCCATCCTTGGAAGTTTTTAAGCCCAGGCTGGATGGGTCTGTGAGCAACCTGCTCTAGTGGGAGGTGTCCCTGCCCATGGCAGGGGGGTTGGAACTGGATGAGCTTTAAGGTTCCTTCCAACCCTGACAATTCTATGATTCTATGATCTTCCACCTTCTGCTTCACTTTCAGTGTCAATACTCACCTTTGGGGCTGAGAGAACCATCAAGGATGCTGCAGCATTTGTGCCCACAATGCCTATAAGGCCAGGAACCCTATGCCTCAGTTTCCCTGCCTGGAGAGCCAGACCAGAGCCCAGGCATCAGGCAGAGGGAGTGTGAGGGCAGCTGGGGGACTTGGCTATGAACAGAGCAGCATGGGGATACGCAGGGGAGCCTCTGCCCCATCTCACCTCACTGGACTTGGGCTCCATCAGCAGGGAAGAGTCTGTCCCCACACAGCACATTTTCTGCCCCTGCCATGAGCTTTTCTGACAAATCCCTCATCACAGTTTCAGCCAAGAACATTTTTCTCCCATACTGGGAACTGTTAATGATAAAATCAATGCAAATGCTGCTGTGAGTGGCCCCAGTACCCATTCGATGAGCTCTTCAGGGACAGACAGCTCTGTAGACTTCTCAGACCTGCATTTGTCAGCTCTGGGGGCAGGGGGGATGCTCTTCCCTGGCTCGCTCTCAGCTCCCGGTGAGCATCCTGAATGCAGCATAAGCCGGCATGCAGGCAGAGGACAGGCTCAGTTACATGCTGGGTGGCAGAGCCCCGTGAGTGCCCCTTCCACACCCACCCATGGCATCCGTCGGGAGGCAGAGCCCATCAGCAGGCATGCATAGAGGTGATGCTTCCCTGCATCATGTGCGCTCTGGGAAATTGCAACAGCTCTGCTCCAAGGAGGGCTGCTCCTAGGAGCCCTGCTGCAGGTGAAGCCCCTGGATTTGTAGGAAGCTGCTGCGTGCACCCAAGCACATGCCACAGTGCTGTGGTGGGGCTGTCAGGCAGCCTGCAGCATCCCAGCCAGCTCACATACACAGGCGCCCCAGGAAAAGCAGATGGAGGAATAAAGGGAAACTTTCCGTTCCAGTGCCCCTAAAAGGACATTATAATTCTCCTTCCCTGTGTCATCCTGCTTGCCTGGTTATGTGGCGTTAAATTGGGGCTCTGGTTTGGTTACGGCTCATTACAGGCTTGCGTGTGACTTTGTTGCAGCTTGCTCAGAAGCATCAGAGGAGCCAAGACAGTGTGAAAGTCAAGGTTTTAGGAACAGCTCAGTGATTAGGAGCTGAGCCTTGCCTGTGGCTGGACTTCAGCAAGGCTCAGACCATGGTCCCCATGGAGCTGGACTTACTACCTGGCAAGCACCAGTTAGAGACCCTGACCCTGTCAGTGAGGAGAGCAAAGGGCTTGGGCATGGAGGTGTATTGTTAGGACATGGCTTCAGCATCTCCTTTTTGTGGCTGAGCAAAGCAGTTGCCTCCTTAGCCTGTCCCAAGGACCTGCGTGTGCTGCTGTGCGCGACGCAGGGTGCCAAAGGGAGCGCTTTGGATGCTGTCAGGCAGCAAAGCAGCTTTTCTGCAGAAATAGCTAAGTCCTGAAATACCCCAAGCAGCTGTGTTTATCCCAACGCTCTCGCTCAGAGAGATGCTCGGCTGTGACGTGGGCCATTAGTACAAACATCGCTCCCAGTGCCCGGACCAGAGCCACAAAGGGCGTTGCTCACTTAGCGGCATTAATACAAACCAGCACTGTCCCAGCATGCAATCGATGGGCTCAGTAAATAAAAACAACCTTGGGTCATCCAAGCGCTCAGGCAAGGAGAGAGGCTATCTTCTTAGGAGCAGAGGGGTTTCCAAATGTCCTCATTCTCCTTTCAGGGCTGCTTTTGCCCCAGCTGTGCCTCCTGCAGCCAAGAAAACCTCTGTTCTGTCAGGACTGTGCTGTGCTGGGATGAGGGAGAAGCCCAGGGATCCCTTGGGGACTTCTTTCCCAGCAGTCATTGCCTCCAGCAATGCCCATGTTTGCTAGAGAAATGTGAGAAGATACTCACAACCCTACAACTTTCTCTTTGTTGTGCCCTGGTGTTTCTTCCCAGTGCTGAAAGAAGGGTGTGTTTGTAATTGCTACACATGCGGCCATTAGAAGAGCTAACTCAGAGGGAGGAGAATCGATCTTTTTTAAGTGTGTAGAGAAGAAAGCAGGTCGCCTTCTTGCTCAGATGCTGCTTACTGCTCTCTTGACCTTCCAAGAGCATCCCTGTTCAGAGGCTGTGCTTTGGGGATGCCAGGAGGAGCCGGCACAGCGGCTTTCTGCAGGCTGCCTCCAAGACCGGTTGGCAATACCCCCCTTGCTCTGCCACAGGCTTGGGGACCTGCTCCCACCTCTCCCATGGCCACCTGTTAGACTGGGTTAGCCCTCCTGCTTGCCTCTGCTTGGCTTCTGCTTTCTAGAGTGCCCAGAGCCACACTGGGCACAGAGGAGCTTCCCAGCCCCAGAGCAGAGACACACTACTTCCCAACTGTAAATCCAGAGGCAAAGCGAGAGCCAGAAGGCTGGCAAAGGGAAGGAAGGCTGCGAGTGGAAGGCAGCACTGAGCGACAGGATGCAATGACTGGGTGGATGCTGTTTTGGAGGAACCCCATGGGGTCGATGCTCAGCTGCGGGAGGGCTTGGTGTGCTAAATGCAGGCTGGAAAATTCCTCTGCTGCAGCTGTGTCTGTCATGTATGTATCTGAAGAGCCCAAACCTGGTTACCACTTTCCCCTCATCAAGCTCCGATGAGAGCAACACTGATGCTGCAGCCCACAGCAGTGTGGGGAACACACTCTGCCCAAAGCATTAGGTGACACTGGAACCCTTAGCAGAGACAGCATCCCCCACCAGACCTGGAAGCTCCTGCTGCTCCCAAGCGAGGACTGAACCAGACAGGCTTATTTCCCTCATGCTGTGTGGTTTCTCTCAAGATCCTGACAGTTTGCTCTGCCACCCAGGGAGGGAGCTGCTGGGGAGGGTTGGGACAGATGCTGGGGGATTTCTGTTCCCTGCCCGTGCTGGGGCATGTGTCAGGTTTGGCACAGCAGTGTTCAGTGAGGCACAGGGCTGCCCTCTGGGACACTTGGGCTGTGCCCTGGGTCAGGAAAGCCCCAGTGATTTGCCAGCAGCCCACCTGGCTGCCCTGACTCATTTCTCCCCCCCCCAGGTTAGGGGCTCTCAGCACCCACCTGCCCTCCTGGGAAAAGCCATTCGGTTGCAAAAGGGACATGCCCCACTCCTGTGGCTGCCTCTGCCTGGTAGCACTGGCCTGGGATGGGCACAGTGGGACCATGCCGGGAGGTTTGGATGTCTCCATTGCTGTAACTGCCCTGGAAGTCGTGCATGCCTGCTACCTCCACAGGGCCTGGGGGAAAAGCTGGGGGGCTTATAAAGCAGTCCAGTCCCATGTGGCTGAGAAGGGATGGGAGGAGAGAGGCAGAAGATGGTTTGTGTTGCTGTGGATCAACAGATCCACTCCCATCCCCACCCAAATCCTTCCTTACCACCCTTCCTCAGCCCATGGGGGCTTATACACATCCCATGGCACCTTGGCCTTGAAATACGGGGACGGGCAGGTGCAGTCTCCCGTGGATAAACCCTCAGCTGAGAGCTGGGACACAGCAGCCCGGCAGCCTTCCCTGTGCCAGACCCCTCTGCGTCCCCACACTCCTCCTTGCTCACAGCTCTGCCCTGCTTACTCTCTTCACAGGAGAAGAAAGGCCAGGAGGTTAAGAAGGGTCCTGAAGTGGAAATTGCAAAACTGGACAAGCTCCTTAACCTGGTGAGAGAGCCAGAGAGCATGGCAGGGAAGTGAGCAGGGGGAACGATGGCTCTGCCAGGGGCTGCCAGATGAACAAGCCCAGCTTTGATCGGCGGCTGCTTGGCATGCAAGCCACGGGCTCTGCACCGCCCGCTCTTCACATAGCGGGAACACTTCACCTCTGTGCCCGGACAAATAAACAGATGTGCTGGGAGAGCTGCAGCATGTAGTCGTCTCTGGGGTCAAGCAGACCTCACCACTCCATCTCCAGAGCCACACAGCCCTCTGCTTGTCCCCACCCATGTCTGGGCTTGCACCAGGGGAGGGTCCCATGGAGGACTGGTGAGATCTGGTCCTTCCGGCCCTAGGAAAACCTCAGGGCTGCAGCTTGATGGCAGATAATCCCACTGTGAGTGGTGGTGAGAAACCAAGCAGTGAGCTGCAGCCCCACAGCCTTTTGTGGGATCAGCCACACACAGCACCCTCGATTTTAGGATGGCAGCCTAAGCCAGATCATGGCTGGGGATCTGGCCTGGCCTCACCATTGCCATGGGAGAAAGATGTGCCATCGCTCCAGCCAGCATATCACAGCAGCTGCTGGCCACTAGTTTTGAGATGCTCACAGCTCCCCTCTCCTCACTGGGGCTTGCTGCGGGCTTGGCCACCTCTCCCCAGCTGGTGGCTGCGGGAACAGCTGGGCATTGAGGTTTGCAGAGCTTTCCCACCACTCTGTTGCTTTGCAGCAGAGGGATTAGCTGCTACGTGGCTGCGGTGGCAGCAGGAGATGCGGTGGCCTTACTGCATGCTGATGAGCAGGGACGGGCTGTCACCACTGGAGCCTTGCATACAGCTGCTGGGACTGGGGACCAGAGACGCTCCTTCCGCCAGGCAGAGGTGGTGGCACTCTCCTCCATCCTGGCTGGCCCGTGTTCCCTGCAAGTATCCCTGTAACTTACGGCTGTGGCTTGGAAACTCTCCAGTGCCTCCAGCACCAGGACTGGGGAGTGCTCCCTGCTGACAGGCCAGTGCCCCCAGCCCAGGCAGACATGCTGTGAGCATGAACCCTGCCAGGTTTCTCATCCAGCACTTAAAAGCCACAGGCGGATGCAGACATGAGTTCTTCCTTGTTGCCATCACCCAGCAAACCACCCGCAGTCCTGCAGGGACATGGGCCACCAGCCCTGCAGCAGCCGCTCCCCAGCCCTGCATGACAGGAAGGACACGCTGCCTCCCCCACATTTTTCAGGCGCTGGGCAGAGCTCAGAGACACCACCTGGGTCCTACGATTGGTTTATTAGTCTAGTAAAAACAATGCTGCAAAGGGATGCATTAGCTACACCTGACAGGAGGAACCACAGGCTCTGCCAGACCTGGACATGCCTGCGCAGGGACCCTGGCCGGCATCCCTCCCAGCACAGCCCATCCCTCTGTCCCTTTATTGCAGCGGCTGTGCCAGCAGGGACCTTGGCTATTGCTCAGCTCGAGGATGGACAGGGCAGAGCCCTCCCAGAACCCACAGCACCTGCAGGCAGGGCAGGGGAATGCAGCTGCCAGGCTTGGGGACAAGACAGAACACCAGCATCCCTCCCCGCAGAGCCACTGTGGTCCCCCCACGTGTGATGGGGCTGAAAGACCTTGCAATGCTGTTTGCCCTCATCTCCCCATGTCTCTCACCTCCCCGGCAAAAAGCCATCCCAGGCTGCTCTCAGCGGGGAGGGGGATGCCAGCAAGGATAGGCCTTGTGCCCACGGGCAGGCCAAACCCTGAAGGCTGGCCTCAGCTGCGAGCAGGCAGGAGGGCAGGCAGGGACATGCACCCAGTGAGGAGGAGGGCAGTTGCCTAGCAGTGTTGGTGCTGATGCTGGAAGGGACTGACAGACAGACTGTGGATGAACGGACAGACCATGCAGACCCTCTTGTGGCTCATGAAACAGGCTGCTGGGGCAAGACAGGTGCCAAATGCCCTCCTAAGGCTGGGGGCGCACAGCACCCCAGGGCTATCCCCAAAGACACCTGGACCAGTAACACCCCGCTCTGCCAGCAAGGCCAGGGCTGCTGGGGTCCCCCCCCAGGCACATCTCACCATGGGGCAGCCAGCCCACTCAGGGACAGGTGCCTCTGCCAGCCTCTGCCAGCTGCCTCCCCTCTCCTAGCCCCAGACCAGCCCTGCTCAGGTCTGCATTGCGGTGGCCACTGACCCAGGCCACGAGCACCAAGGAGGACCCTGTGGACTGTCCCCAAACACGGGATGCAGTTGAGGGCAGGGCTTCTGCTGTGCTCGCTGGCTGCTGGGACAGGCAAGATTATCCCCATAGCGCATCCTCAGCTGCTGCTTCTCTATCCCCATGGTCATTGTGGGCATCCGCAGGGACTTCACACACTAAAACCACATGGGCAAAGTGCTAAGCCCTGCATCATGGCCCCTGCGAGCAGCTCAGAGCCCTCTCTGCTCTCATCATGACTGGTCCACCACCCCAGTCCCAGCGCAGGCATCCAGGCTGGCACAACTCCTTTGGCACAGCTGGGTACCCTGGTCCTCACGCAGCTCAGGGTTGCAGCAGGTACTTCTCTTCATTCCTTGCCTCATCTGCATCAGAAGTCGGGCTCTTCTTGGGGCATGAGGGGGTCCTGCAGGCCTTGCAGAGGATGAGGAAGAGGATGAGGATGAGCAATGCGATGACACAGTTAAAAGAAATTGCCACAATGGCTCCAGTGGAGAGAGCAGCCCCCATTGCCACTGTCCTGTGGGAAAAAGTGGGGCCTGCAGCTCGGCCCCACGCTTGGGATGCCAGTGCAGCAATGGAGCACGTGGCCTCCACCCGCTGGCATTGGCAGGGGACAAAGGGGGCAGAGGTGGTGCTGGCAGTGGGATGGGGGCAGGCAGGCAGCAGGACAGCGTCACTCTGGCACAGTTTGGCTGCTTGCAGCAGTGTCCTGAGCTTTACTGTGCTGCTGGGAAGGACTGATCAGAGCTTTCTCTCAGCTTCTGCTCCTCCGTTGCGGCAGTGGGGACACGGGGACCACACTCTTCCCTCATGCACCTGGAAGGGAGAAAGTGACTGTCACCGGCAGCATGAGGGGACAGGCTGCCCAAGCCCCTCAGGGTGGGCCATCAAGGTACCACTGGGCAGCCACCCAAGGGGCTCTGCTAGGCTTTGGTGGCCGTGGCAGCTCCCAGGCCAGCTGCTGTTGGGGCGACCTTTCGAGCACTCCACACCCCCGCCATCCCTCCTCCTGTCCCTTGTGAGGGCCATCACGCTGGGATTGTCCCCAGCAGGACACCCAACCATCACCTCATCCCGGCCCCCTCCCCGGGGCGTCCCCAGGTGACTCTGGGTGGCCTCGGCCCAGCTCTTGCCCTCTCTCCATCCTGCTTTTCCTCCTGCCCGCACCCCGCTGCGAGGTCCCGCGCCCCATAGCGGGGTGAGCGGCGGGGTGGCCGGGGCAGCCCTCTCTCGTGCTTTTGACGCGGATCGGGCAGAGCCCCGGTTTGTCGGGTCCCCAGCGCCTGTAATCTCCCGCCCCGCCGAGCCGCGGGACACCCGCGGAGCTCTCGGCCCGCAGCGGGGCACCGGGCAGCAACAGGTCCCGACCAATATGCGTTCCCGTCGCGGGGCCCCGGCGTTACCTACCTGCCTCCGCTCTGGGAACCGCCGGGACCCCGCCGGCGGGCGGGAGGCGCTGCCGGGGCCGAATCGCGGTGAGCGGAACGGTGTCCCGGCTCAGAGTCGCGGAGCGGTGCGTCGGAGCCGGGCCCCGGTGCGCGGAAGGGGGTCCCCGGTGCGCGGAGCGGGGTCCCGGCGCGGGCTGACGGTGCAAGAGCGGAGCCGCGGTCGCTCGGTGCCCGTGCGGATCCCGGGAGCGGTCCCGCCGCGGGCCGCCCGGTGGGTGCCGCAGCCCCGCGCGCTGCCCGCTCCCTCCCGCCGGCACCGAGGAGGGGCGGGACCCGCCGACGCCCCGCCCCCGGCCATTGGTGGCCGCCCCTCCGGCGGTCGTGCGCCATTGGCTGAGCTCCCGGCGCTGGGTCCGCCCCCTCTGCCGGTGCCCACGTGAGCGGCGGGGAGCGCGGCCGGGCAGCGCGCGCTCTGCCGGCCCGGGCCCGGCACGCACTGCCCTGACCCAACCCGCACTGCCCTCACCCGCACTGCCCTGACCCAACCCGCACTGCCCTCACCCGCACTGCCCTGACCCAACCCGCACTGCCCTCACCCGCACTGCCCTCACCCAGCCCGCACTGCCCTCACCCGCACTGCCCTCACCCAGCCCGCACTGCCCTCACCCGCACTGCCCTCACCCAGCCCGCACTGCCCTCACCCGCACTGCCCTCACCCGCACTGCTGCCCGCCCCGGCACGGGATCCTTCTGCTGGAAGAGACCTTTCTGGTCTCCGGGTCCAGCCGCTAACCTGGCACTGCCAGGGCACCACTAAACCGTCTCCCCCCGCACCGCAGCTACACGACTTTTAACTGCCTCCGGGGATGGCGACTCCACCGCTGCCCTGGGCAGCCTGGGCCGGGGATTGGCAACCCTTTAGGTGAAGGAGTTTTTTCCTGATGTCCAACCTAGACCTCTGGTGATACAACTCGAGGCTGTTTCCTCGTGTTCTGTCACTTGTTACTTGCTCCAGACCAGACCGATCCCTGCCTCTTCACCAGTTCCTTTCGGGCAGTGGTGCAGAGCAGTAATACCTCCCCTTGGCCTCCTCCAGGCTGAGCAACCCCAGTTCTCTCAGCTGCTCCTCGGAAGACTTGCTCTCTAGACCCTTAACCAGTTTCATTGACGTTCTTTGGACAGGCTCCAGCCCCTCAATGTCCTGCTTGTAGTGAGGGGCCCAAAACTGAGCCCAGTACTCAAGCTGTGGCCTCACCAGTGCCAAGCACAGGGTCACCACCGCTTCTCCTCTCCTACTGGTCACACCATTTCTGATACAGGCCAGGATGCCCTTGGCCTTCTTGGCCACCTGGGCACACTGCTGGCTCATGTTCAGGCAGCTGTCAATGAGCACCCTGGTCCCTTTCCACCAGGCAGCTTTCCAGGCACTGTCCCCTGAGCCTGCAGCGTTGCAGAGCAGTGTTGTGACCCAAGTGCAGAGCCAGCACTTGGCCTTGTCGAACCTCATCCACTGGCCTTGGCCCATCGATGACCTGCTCACACCACCTTCATTGCCCTGTCCTGGCTGCTGCTGCACTCCTGCCTGTAGTGCCTGGTACATACCACCCTGCTGTTCTGTGGATGCTGAAAAGCTGCTAGCAGAGGGATTTTCTCAGGTTCTCACAATATTCGGTGAGAGTCCTGCCTTTCTCATGCATGTTATGAAAAGCAGTACGATGGTTTTTGTAAGCTGGACCAACACCTGGTGTTTTGCTAAGTTCTGTTTATGGTACATTGGAAAAATATTTTGCAATGGGTGTTGTAGGACTTTAGCCAATCACCCTAGGAGATGGGTGATCACTGACCAGTGGCCCTGTGGGGCTGGGGTATATAAAACGGGGTTAGAAATTAATAAAGTTGCTTCTTTGCTCGCTCTTGCTGAGGTTGTGTGTTGCTGCCTCTCTCTGCTCCTGGAATAAACAGCGACACTGTTCTGCTTGTGTTTCCTGTACGACTCTTCCAGCCCATGCTGCTGTGCCTGCCCTGCCTGCATGGCCCTCGCTGCCCCTGCCTGTCTGCCTGCCCAGCCCAGCCTGGTCCTGCCCAGCCCTGGGGCCACAGCCTGGCCCTCCTGCTGCTGCCTGCCCTGCCCTGCTCCCCTGCACACGTGTGCGCACACTCACACACGCATGTGCACCCTGCCCACATACACGCCAGTTCTTGTGGATACTGAGGATGGAGCAGGGGTTGGTGTTGGGGGCCGTGCTGGGACACAGAGGATGCAGGGCAACAGGCACTGCCGCAGCCTGTGGAGTGGGGGGGACAAGTCATTTAGGAACATTCAGTGGCCTGGGAATCTGGGCAGCAGCAGTCTCATAGGCGCAGCTGGCTTCTCCCTGTCCAGTTCAGTGGGGAAACCGAGGCACGGGGCAGGCCATTCCCAGGCACAGGTATGACACAGCCCTGCTGAGCCAGAACTGCCATCTGGAGCCAGAGATGCCCTGCTGTGGAGTGTCACCCCAAAAACAGAATCACCGAATCACACAGCATCACAGAATATTCAGGGTCAGAAGGGACCTTGAAAGATCATTGAGTCCAATCCCCCCTGCCAGAGCGGGACCACCTAGAGCAGGTCACACAGGAACGTGTCCAGATGGGTTTTGAATGTCTGCAGAGGAGACTCCACAACTCCTCTGGGCAGCCTGTTCAGAGCTCTGTCACCCGCACAGTGAAAAAGCCTTTCCTTGTGTTTCTGCAGAACCTCTTATGCTCCAGCTTACACCTGTTGTCCCTTGTCCTATCATTGGACATCACTGAGAAGAGCTTGGCTCCATCCTCCTGACACCTTTTACATATTTATAAGCATTAATGAGGCCACCCCTCAGTCTCCTCCAGGCTAAAGAGACCCAGCTCCCTCAGCCTTTCTGTATAAGGGAGATGCTCCACTCCCTTCAGCATCTTTGTGGCTCTGCGCTGGACTTTTTTGAGCAGTTCCCTGTCCTTCTTCAACTGAGGGGCCCAGAACTGGACACAATTTTCCAGATGAGGTCTCACCAGGGCAGAGTAGAGGGGGAGGAGAACCTCTGTCGGCCTACTAACCATAACCCTTCTAATGCACCCCAGGATGCCATTGGCCTTCCTGGCCACAAGGGCACATTGCTGGCTCATGGTCATCCTGCTGGCCACCAGGACCCCCAGCTCCCTTTCCCCTCTGCTATTCTGTAACAAGTCAATCCCCAACCTCTTCTTTCCCAGATGCAAGACTCTCCACTTGACCTTGTAATCCTGGTGAAGGACACAGACATGGTACCCTGGGGAGTTGGCTGTAGGGCACACAAGGGGCAATTCCCACAGCTGTGGGGGTTCCTGGAGACCCCCAGGGATCAGGTCCCAGCACGTGCATCTACTCTGAAAAGCCACAGCGAGGCCATGTGCACATATGGTGGGACAGACACACGGCAGTGACACAGGGGGGATCTGCTGCAGCCTCTCTGGGTGCGAGGGGCCTGTCCAGCCAGGCAGCCCCACAGGGTGTGTCACACCAGAGGACAGAAGCAGCTGGATGAACAATGAATGAAGAGTAGATCCACAAGAGCTGGGGCCCTCTCCTGACTGGCCCAGTGGGCTGCTCTGGGGTGTGACACAGCTGCTCCTGCTCCGTCCCCAGAGGAGGAGGGATCTGGCACTGTCAGGTGCCACAGCACCCAGAGGGTGCCTCGCAGCCAGCTGGGGGGAACTTTGAAACGGCAGAACAAAAATAAAACCCACTTTGCAGCTTTGGTGAGAAGGCGTTAAACGTGCCACCACCGCGAGGGAGGATTACAGAGGCTGCCTGAGGATCTGTCTCTCAGCCAACAGGGTTTTTAACAGTAAACAAACCCATCGCTTGCTGCCATGTCAGTTCTCTGATCAAACGCTCGAGCATCTTTCCTTGGCATTAATCACTAATCTGCTAATTAGTCAAGGAAACCAGTCTCCTCCTCAGATGTAAAGGGAGCAGCAGCTGTGAAGAGCACCAACATAAATCAGCTTAACTCATCCCAGTCCCTAGGTTCCCCCTGCGCTTGGCACAGCGCAGTGGTCTGGGCGTGTGCCTGAACACCTGGTTATCTCCGGGGACAACCACGAGGCAGAGCATGACCAGACCACCAGGAAATGGGGAGGAGGATGAGGGGTGTAAATCCATCACTGTCTGTGCTCGCGTCAGGCACTCAGCTGGTGTGACAGCTCGCGCTGATGCAAGGCAAGCGTGGGTGATGTCTCATCTCTGAAGGAGTAGGGTCGCATGGGCAACACCTCTCCACTTAGGTGGAATCCCTTCTTTAAATGCTTGTACCATCTCCTGTTGACTTGGAAAAGGAGAGTGTCAGGTCTGTCTGAAGCTCGCCGACACAGGCAGCGACCCGGGAAACGCAGGCAGGACAGGCAGCACTTAGGGCACGGTGAGAGCAGGGGCTGTTCTGGCGAGAGCTCTTTCCTCCTGCCCTGCGCTACTTGCCAGAGCTGCCCCAGAGGAGCGCTCTAGCGTGCAAGGAAACATGCCCCATCCTTTGCCTCCCTCGGTAGTTCGGGTTGAGTCTTTTTGAGACTGCGGTTCTAGCTGGCTTAAAACAACAACAAAAACTAGCAAAAAGCTTCACAGAAAAGAAAATAAAAAAAACAAAACAACCTTGACCTTTCTTGGTTATTAGCGAACAGTGAAGGCAGGAAGAAAACCTCCTCCCCACATACCAGGCTCCACTGACAGTCATAAGAGAGCAGCAGGTCCCTTCTTCCTCAGAGAGCTGAAAGAGCTTCAGCCAGCAGGTCCAGCCCCACCACCAGCGCTTAGAGGGTGACCTCCAGTGGGATGAGGAAGACATGACAAATTTCACGTTACATGAAGAGGAAACTTTATTTTAAACCCATCTCTGTGCACTAGAAAGGAGTAGAAAGGGGAAGAGCAGGGTCCTTTGGAGCTTCCCATCACCCCAGGACACCAGCGCAGCTACAGGATTTCAGGCTGGTTACAAGAGAGAGGTGTAATCGCCAGCTCCGCGGGGGTGAAAGGTGGACAGAAAGGGCACTGTGTGCACACCATCACAGGCAGATCTGTATCCCCGCAGCGCCTACATTCCAACCACCCGTCAGGCTCAGCAGGTGGACTCTGAAGCACAGAAATAGCCAACCCAGCCCCGTGCCCCGCTGCCCACTCACAGGAGCTCTGGTGACACAGGTGGCTGCTGGGGTAGTCCATGTTGTGTCCCATCTCCCCTCTGCAGTGCAGTGGAAGCCACCTCCACCTGCTTGGCATGCAGGCTGGCTGCCTGGGCTGCCACCCCACACCGCCCCGTGCAGCTGAAACAACCCTCAGACAGCAGCCCTGCACCAGGGCTCGCTGACCAGACGCCAGCGGCCCTTGCCGAAGCGAGGACAACTCCTGTTTCCCTCAAACCACACGCTAAGGAGTACAGCCTAGCAGCCACTGACAAGGGAACTCATCAAAACACAGTTTCAGACAGCTACAATCACATCCGGTTTGAAACAGTTAGCTTCTCCTGCCCGCCCCGAACAACTCTGCAAGCCCCATGTTCCACAGCAGCTGGCTTGTTTCCATAACTCCCCCAAACTACACCCAAACTCGGTGTTGTCGTCTCAGGACTTAGCACAGGACTCCCCAGGCCCTTCTCCAGCAGACCGAGAGTGCTTTCCTGTGCTGCTGGCTCCCCTGCCTCCACCCTGCTTCCTCTTCATCTGTCCCTGCGACTCTGCTTTCAGTGTCTCAATCCAGAAGGCATCAAAAGAGCCCGGAGCCTGGTATCCCGGCTCCTGAGGATCAAGGGCATCTTTGCTGAGCAGGACGCTGATGGCAGGAATGTTTCTCTTCACTGTCAAGGCATCAAGGCCTGCCTCAGGCACAATGGGTTCCCAGATCTCTTCGATCTGTTTGAAGAGCACTTTGGTGATCTGGTGCAGCTCTTTGAGCCTTCGTTTCATGATTTCCACACAGGTAATGGTCTTGCTGACAGCCTTGCCTGAGCCAGTGAAAAGGATCTGCCTCACTGAGTCCAGCTCCATCTTGCTGATAGCATAGCCCATCAGGTTTCTGATTTTGCTCCCATCCTTCACTTTCATTTCAATAATATCAGGGGGCAGATCAGTGAAAGGAAGAGGACAAGGTTTCTCCACAATTTTGGTCTTCTTATAGTTCTCCATTCTTCAGTGCTGAAAAGGAAAATGGATTTGTTAATACCAACTCCCACTACAATTGCTGTGCAAGGGAAGTCTCAGCACAATTAGCTACAATCTCTCCTCTAAAATGGCCCCTCGTCGGTGATCCTGAAAAGGCATATCCAAAATTATCAGCCAGAATGCCCTACTCATGCTGAGGAGTCACTTGTACCCAGTCTTCTTCAGCGTGTACGTACAGCATGAACACTGCTACAGGGAAGCCTGGACCCTGACAGGCAAGCTGTGAAAGGAACAGGGCTGGGGTTGTGGCAGGGGTAAGTAAAAAATACAGGCAACATCTCAGGGATAAGCAGAGAACAAATGTGCGATCTAAAATCTATGGGGAACAGAAGCCAGGGTATAATGACCACAGCTGCATCCATGAGTGGCACACAATGAACCCTGGCACAGCTCACCTGCAGCAGCTTAGGTGTGTTACAGAAAAAGGCTGTGAGCCCCATGACTGGCCAACCTAAGTGAAAGGCCAGGAACTGGATACTTAATACAGTGCAGGTGACAGAGGAGGTGGCATGCCAAGGGCTGCAGCAGGAGACACATGGCCAGCAAGAAGCAGAAAATGAGAGAAGTACGTGATGAACAAAAAATAAAAGGGTTCTCTGAGGGAAAGTGAAAGCTAGAAAGGTCCAGTCCTATAGCCCTCCCTCCCTGCCAAGGGAGAATCCCTCCACTGGCATCCTGACCAAGAACTATGAGCGCGTAGGGCATCCCCCATTCCCACCACAGAAAGCCCAAGGTGCCCAAACACACAATCTTATCTGCAGGGTGGTGACCCCTGTTTCGCCCAGAAGCAGCACCTTGTACCCCATCCGCTATGAAGACAGGGCAGGTCAGTGCACCCTCTCCGCACCCAGGAAGCACATCCCTCCCACGAGGTACTCCCCGAGGCCGCTCTGCTGGGGAAGCGCAGCGCCAGGCACTGCGATAGGGGCTGGGGACACTGCTGCTTTGGGGAGCGGGAATGCAGGCTGCCACAGGATGGCAAAGGTGGAGCTCCCTCCTGTACCGGTTAGGGAGGCCTTCTGGGAGACTGCTACCGGGGTATGTGAGGGGGTTCGGCGAAGCCACTGGTACTGGGATTGGGGTAGGGGGCGCGGGCTGGCGAGACTGGTGCCACAGGGCCGTGGGAAATGCCAGTCCGCTGGGAGGGGACGCCAAGAGCAGCTACCGGGGGAGGACGGAAGCCAGGTGGCTGCCACAGGGGCCTGAGGGGAGGCCAGTCTGCTGCGGTGGGGGATGAGGCGGGCGGGGGAGCGCCAGGCCTCACTACGAAAGCCTGTGGGAAGGCTGGGTGCCGCTTGCAGCGTGCGGGGAGGAGGGCGGGACGCACTTGCGGGTGGCGGTGGGGAGGCCGGGCCGCGCTCTAGCCGGGGTGGGGGCGCGGGAACGTCTCTCACCTGCGGCCGCCTCAGCGTGACCCTCGGCACAAGATGGCGGCCGGCGCCAGGCGCGCGCGGGGCGGGCGGAAGGAGGGGGGGCGGGCGGAAGGAGGGGGGGCGGGCGGAAGGAGGGGGGGCGGGCGGAAGGAGGGGGGTGGGCGCGAGACCCCGGCCCCGCCCTCGCCCCCGGCGCGCGGCGCTGGCGGTGACGTCGCTGTGCTGGCGGGGCCGCGGTGGCTGCGGGGGTGCGGAGCCATCGCCGGTCGGGGGTGGGTCGGGCCTGGGCAGGCCACCCGGTGCAGCCCCGCTGCGGGGAGCAGGGTGCTCAGAGCCCCGGCCAGCCTCACCCGCAGTGGTTCCCGGGATGGGCCATCGGCCTCCTCTCTGGGCAACCCGGGACAGGGGCTCGGCACCTTCAGCGTAAAACATGTCTTCCTTGTACCTGCTCTGAATCTACTCTAGTTTTAAACCATCACCCCTTGTCCTGTCACAACAGGCTCCGCTAAAAAGATTATGCCTGTATTTTTTATAAGCCCCCCTGAAGCACTGAAAGGCCACAATAAGCTCTCCCCAGAGTCTTCTCTTCTCCAGACTGAACAACCCCAACTCTCTCAGCCTGGCCCCACAGCAGAGGGGCTCCAGCTCTTTGATCATCTTCGTTGCCCTCCCCTGGACCTGCTCCAACAGGTCCTCGTCTCTCCTGGGCTGAGGTCTCCAGAGCTGGGGAAAGCACTCCAGGACATCAAGTTCCAGCCCGTACCCAGAGCTCGCCAGACACCTGGAGGGACCAGCAAGGGCTTTCCACAAGCCAGCTGCTCCACTGTGGTGTGCCCAGGGCAGAGGACAGGCTCCTCTTGATTTTACTGTGGGCATCCCAGCTCACACATGTCTGGATCACATCTCACCAAGAAGGAGGGCTTGGGACCCTTCTCCTGATTTTGAGGTCACGCTTTGGGGACCTTTGTGCCAGGAGAAACTCCAGCCTATGGCCAGACCAGGCAGGCTGCAGCTCCTGCCCCTCTCTGAGGGGCAGCCAGCCACAAGCTCTGGCTCACAGCAGCCACCCTGGTGAGCAGAGAGAGTAAACACAGGAGCAGCTGTCTTTGCTCAGCAAAGGAAGAGGCAGAAGAGAGGGTGCTGCAGCCCAGGGAAGGCTATGGGACTGGAGGGAATTAAGCTGCCCTTGGACCAGGGCTGAGTGAAATTGATCCCCTGCAGGCTGCCAGGACACCTCTGCAGTTCATCACCTGGGCAAAACCTCATGGGGAGGGACAGTGTGTGCCAGGAGGAGTACTTGCACCCAGGGAGGAAGGGACAACCCAGACAGAGTTTCAGGACTTTACTATGATCCCCAGTAAGAGCAGAAAGGCATTTTTAAATACATCAAAAACCAAAAACATATTTCAGGGAAGAGCAAGATTTGCAAACAGTGGCATATTAAGGAGTAATGTGGTTTCATTTTGGGATGGATTGCTCGGCCACGGAGCCAGAGTGCCCCGTGAGAGGCCGTGATGTCACTCGCAGCATGCTGACATCGAGCGGGAAGACGCCCTGACAGCAGGGTGCAAGCAGTGCTGCAGCCTCTCCAGAGAAGCAGCAGGGTCCTCTGCATGTCTGGCTCTGCCATCACTCCACCACAGGTTTTGCTTCCTTGGCCACTTCCAGCCGTGTCAGTATTTCATTCCACTGGACAAACTGCTTGGAGAGAAGCAGGGTCTGGGTGTAACTCTTAAGGAAAGAGATGTGGAAAGTGGAGGGAAGAAACCAAGTGAGAGTGCCCTGACAGCACCACAATCCTGACTCTCTGGAGGAATCCTAGGGCACTAGCCCCTAGAAAGCCCACACGGACTCAAACCATCCCAGTACTGAGCCACTGGACAGCACCACCCATACCTGCGGGAGTCCAGGAGGCACTTCTGAACACTGCTTAGTGCTTCATTTCAAGGGGATTTCTACAGGAAAGAGCAGAGCTTCCCTAACCACTGTGGTGTTAGGGTGTGCCTCAGCACCAGGATCTCACACAGCTGGGATCAGCAGATGTTTGGCTCAGGCAGGCCACAGGGACCCAAGAGAGATGCCAACGTCCAGCCAGCCATCACAGGTTGTGTGCCGTGAGCAGATGCAGCACAGGGGCTCTGGTTTGACACTGGCACCCTGCTCTTCCCATCTCAGAGATGGGCAGCTCCAGCCCTCAGCTCTATCCCCAGAGGAGTATGAGGGGGACACAGGTGTCACCGTATCAGAAAGGGCACTGGTCACTAAACCCAGAGCTGGGGATCCAACAGTATGTGTTGGAGAAGGCAGCTCAGGAGATGGGTGGGCAGTTTAGCAGTGTCGGGCCCCAGGCTCAAAGGATACCATTTTGTTGTAGTCTTCAAGGAGCATCTTCACGCTGTCGGTGAGATCATGACGCTGTTCCTGCAAAGAGGGGAGTTGCAGTGAGTGAGCAATGAAAGAGCTAAAGGACATCAATCCTCCCCATCCCTGACAGCATGGGTAGAAACTCATCCAAGGACAGTACTGAGATCAGAGCTCAGACCTCAACTGTGGCCACTCACTGCAGCTGGAAAGGCTTCGAAGGTCAAGAGAAAGGTTACAAACACCCATGCTGATGAAGTAACAAAGGACCCAGGATCCCTCTCCTCAGCATCTATGCTTTGCTTGCCCCAGAATGGAAACTCATGGCAAAATGCTGAAAGGGGCCAGTAGGCACTGCCCAGGCTATTCACTTCCAGCTCCAGAACAGCTCAGAAGGGGAAGGAAAGAGTGAAGTGACAAGGTGAGCAGTATCAACAGCCTTCCAGAGGACACCGAAAGAGTGCTATGCATTACCTCAGTATCCCCATGAAAAGTGGGCACCAGATGGTCAAACCCACCACTTCTTCTTAAGCATCAATCAAACCTCTGTTTTGAGCAGGCTTATGGTGGGCAAAGTGCTTTTCCAACTCAAGACTCAATGGTCAGAAATCCCAGTTGTCCCCCTGGCAAATGGGGACACTTACACTGTTTTAAGACTGCAGTATGAATATCCCAGGATTGAAAGAAAAACTGCTACAAATGAGCAAATCGAGCAACTGCAAACACAGGGGTGCCAGTACAGCTGCTGGCCAACACTTCCTCCTCCCTGCTAGTCTAGGCTGACAAAAACATTCACGCTACCTGCTGCTGTATATGGATTTGCGAGAGCCGCTGTAGCTTGGCTGCATGGTCGGGAACCGCTGAAAGCACAGAAGAGAAACCTGTTTTGTTTGTTTCCCAGCGTGGGGGAACAGTTCCCCGAATAAAGTCTGTTTCTTCTCCACAAGCACATCACAGCAGAACTCTACTCTCTGAATGCCAGTGCTGCACACCACAGACACACCTTTTGTATGATAAAAAAACAAAACAAAACACAAAACCCCACCCCCTAGCTATATGGTACATTAGAAAACAAGTTTATCTGCTAACTGCTTCAGGATGGCCTGAGTTAGGGGATGTCTGCAGAGAGGGTGAGTCAAGGACTACCTCAGAATAAAGTACTTGTCTGAACGTTACGTCAGGCAATTAAAAAGGCACCTCTGCCTGTGCCAGGACAAGCGATGTTTTGGATGAGCTCCCAGGCAGAACAGCAGCAGGAACAGCCTGCTGGACTCCACCCTCCCTGCTGTGCTGCTGTCTCTAACATGCTTCCCAACCCACTCTGTCACCTGCTTGACCTTGCATAGGACCTTAGAACAGCAGGAGGGCGGAGCAGACATACCACTAGGACTGTACCTACTTCACGCACACTGGGTTGTGAGTTGTCCTCTCCTCTCGTCTGAGGCTCAAGAAAACATAAAGCAAACAGGATAGACAACACCTTGGGAGGTAGCATTTGCAGCTCAAACTTGCAGAGGAACATGTGTACCTTGGATACTGGTACTGTCCATGACGGGCTGGAGGTTCTTCACCTGCTCCAGAAGGGCTGCTCGGGAAGGAATGGCCTGCTCCTCTGGTTGGAGAGGGACAAGAGCCAATGTTAGTAAACACACAAGGTGTTGCTTTGGCTTTTCATGAATACTGGTGAGGTAACTTTTCCAGGTGGTCTAGCTATACAGAAAGAGGATCAGTTATGATTTTATTTAGACTTTTGTGCTTCTCGTCCCTGGATCTTGGTTCATACCAATTTAAGGCAGGAGAACCTCCCGCAAGTTTCATTTGCAGACTATACCAACACAAGGCTGAACCAAATTCTTTGGGGCAGAAGAGGCTATGAGGTGTTTAAAAAGCATCCAAATGCCTTCTATTTACATCAAAGCCTAGAGAGTACTGGAAGTGAGGTGAGAAAAACTGTGCTAGCTCCAGTTTTTCTTTTCAACCTTTTATTAATTCAGGGCTAAACTAATTGATACTAAAAAGATCAGAACAGATAAAACTGCAGCATGGATGCATGCAAAGAAAGCAACAAGGCTGACAGACGTCCTTGTACAAACCACCTCTCTGACAGCTGTAAAGAGGGTGCCTAAAGAAAAGAAATCTATCCCAATCCCATTAGTTGCTAAAAAACCTCCCCCATCTCCTCTCATTTCATGCCATACCTGCCAAGATGAACTGCAGCTTCATGGCATCTGGAACAGCCATCCTATCAATGTACTGGGGGTCAAGGTATTTTATGACATCTTCAACTAGAGCAAAAAATAGATTTTGAGACAAAGTAGGAGAGGTGTTATTGCATTTACAAGTGCATTTTTCCCCCCATGCTACACATCATGTTCCTTCGCAAACACTGTGCATAGAGGCTGGGTTTTTTCAGATTCATGAACTTCTACAGCACTTGAAGATATATGACTTTGGAGCATTGTGACCAAGAACAGAAAAATACCTCAAGCCAAATAACTGCTTCGTTATGACTACCCACAACACCTGCTTTTTATTTGGATAATGATAATAAAGGCGAGCGAAATCTGCTTCCTCCTGCCCTCGAAACAAAGCCGGCCCACAGCGCCTCCAGCCCCCTCCCCCCATTCCTCCCGGTCCCCCTCCTCCCCCGAGGCCGCTCACTTTTCTTAAAGAGGATTTTGATCCTCTCCCTCTTGCCGGCGATATTGCTCAGCGCCACCTGCACCTTCACCAGCTCGTCCGCCACCTGCCGAGGCACAGAGAAAGGGGACGGGTCTGTCACACGCCGCCCGCGCAGCGCCGGGGCCCAGCCCCGAGAACAGCCCGGGCCGGGCCGGGCCCCAGAGCAGCCACAGCCGACCCGTCCTCCGCACCTTGCGCGGCCCGCAGGCCCCGTCGCCGCCGACAACGCGACGCTCCAGCTCCTCCAGCCGCCACTGCAGCCGCTGCAACTCCGCCGCCTCCGCCATCTTACCGCCGGCCGGAAGAAGCCTCTGCGTCACTTCCGCCCCGCCCCGCCCGCCGCCATGGCGACGCGTTGCTAGGCGCCGCCGTTGCCATGGGGACGGAGGTGGCCCCGGGGCGGGGTGATGGAGCCGGGAGGCTGGGGAGAGGGGAGGTGGCCCCCCGGGGTGAGCCGCTCCCGGAGGCGAGGCGGGGAGGCCGCGGGCGGTCGATGGCGATTTGCACTGCAGAGGGAGGCCGGGCGGGCCTCCCCGCCGGCCCCGCAGCGGTCGATGGCCGCTTCATTCCGGCGCTCGGGTGTGTTGGAAGAAATTGATGCAGCGATCCGTGCGCCGCGCGGATGCAGGGCCTTTGAAATCCAGAAGGCTGCCGCAGGCTCTCCCCCAGGCCTCAGCCTGCCCGGGTTCACCTTTCTCCTATCGACCGCTGCAGGTGACGCGGAAAAAGCGAGGCGCTAATGAGTGCTGCAGCCAACCCTGGCCACCGCCTGCAACCCGCACTCGCAATTGCAGCGATAGCTCCAAGGGATGAGATTAATTTGTGGTCGTGGCACCCACGACATAGAAAAGTCCACAGATTTTCCGAACTGCAGAGGGAGAAGTTCAGGAGCCTTCAGGGCAGCTTGTGATGGTCCCTGTAGCCCAGGACTCAGTGTGCCATTGTCCCATCGTGCTCATGCAACCTCCGCAGTGTCAGAGCTGCCCCAGGCTGGTGGTCAGTCTCTGTCCCTGGAGGTCTGTGAGCATAGGGCTGGGTGTCGCACCACCATTCCCCAGGCACCAGTGAATATCCAAAGTCCCAAGGCAGGCTTGTAGGTCAAAACCACCTGGTAATAATGAATACTTCATTAGTGTGGCTGGCAATGCAGGCTAGATGGCTTTGGGGACCCTCCCAGTGACCTTTGCTGAGAGCAAAACCCACTGTGCCCTGCAAAAAGATGTGGTGTTCTAGGTGTGTTCCTATGGGGAGTTATACAGGGCTGCCAGGCTGTAGGAGGGAGCTGTGGGGTGGCCAGGGCCACAGCTACCCTTATGACACCCCACATCTCCCTGGAGAAGCTGTGCAGAGCACTTGGACAGAAGGAGCATGCTGAGGCTCCATGTGCTATGCCTTTTTTCCCAGGGATCGATAGCTGGGCTGTGGAAGAGGGATCTTCAGAAGGGGAGAGCTGTGCTTTGTTCCACAAAGGCTACAAATAGAAATGGCTTCATTAGCAGAAGTGGCTAGGGGCTGCAGAAGGGGCTGGGGGCTGTGCACACAGTGCTGGTCTATGTTTAAGTGTCACTGGCTCTACTGTGGCCCGTGCCCAGCATAATGGCCAACACCCATCAGTACACAAATGCCCAGCTAGAGGGTCACAGATCAACTACTTCCCCAAGGTGAGAAATTCAGGCAGCCCAGGGGCTTTGGGATTGGAGGAAACCCACCCTTTAGAGTTCCATACAGCCTGCAAGCCTTGGAACGTGGCTGGAGCCACAGCACTGTCTGCCGACAGCCCAGCACAGGGCACAGCGAATCTGGTCCCTGCTCACTGGGGCAGAGAGGAGGTCTTCAACCCTGTCCCCATCCCTGGAGTTTGCAGTGGCACACTGATACCATGGCCCCCGGCCCCCAGAGCAGCTCTGAAGATGGATCCAGCACTCCTGCTAGGCTGGACCATCCCTGCATCCTCCATCTCCTTCCTCCTGCTCAATTACAGTCGCTGCGGGATGCAGGAAGAAGGCATTCATTGATCAGGGCTGGTTACTCAGGTGACAGCAGCTGTGTCCCTGGGCTCCCCAGGGAGCATGACAACACACATCACCCCATGTGTGGGGTCCTGGCTGAGAGAGGACACGGGGCCACATGTGCCCTCCTGGCTCCCCGGGGCCCTGGCGCTCGATCAGCTGTGGCCAGCGCTGCCTGGCAGTGACAGGGGACACGAGACCTCAATTAAAGCTGGATCGATCCCACTCTGGCTCTGCTTGGCAGGCTGTGCCGCTGCTGCAGGAGTTCTGTGCCAGGGCTTAGCTGTCTTGCACCCTGGCATCTCTACCCCAGAGCAAGCACCCTAGGAGCATCTTGCAGCCTGGGACACACACAGACACTCTCAGAAACACACACACACACAGGGGGAACCCCACTGCAGCCTGGGGCGCGCACACACACACACACACCCCCTGCACTCATACACACACACACACAGAGGGAAACCCACTGCAGACTGGTGCACACACTCACACGCACAGGAATTGTAGAACGAGGTGGACCTTTAAAGGTCATCTAGTCCAACCCCCCTGCAGCAAGCAGGGGCATCTGCAGCTAGAGCAGGTTGCTCAGAGCCCTGGTCCAGTCTGACCTTGAATGTTTCCAGGGATGGGGCATCTACCACCTCTCTGGGCAGCCCGGGCCAGAGTTTCACCACCTTCATCAGAAAAAAAATTCCTTCCTTATATCTAGTCTAAATCTACTTATTTTAGTTTAAAACCATCATCCCTTGTCCCGTCACACCAGGCCCTGCTAAAATGCCTGTCCCTGTCTTTCTTACAGCCCCCCTTTAAGCACTGAAAGACCACAATAAGGTCTCCTCAGAGCCTTCCTTCTCCAGGCTGAACAACCCCAACCCTCTCAGCCTGGCCTCACAGCAGAGGGGCTCCAGCTCTCTGAACATTTTTGTGGCTCTCCTCTGGACCTGCTCCAGGAGGCCTGTGTCTTTCCTGTGCTGAGGACTCTAGAGCTGGACACAGCACTGCAGGTGGGAGTCTTACCAGAGTGGAGCAGAGGAAGAGAATCCACTCCCTCAACCTGCTGGCCACCCTTCCTTCTGTGCAGCCCAGGATGCGACTGGCCTTCTGGGATGCAAGCGCACATTGCTGGCTCATGTCCAGCTTTTCAACCACCAGTACCCCCAAGTTCTTCTCTGCAGGGCTGCTTTCAATCCCTTCACCACACAGCCTGTGTTGATACCTGAGAGTGGCCTGAACTGTGTTGCAGGACCTTTCACTTGACCTTCTTGAACCTCATGAGGTTCACATGGGCCCATGTCTCAAGCTTCTCCAAGCCCCTCTGGACGGCATCCCATCCCTCTGCTGTGTCAACTGCACCATTCTGCTTGGTGTAATCTGCACACTGTCTGAGGGTGCGCTTGATCCCACCGTCTATGTCATTGATGAAGATATTAAACAGCAGTGGTCACAGTACAAACCCCTGAGGGACATCACTGGTCAACCGTCTCCAGTAGGAAGCCCTACTGCAGCCTGGTGCACACCCATGCTCACAAGCATGCTCACGCACACACGCTGCCCTCTCCCACCTTCACAGACCCCCTCACCCTCACACCCACCCTACCCGGCCTGTCTAGCCGACCCGGCTGGAGCAGCCCTACTGTCCTTTGCAGGGGTGCCCTGTCCCCATCCTGTCCCAGTCATGTCCCCACCGTGTCCCTGCATCCTCTGCAGCACCCTGGACAGCGCTCGCGCCTCTCGGCTGGGCCAGGGGGTCCGGGCTGGGGGGGCCCTGGGGAGATGGTCTCAGGAGGCCACCTCTGAAACAGGAGGTTCTGTCCCCTTGGATGCCAAGGACCTGGCTCCATGGGTGCTGGAGTGGGCCTGTCCTCATGGCTGCTGTTGGCAGAGGTGTCTGTCCCCACGGCAGCCCCCCTGTGCCTATATGTCCCCACTCCCTGCCCCCCTCAAATGTGGACCCCTGTGTCTGGGTGACTTCATGCATCTGGCAGTGCACGTGCGTTCGCACACACGTGTGTGAGGGTGACTGGGTGACTGTGCCCACCACCGAGCTCCTAGGAGGAGCACAGGTGACCTGCTTGTATGAGCTGTGTCCAGGTCAGCTGTGCCCTCTGTGGGTGCTGCCCAGGGGTCAGGGGGGCCCAGCAATGCTTGCATCTGGCCTGGCACAACCTCACAGCCCCATGGCCATGGCCTTAGCAGCCCCAAGGCCATGCTTCTTGCCCCTAGGCAGCTGAATGGGGTCCTCACTAATGGGTGAGCTGCCACTTGGCAACTTCTGGGACCAAGGAGCCCCACAGCCCAGGTGGCATGGGTGGACTTGGTGTCCAGTCTGATCTACCCTCTGCTTGAGGTCACCTGTTTGCAACCCAGAGCCCCCAGAAACTGAGGCAAAGGTGAGGCAGGCTGTGACACCTCAGGTGCTACAGCTGCTACCCAAGGAAGTCACAGTCTGACATGTCCTGCACCCCCAAACTGTCACCAGAACAGGCGGTGGAGCTTGGTGGGTGGCACCATGGGATACCATCCCTCCACACAGGTTTGGTTCAGCAGTTCATTTCCTTTAATAGACACACAAAGTCACACGGCTGCGGTGGGAGTGCCGGGAGGGAGCCCGGCGGAACTGATCCCCAGCCCCCCATGCTGAGGTAGAGGTAAGCATTGCTTCACGCTCGCCTGCTTTGGCACCCAGGGTGCAAGCGGGTGGAGGAGGCACCTGCCTGGACCCAACGAGGTAGTTTGGAGTGCCCTCCATCTCCCTGCCCCCCAGCTGGGGACTCGTGTCCAGGTGGCCACTGGTGGTGGGGGGCACTGGTGGGCCTCCCTGTCCCCACCACCTGGAGATGCCAGCACCCAGGGGTGGTGGGGAGGTACCCAAGAACCCTGGGGATGTCTCAGGGCAGGGGCAGCAAGCTCAGGCAGCGCAGGAGGGCTACGCAGGGGGGTCTG
The DNA here is from genome assembly GCA_025345505.1 of Todiramphus chloris collaris. Lineage (NCBI taxonomy): Eukaryota > Metazoa > Chordata > Aves > Coraciiformes > Alcedinidae > Todiramphus > Todiramphus chloris. The sequence continues at coordinate 1,403,183 of JANVCC010009967.1, read as the reverse complement.
CAGTAAGTAGGGGGTACAGTACATAGGGGATGCAGTGTATAGGGGGCTACAGTTCATAGGGGCCGCAGCGTATAGGGATTGCAGCGTTTGCACGGAGAGTGTACGCAAGTGACGCAATGTGAGCACAAAGGGCGCGTACAGGGGATGCAGTGTGTGCACTGGGGCCATGTGTCGGGGATATAGTGTGTAGGGGATACGGCGTATGCGTCAAGAACGTGTATAAGGAACACAGCGTGCATAGAGACGTCTATAGGGGAGACATTATGTAAGAGATGCGGCGCGTGCCCTGATCGTGGCAACGCGGAGGATGTTGTGTATGCACTGAGGAGCGTACAGGGGCTGCAGCGGGTGCACTGGGTGGGTGCAGTGCTGTAGGGGATGCTGCAGTGAGATGGGGATGCAGCGGGGGGGGCCGGGGGTGCCTCAGGCAGCAAGGCAGGCTGGAGCTGTAGAGGATAGGGGGTTATCTGGGGGCAGAGCCTGGGAAGGAAGGGGCATGCATGGGGAAGGGGTCCCACACATGGGGGTAAGGGGCAAAAGGGCCCCATGTGGGTGCTCACAGCCTTGCATGGATACAGCTCAGTATTGCAGCGAGAGGCACCTTCGGGTCCCCCCATCCCACCTTGGTGGCCCAGCTGGGGTCTCACAGCTCAGCTTCCCAGGCCCTGGGGACCCCCAGTTGCTTTTAGGACTGGAGGACCATAACCCCTACGGCGAGGTGCTGGTGGGAGTACGGCTGTGCGAGGGGGCTGGGAGCAGTGGGTTCGGGTCCTGCATGGGGTTTGGCCGGCTCTGGGTGCTTCCTCCACCGGGTGCTGGAGGGCCCGAGGGCCGGCGGGCAAACAGAACTCCTGGGGAGCAAAAGCAAGGGGTTAAGGCAAGCCCAGGTTGGTGGCTTTGCTCACCTGGCACCCAGGCTGAGGAGGGTGAGACCATCACCTCTAGGGGGGGTCCAGCCCCACCAACACCTTTGGTGCCTCCCCTGGCCCAGCCACCCTAACCCATACGGGACAGCCCGTGGGGTGGGCCTGGACTGTTTGGCTGGCAGCTCTGCATGCTGATTAGCCCTGACCTTTTCAACTTGTTACATATTTAAGTCCTGATGGAAAAGACAGTTTTAATTGGTGGTGTGTCAGTGGAGCAGGCAGGTAGACAAGTAGGTGCACAACAGCACCCTGAAGAAGCCTCTGCTCCAGCAAAACACCCCAACACCATGATCTGCAACCAGCCAACCCCTGCACCCAGCCAGGAACCCACCAGGCACACCAGCATTGGGATGACCCCAAAGACAAGTCCTGCCTGCAGTATCCCACAGCAGGCCATGGCCCCAGGTGCCTTTTTGCACTTTTCAGCCTGAGTTCCCCCATCCGTCCATCCATCCATCCATCCATCCATCCATCCATCCATCCATCCATCCCCCACTTTGGCCCTTCACTGATAGCCGCTGCTGGGGGCCAATTTCCATGCTTGCTGACCCCCTCCTTCTCCTGCTCCCTCTCCCCAGGCCCTGCCACTTCATTACGATGGATTTTATAGTAAAGACATCAGATTGAAGGAAGGACTTGCTGGCCAGGCAGTGGCTATAAGTTATTGGATTTCCCAGCCGCAATTACACGGGCCAAGCAGCCCTTCTATTTACCTGTGTAGACAACTCCATTTATTTCTATTGACATGTTGATACTGCTAATGCCGTTGGTGGACAGGTTCAATGCAGTCTCCTGTCTGTCATCTGGGGAAAGGAAATACCAATATGAGCATTAAGAGAAACAGAAACAAGAACCTGCCTGAGACAGAGAAGCAGGGTCCCAGCCCCTCCGGGCATCCATGCTCCTCTCCAGCCACTGCTGCTCTCTCCTGGGGTCCCAGCAGGTGGGGTGACCCAAGATGAGGTGTTGCATCTCACTACCTCGGTTGGAGATCTTGACATTCATAGGGAACTGGGAGGCCACAGCCAGGAGGTTGTGCTGCAGTGCGTGTTGCACCAGCCGCTGCTGCTCCTCCACCGTCAGGGCCATCTTCTTCTCCGGGGGCTCCCCTGTCTCCAGCTTCTCCCGCAGCTGCTCCAGCACCGCTGCTTGTGAGGCAGCTGTTGCTTGTGCCGCTGCGAAGTGGTGTCCAGCCAGTCCCACGGGGATGGTGATGCGCCCCGGCACCGCTGCTGCCAGCATGCCATCCTCTGCAATGATCGGGAGAGCTCAGCAGGTCCCCCCCTTGCCACCCCATCTCACTGTCCCCAAGCTGGTGCCACCTGCATCCCAGTAGCATGAGGCAAGGCAGGCTACCACCACGGGCACTTGGGCTTCATTATTCTCCAGAGCCATGAGAAATAAACCTTTCTTGGTTCCAAAGAGGGACTAAATGAATAATTTTTTTCCTTTTCCCTCCCAAGTGAAAAGGGGAAGAGTAGACAGGGAACAACCCTGATGCCAGAGTAGTACCCATACTTGGGGAAAGATGCCCACTGCCGTGCAGACATCCTCCTCACCCACCTTTCTTAATGGTGTGAACTTGTCCAAGCTGGCTGCAGCTGTGTGTGGAGATGCTAAGAGCTGGCAGAGGCATTTTAGGGGAACCCAGCAAGGTTTGGGTGCCAGCTGGTGAGTAGTTGAAGAGTGCCGTGCCAAAAGTCTGCCTCCGTCCCTCCCGGCGGTTGCTGTCAATGGCAGCTTGGAGCTCCCCAGGAGAGCTGAGCGCCCGCTTCTCACATTCGTAGGGATACAGGTACTTCATGTATCTGCACAGGGAGAGAGCAGGGATGAGATCCAGCATCATGTGTCTCCCAGCCAGCCCTGTGCTGCATGGGGACCAAGGTGGGGGATGGAACCTGAGAAGGGACAGAGCCCTCCATACAGTTTTGGGGCACCCCATGCCAGACCCTGCTTGTGGCCCTGGGACATCCAAGCCACTGTGTGCCCCAGGGTGGGTGCCCCCCACCTGCCACCACCATCGGGTGCTCACTGCGTGCGGAGGGTGAAGGCAGCGCTGGTGATGGAGGTAGGTAGGTTGAGACCCTTGGTGATCTCCCGCCAGATCTTCTTGTTGATAACTTCGACCAGGCCACCCTTGTCCGTCACCAGTCGGTACAGTGTGTACAGGTCCAGCACTTGCTTGGCCATGATGGGGATGCGGTTCACAGGCGTCCCTTCCGGCCGCACACGGGAGAGAAAAGGATGTGGGGTGAGCCCATGGGGCCCCTCACTCCCTGGGGACATGGCCCCCACCTTGTGCCCACTGCCACTGCAGGTACTGGCTGCCCCACAAAGGAGAGATGTGTCTCCATCCTTGGCTGAGCGCCCATAAGCACAGGGGGTGCAGGCAGGACCCCAGAGTGCCTGTGAGAGCAGCACGGTGCCCATGAGCAGAGCAGATCCCAGCATGCTGGCACAGGATCCTCATTGATAGAGCAGTTGGTGGGGCCGGGTACTCTCAGCTGGGATGTAGGGGCACAGTGGGATGGGCAAAGTGCCTCCTCCAGAGCCCCCCAGAGAGGGTCGTCCTTCCACAACTCTTAGAGCTCTCTCTAGAGGATCTCTCCACAGAATATCCTAGAAGAACTCATTCTGTAACCCTTTTTCAGAGTCCCATAAAGAGAGACACTACCTAAACTTCACAAAGTGACTCACCCTATAGCCTTCTCTGAAGAGGGATTCATTTCCCCCATAATCCTTCTGGAGGGACTCACCCTATAACCTCCCTACAGAGAGGTTTTCTCTCTTAAAAGTCTCCTTCTGAGCCCCACACAGAGTGACCCCTCCAAGAGACTTCCCACCCTACAGATGCCCCCCAGCAACCCCCAAACTGATTAAAGGCCTTCAGTGCCCTGCCTCGAGAAACCTGACCTCAAATCCCCTTCAAGTACCAGCATCACCCCCCTACACCACAACCACTGGGCAAAGGGACAAGGGGTCACCAGGGCTCTGTGAAGTCCATCATGGACCAGCATGTTCCCCACAGTCACCAGGTCTGGTTAAATCCTCCTCCCCACTTTCCTAGTACCCCTAAGTATCCTCACAGCCTTTCTCTGCCCCCTGGCACTTGGGGGCAATGGTGCAGGCAGCGGCTGGGGGCTGCAGCAGGGCAGAGGAGGGATGAGCATCCCATCCCACCCCATATTTATTCCTCTTGCGGGTGGCGGGGCGCAGGCAGTATCGGAAAGCCATCCATTTGGCTGAGGGTGGCTGTCAGGGCTGCGCTTCGCCCCTCAAACGAAGCCGTCACTCACCGCCATCCTCCAGCATCCCTAATTTATGGCCCCGATATTGGCTCGGCTCCTTCACATAAGCCTGAAAAATGAGCTCTTTTTATTCCTTTACTGAGTTCATTTAACTTTTTTTTTTTTTTTTTTTTGTTTTCTGTATCTTCTGTTATTTGCCCAGTCGGGAAGGGGGAGAGGAGTTTGTCCTTCTGGGAAAAAGGCAGAGATATTGACCTGATACCTGCTGGTGATCCCTTGATATCTGCTGGTGGTCCCTTGCCAGCCCTGCCTGGGGGCTGACAGCATTGGCCCCATCACCTCGAGGGGGCCCAATTCCAGGGCTCCTCATCACCCCAACATGCCAACGAGTCTGCACGGTCTCAGCCCCTGATCGATGGCTCATGGACTTCTATTCTCTTCCCCCCTTCCCAGCCCTGGTGGCTAACGAAAGCAACTCATCATTAATCTCGGGGCTGCATGGAGCGGGTGGCTGGTGCCTGTCCCGCTGACAAAGGGACCTGTCTGTGTGCCAGCAGAGTGATGGCCCTGGCCCTGGCCAGGGTGAGTCCAACAAAAGCCCAGGGAGGTGATGTGGCCATTGTGGCACTGCAATTAGCTCCTTGATTGATTAATGTCCCCATGTTATCAGCAGGGCCCTCGGTGTGGCAGGGAGATGGGAGAGCTCTGTGGAACCCTGGTGAATAAATGCATAAGCAGTCTCCTGTGTCCCAGCTCACCACTTTTGAGGTGCCATGGATGTTAGGGTATGGGGATGGGATGCCTCGCTCCCTGAACCCCACATCTGACAAGTATCACCCTCATGTGTCAATGGGGCCAAGTATTCCTGCCCTGTGCCATGAAGTCCCCACAATGTCCCCCCTCAAGCATGGTTATACCCAACCCATTTTTCAGCCCCACTAATTTTCCATCTTACTGACACATGTTGAAACTGCCCTGACAGACAGGAGGGGGGACACAGTACCTTTCATTAGGGCTCACTCTGTAGACAACGATCCTCCTTGGCCCACTGATACCTTTGGGATGCAGCCTGGGTGTCACAACTCCTTGTCCAAGCACCTCTGGGTACCCCAGCAGCATCTATGCTGCCTCACAGGTGCTGCTTCTCATCCAACTCCTGATGATCCCCAGGATGCTGTCCCCTGTCCTCTTTCTCTTTGCTACCCAGCTCCAAAATCCCCTGCTCATCCAACTGGCACATTCACACCCGTGCGTGCACACCCACATCCGCACGCCACACCTGCACCCACACACCTGCCTGCCCTCCCTGGGCAGATGCCACCCATTCGGAGAGGGTGCAGGACAGAGGGGACAGGAGTGGGACAGCCAGACACAGAGGGATGAGGAGAAGCTTTGTCAGGGAAGCACTGGGCTCCCTCCCTCCTCCTCGCACCGCCAGGCACTTGCTTAATTAGCCCTGGCCCCAATGGCGAGGGAGTTAATTAGCTCTGGAGAGAGAGATAATGAAGCCACAGAACAGCCCATGAATCTTGCAGCTGATGGATGCTGGGGGGCTGAGGCAGAGCTAATGCTCCCACTTGCTCCCCACAGCTCTGCACGTGGGCTAGTGGGACTGGGGTTGACCCATAGGCTGGTACTCAACCCTCCTCCACCTCCACGCAGTCTACAGTGTGAGCTCCATGGCCGTGCCAGTCACCCACAGCACAGCCCTGAGCGAAACAAGTTTGTAAGGTCTCAGCCCCACTCAAAAGCTGATCACTGCCACCCCACAGGCAGGCAAGTAACGTCACCACCCTTCCCACGGGCACGGCTTGGGGGTGGCTGCCCCTTTCTGCCCACCCTCACCCCACGCAGGGCCAGCCCCACTGCTCACACATACACCCCCCAGCCTGCCCCCATTAATTAGCTCGGCATTAACCTCTGCCTGGGGTTTACTGGCTATCGAGCGGCATGTTCATTAATCCACACACCAGCAAAAGGCTCTAATTAATACAGCCGGCCACATGCCCGCGCTTGGCAACTTTTAATTGTCGCAGGCTGGGCCAGGGAGGGCGAAGGTTAAAGCATTTATCGAGTCCCCACTCGGCCCCCTGCTGATAGCAAAGATTTCCGATGTGGCCGGGACACTGACGAGCCCTTAACCCCTGGGTGTCCGGTGCTGCCCCGAGGGCTGAATCCACTCCTGTCCTGTCACAGGCATCCCTAAGAGTTGCTGGTAGTGGGCATCCTCACTGGGCGCCACTAATGGGAAGCCCTAATGGACATCACTACTGGGCACTGCCAAGGGCAACTCGCCAGGCATCACTAAAAGAACACGCAAATGAGCACTGCTAATGGGCGTCATAAAAGGGTGTTGCCCATGGTTGTCACCAAGGGGTATGGTAATGGTCATCCCCGCTGGGCATTGTCAGTGGGCATCCCTCCTTGTGGGCACTGCTAACGGGCATCACTAACAGGCATTGGCAATTGGCACCGGAGCCCAAGAAGACCACAGCGTGAGCCACCCCAGACAGCTGGGGCAGGAGTGACAGTGGTGCCCACCCGTGCCACCCACCTTTACCTCTCTTCTGCATGAAGCCAAAGAGGTCATCCAGGAACTCCTTGCGTTTCGGGTCCTCATCCAGTTCGTAGAGCTGGGTGCAGGAAAGAAAATACTCAGTACTGCTGGCGTGTACAGGTGCAGGAGGCAGAGGGTGCAGTGCCGGGGACAGAAGTCTGCCTGGGACAGGACCCAGAATCACCATACAACCCTTGGCCCCACTTGCCTGCTCTGCCAGCAATGAAAGGCTCTCCCTGTGCCACGGACAGGATCCCCCAGCACACCCTCCGTGCTGGCAGTGACAGTCTCCCCCCATGCCTGGGGCCTGGTGTGGGGTCCCCACACTTCACTGGCTATTTTGCACCCTTGCTGCAGAGATGCTGCATCTGTGCTTCAGTTTCCCCTGTCCCTCACCTCTCTAGGTGGAGGGGTGACAAGTGCTTCAACTTGAGAAGATGGTGTCAATGTAGGCAGGCCAGGAACAAATCCCAGGTTGCCAGGGAAGTCTCCCTGGGACTGGGATACTTAGTCCTGCTCTGTCCCAGTGCCAGCAGGTGATCCAGCATGGGATCATCATCCTCATCCATAGGGACAGGCATCCACCCATGCAGCTGGGAGGCTGGTCCCATCCTGAGGCGTTGCGGAGTGCTGGCAAGGGAGCTGCAAGCGCTGAGGCTGTCCTACTCAACCACTGTGACAGGGCTATCAATGACCTGATAAGCAAGGCTTGAACTGTGTCACCAACAGACAGGGCCTGATCGACGGTCAAGGACATCGTGAGGCACCTCTGCAAAGGGACACACTGCCAAATCCTCCTCCCTCGGCTGGCTATGGTGACCCCACAGCCACCTCCCCTGGACAGAACTTCCCGCAGCGGGTGCACGTGTGCAAGCCAGATGTATGCAAGTGCACGAGCACGAAGCCACAAGTGCAGCACCGTGCGTGCACGGACACTGGTGCTCGTCTGCCCCGTACGTCTGCGGGTGCACCGACGCATGCGCAAGCCCATGAGCGTGCACATGGTTTCACAGGTGCACACACACGGCTACGAGGACACTTATGTGTGCTGGGCGGATGCAGGTCTGGGTGCATGGACACAACCCCCGGGATGACACTGGGGAGGCAAGCGCAGCCCCCGCACCAGGGACACGAAGCGCTGGCTCCGAGTGAGAGCCAGGGCTTGCCTGATTCCAGCACCATGCTTGGGTGACCATGACAAATTGGAGCCCGCCAGATCGATGGCCCAGCAGTAAAAGTCAGAGCACATGAAGGAAAAATTAGCACCAATCGAAGGCGCTATAGACACCAATTCCTCCCAGCAAGCCCAGCAAGAATTTAAAGCCATTGAAAAGAAACAAAACTCAGCAGTCCAGAATGGATTTCCAAAACATATACAAAGAAATGCAAGCTGGAAAACAAAGTCAGGCACAAAATAGAGTCGTTTAAAAAACAATTGTGCTGGGAAAGGCCGTTAAAAACCAATAGAAAGGGAGCACCCCCCTCCACACAGCACATCATTCACTGGACAGATAAAGAGAGCTATGCTGTGGGGATGTCAGGCTGCGGGGACGTGGGGTTGCAGATGTTGGGGAATGAAGGAATGCAATGGGGACACGTGAATGCAGCAGTATGGGGATGTAGGTATGCAGGGACATGGGAATGTAGGGTTTTGGGATTGCAGGAACCTGAGGGATGTGGAGATGTGGGGATGTGGAGACGGGGAGGGGGTGACATGGGGACACTCAGAGATTCAGCGATGCTCCTACAGATACCCCCCAGTTCCCATCACTGGATAGACACATCTAACACAGTTCCTCATCTAACCCATGGGTGCCTGTTGCCCATTCCTTGTCTAACAGATAAGCTATACTATCAGATAACTACTAACAGATAACCTATACTATCAGTGGTACTGCCAGAGTCCCACTACACCCGTGGGTATGGACTGTCTGGCTCTGAGACATTCAATGATGCTCCATCCCCACTCCTTCCTTGACCTCTGGGTGCCACTTACCCATCACCTTCTTGAAGCAGGGTGCTCTTGGGGTGCCTAGATCCTTGGGTGCCTGCACCCTGTCCCTCCTCTCCACGGTGGTGTTTCCTGCCCTGCTCTGTAAACCACCCCATCACCTTCCCTTTCCCAGGAGCTCCTCAAGCCATCAATTACAGTAACGAGGTCAGGCTTGGAGCAGAGCTACAGGGGGCTGCTTTGATTTCTGCCCCGAGGAAGGCTGTGTGAGCCAGGCTTTGCCTGCCTATCCCTGCCTGTTGCTGCCTGCCGCAGGGCTCCGACTCCCACTGCTCCACACCAAGCCCTTTTACACTCCTTGCAATCTCCTGACTCGTGAAAGCAGGAGAAAACCCCCTAAAATTGTCAACCACTGCCCTTCCCACAGCAAGGTAAAGCCACCACCTTCTCAGGAGCTCAAACAAGTGTGTGGGCTCCTGCACCCACTCCTCCGCAGAGCATCCAGGTGCCACACTGCCACCACGGCAGGCAGGATCCCACCTGGCATGTGCTGCTACTGCTTCCAGCCCCTAAAACAGATGTGACTTCCAAGTGCCGGGATCTAGTTATCCACTATACATTAACATCTAACCTTTCATCTGTGCAGCACAAAAATGCAAAAACACATTACATCAAATGGGGAGCAAAGGGCAGCTTTTAAGTGGAGACACGAGCAGAACTGAGTAACTGGGAACCAGCCAGCAGGGCCCTCAGGTGAGCCAGGGATGGCACCAGGCATTCCATGAGATGTGTGGATGCTCAGGATGGAAAGGAGGTGGTCTTCGGGGACTCTTGCTGATGGAGGGTGGACCAAGGCTGACTATGAGATCCAGGTGCCTCAGGTTTACAGGAGTGGCACAGGGGCATCATGGGTAGTGGTCTGCCACAGTCTCCAGGCAAGGAGGGATGCCCAGACAGACCCAGTCCCAAAGAAAGAGACAACTCCATCCCTTACCTGCGGCTCCACACCCCGTAACAAGCCCTCATCCTCCTCCTGCAGGGTGGGCACTGTGGTCTCCTCCCACCTCAGCAGGGGACTGACCATCTAAGGGGCAGATCACAACCCTCCAGGGTCAGGTCACACACAAACCCTGGGGTTGGGGGGAACAGGGACAAGCTGCATGTGGCTGTACACAACCTCACACAGGCTCACACAACCCCACATGGGTATTTATAAGCCCATGGAAGCATATGCAGCCCTATATGGGGGTTCACAACCCTGTGTGGACTCGTACAACCCCATGAGTGTGCACAGCCTTGTGTGGGTACATAGAACCCTGCATGAGTGTGTACAACCTCTCACAGGCACACACAACTTCAGACAAGCATGTGGACAATGCTGCACACGCAGACATGTCCCCCCAGGGCCACTCAAGCTTGCACGAGCATGTACAACCTTGCACAAGCACGCACAACCCTCCATCAGTGTGCACAACTGCGCATGGGCACACAGAACATCACCTGAGTGCGCACAACCCTGTACACACACACGCAACTCACACAAGGCACAAATCCCTACGCAGGCACATACAACCATGTCCAAATAGGCACAGTCTCCTCCTACAGGTGCCTACAACTCCAGGTGGGCAGGCACAGCCCCAGGTGAGCACGTACAGCCTTTCGTGGGTGCACATAGCTCTGCATGAGCATCCACAACCCCATACGTGCATGCAGAGCCCTGCATGGACATTAACTCCAGATGTGCATGCACACCAGATGTTCACACACACCAGGTGTGCATGCACAAGCCCACGTATGTATGCACAACCCCAGATGTGCATGCACAAGCCCACACGGGCACACACAATTGCAGCTGGGTATGCACAACCCCAGACACGCATGCCCAACACGATCTGGACAAGCACAACCCCAGAGGAGCACGCACAACCCCAGCCCGGAACACGCAACTTCAGATGGGCACACACAACCCCTGCTGGGCATGCACAGCCCCAGACGGGCATGTACAACCTCAGACACGTACACCCTCACAGAGGGACACCCCCCAGGTGCAAGGACACGCAGCACCCCATAGCATCCCCCACCGCGGAGCAGCCAGGCAGGCCTTGCCCGGGGGCAGTTGTGCAACGCGAGCAGCGGCTCCTGCTTGCGGTGACCTATGAGCAAGGACCCTTTTAATCGTGTTTGTATTGATATAATTAGTAACTCATTTAACGCCATCGATGTAACTATATTCCTCTATAAACAGAAGTATTAAACTGTCAAGCCTGGGGATCGATATCTCGCCAGTGCACGGTGCGGCTCTGCTCTGCCAACCTTGGGGACCCCAATTCACAGTACTTGCACCCCAAAAGTTGCCTCATCCCCCAGCACCACCCCACCTTCACCCAGCACTGCTGCTTGGGTGCTGGTGCAGGGCCAGAGCAGGGTGTTCTCAGCCCCTAATCCAGTTTACCATAGGTGCAGCTCTGAGGACCCCACTCCTTCCTGTCATCCCATTGCCATGACGACATCTTTATTCCTTAAGGGATGGGGATAACAGGGCTTGTCAGGCAGGTTAAAGGTCAGCGGGTCGAACATGGTTTATTAAAGGGACACGAATAGACCTTGTGCCTCCCCTTCCTCCTCACTGCAATTAAATAACATCGTTAGCACCTCTCACTCACCAAGAAGATGCCTCACCTGGAGTTGGGGGGGAGCTTGTAGGGCTGGAGCTGGGGTCAACGGCACCCCTAAACCCAGCTAATGTCCTAGACAGAGGAAGGATGTGGTGAGGTGCTAATCCAATCCCCAGGCATCTCCAGGCTGATCCGCTCTGGCAAGGCCCATCCCCACCCCCCCGCCCCAACCCTCCCAGGGCCCTTCTGCCAAGGGAATTGATCACAGTGGGACCTCTACAACCCCAGCTCAGCTGCCACCTCCTGCTGGCAGAAAGGGCTCAGATTGGCAACCAGGATTTAATCCACTTAATATGAGCCATATTGATCCCAGACCCTGCTCTGCTCCCCCCCCCCCCATCCTCCCCCCAACCCTGAGCCGCTTAATATGCACCGCATTGATTAGCCGCACTGCTAATTTTTCCATCTGGCCGCTGTTCACGCAGGGAGCTCAGGTAACGCTCATCTCCACACACGCTCAAAACCCCCTGGGGTATAGCCACACACCATGGGTGGCCAACTGCTGAAAGGCTATTTTGGAACCCTTGCACCCCTCCTCAGCATCACTGTCACTTCTGAGCTGGGTGTCCCTGGCTCCTTCCCCAGGGAGGTGATGCACAGCCAGGCACCCAGACACTAGGGTGTCCACCCCTCAGTCCTGATGGCATAGGGGGGATAGGAAAGACATCAGTTTACAACTGTGCCTCAGTTTACCTTGCTAATACTGGCTATTCACAGTTGATGTATAGCCCTGTGCAGCCCACGGTGCAGGGACACCAACAGCATCCAGAGTCAGAGACGGCAGGCCAGTACCACCCCCAGCCACGCGGCACGTGCAAAGGAGCCAAAGGCTCGAGTCCCAACCCCGCCATCCTCGCTGACAGAGCTGGGGGGCAGTTCACTCACCGCCAGGCACAAGCCACCCCCTGACCTTGCAAGCCACCACTCGCCCCTGCCACCTGTCATTAATAAGTTAATGGTTATGGGACAGCTTTTCTGGGACGCCGGCTGCATTTGAAGGTGCTGCTGCCTCTTGGCGGGGAGAGGGGGGCAGGGGGTGGCTCCTCTGACCCCACAGCCCTGATGAGCACTGTCGTGCTTGCTCACCCCAACATCCCCATCCTCAGTGGTCACCCCACTGGCATAGCTGAATACCTCCATCTGAATCCCTGTCCCAGCACTATGGCTCCCCCCCACAAAGCCTTTCATCATGCTTAATATTTAACGGCGTTTTATAGACCGGCAGGTTTAATCAGCACTGATAATGCGTCAGATCCAGCAGGTCATTAAAACCCCCCCCGCCCCACCACAGCAGACGCTGCTGCTCGCAGGAGAGCTGCCTGCTGCAAACATTAACCCAGCTTCGCGCAAGGTGAGGGACTGTTTGTCGGTGGCACTGGCCCTGGGGCAGCACCCCCCCAGCCACAGCCCAGTCTTGGGGTGAAGGGAGGGAGGGAGGGAGGGAGGGAGGGAGCTTGCAGGGTCCCCAGCCTCCTCCTCAACCCATTTCACAGGAGAGGAAACTGAGGCACGATGTGCCAGAATGGCTCCCCCAAGGGTTGGAACCAGAGGAATCATGCTGCCTGGTGCCTTGTCCTGCCATCCCACATCTGTCTGTCTGGGGGTGGCAGCACGGGAGGGTCTTGGCTCCTGGTGAGAGCACGTCCCCCATGATCGGCTCCTTGTTACTCGTTCATGGCTGAGCAGGCAGGGAGTCAATGAGGGGATTTGTTTGGGTTAACCTCCCTGATCTGCTGGCACCTGCCACACCACCACCTCCCCCTCTATCTTTGCTTTACTCTTCATCTCTGCCTTCCCCTCCATCCTTATCTCCCCCTCCATCCCTTCCAGGGCACCCGGAGCTGAGGGACCCCCCTCCAGTGCCAGCACCACTCCAGCTGTCCCCTGAGGGACATGGATGCACACACCCACTGTAGGTGCATGGGTGTGAACAGCGGGTTGGTGCTTGCACACATGGGGGTCTGTGCACACACACACCTGATACAGGGCTGGGTGAGTATGGGAGTGCACACCTGGGGAGGCTGTGCACGTGTCTGAGATGCACACTGGGTGCTTGGTGACTCCCGTGTGCACCTCCAGCCCCATCTCTTTCCTCTGGACATTTTGAAGGGATGAAGGGGGAGGAAGCTCAGGTGTGTTTCTCATGCCGGCAGTCCTGGCCCCTGGTCTCCAGCTCCGGAAGAGCCACGTGCCTGAGAAGAAAGGGCTCCTGTGGGTGTTGTCCCTCCTACCACTGGACAAAAGGACATGGGACAAGGGTGCTGGATCCAGGACAAAGCACCCCCAAGCTGCAGCCTACAGAGGGGAACACAGCCCCACCAATGTGGGCATTGCTGGTGGGTGCCCTGTGCCCCAGGAGATAGGTGTCCACAACCCTCACCTACAGAACCCAGCACGCTCATCCTCTGCAGGCTGGCAGACCCCGCGCACCCCCGCACCCACACAGCCCCCAGCTTGCTCTGCACGTGCACACATTGCGTGCCTGCTCTGCTTGTGCGCACCCACCCCCAGACACGCTCTCCTTCTGCAAACAGCCAACCACGCACACTCACACAGCCCCTATGCGTGCCCTCTCTCTGCACACACAGCTCTCCATGCACGCTTCTGCACACCCTATGCACTCCGTCCTGTGCACACGTACTCCTTGTGCACATTTGTCCGTAGCTTTTACACGCTCTCCCTGCACGCACCTGCACATCACACACACCCACACCCCCCCTGCACCCACACACACCCTCTGCACACTCACACATCCCCTATACATTCTCTCTGCACGTATACACACCTGCTGTGCATGCTTATACATCCCCTATGTATTCCCCCTATGCACATACACATCCTGTGCACATCCACGCAACCCCTATGCACACTTTCCTTGCACGCACACACACACACATACCTTGTGCATGCTATACATTCCCTCTACACTCTTTCCCTAGTGCATGCTCACACACCTCCTATAAGCACCGTCCCCTGTACATGCTGTCACCTATGCACATGCACCCCCAGAACACCTGATCGTGCTCCCACATCCCGATGCAGCTGCAAAACCCCCATGGATACCCAGGCGGGACCAGATACCACCTTCCCAGGGCCAGATCGCACCTCCCCACTGCAGCCCTGCCGAGCCTGCTGCTGGCACAGGAGATTTACCTCCATTACTAACCCAGTCAGAGGATTATCAGAGGCCCAAGTCACCACAGTGGTGCATCCCCCCAAAATTCCCCACTCATCTGGAGCCCCTGATCCCAAGCTCTCAAGACCCCCCAGTCAGGACATGGTGTTGCAGCAGCCACCGAGGCACACAACATCCCCTGGATTGCACTGGGGCTGGCAGCCATCAGGACTTCTCTGCACTGTGGGCTGAGGCAAGGGGCAGAGGGGGAGCTGCGGATTGGGGTTCAGCCCCCAAATCCTGCCTCAAATACCCATGGGTCCACACATCTCCATACATAGAGACACTGGTCCATTCATGTGCTGGAGGGCCATACACACTGGGACACTACGTGTGTCCCTATATGTACACATGGGTGTGTTTAGACGCCCATGGGCACAGCATATGCCTGTGGGCACACATTTGGTCCCGTACACACTCCTACACTCACAGACATATGGGTCCATACACACTTGGCCACATGCACAGACACCTGGGCACTCATACAGGTGCATATACACCTACTGGCACTCACACAGCTCTACACACTTCAGCACTTATACATATACACACATAACGACTCCCAGGGATCCCTACATGCATGAGCACTCATAGGGGTCCACAAACACTCATCAGCACCTCACATGAGTTCAGACACACATGGGCACATCCCTACACTTACATGGGCTTTTATATGGATCTATACACTCATGTTGGTCTACATGCACATATACGCTTATAACACCTCCAGACACACTCCCAGACGTAACCCAGCAGCCCCTCTCTCCTGCCCTGTACCCCCACACTCCTGCCGGGCTGATGGAGCTGCCAGAGCTGCTGCTGCCAGGGATTAGCACGCAGACCCTTGCCTCCAACATCTTCCCCACTGCAGGCGGTTCCGGCAGAGCTCTGCCTGCAGGTTTGCTGTGCAGAAACCTGCAGGCACTCACGGAGGGGAGCAAACACCATATCCATCCTCCCTGCCTCTGAGGCGTAACCAGAGACCCTCTAATTTAGCCCCGGGAGCCCTGCAGTTGCTGCTCCAGCACCTGGGTTAAAGATGCGCTGGAGGTGGGGCTGGGGGGAGCTGGGTCAGTGGCATCACCTCCCTCTCCCCGGCCTCTCTCTCCTGAGCTGCCACCAGTCCCCGGCAGGCAGGGACAACCCTGCAGGAGAAAGAAGCGTGAATGGAGACAGGGGGGCACACACCGCAGGCCCTGCCACCGTGTTTTGGGCTGCAACTGAGCATGGGGTGGAGGTCTGTGGCACAATGACGGCTGCAGCCAACTAGAAGCACTTTCCTCCAGGCTTTGAGATGGGAGTGCATGCACTGATGGCTGGCGAGCCCCCCATAAATGCATGTAAATGGCAGATGGGTGCAAGAGGCAACTGCTGACACCAGGGAACATGGTGAGAGAAGGAACAGCCACACCAGGGCTGGCTGAGGATGATGGCAAACAGCTGCTGACAAAGCTGGCCATCTTCAAATTAGCTTCTGAGGCTGACAGACATCTGAGAGTCCCCAAAGAGTTGGCTGGGGTTCATCCCCCAAAGCTGCTCCCAAACAGGGAGGAGGGGGGTCCTGATTCCCCAAACCACAAGCAGATGTGTCTGAATGCACTGGTAGGACCTTGGCAGGAGGGTATCCTCCTGCCAGCAAACACTCTGCTTCCAGAGTGCTGGACACAAAACCCAGGTGTTTGTAAGTCCCTCTTGTCCTGACCCTTCCTGTGGTGCCACCTCTGGGAAGAGCTGGAGGATGGAAAGGGAAGCCCTGGGTTCTGGCACTGCCCTTCCATCACTTTGAGGAGACCAAGTCCCTGTGTGTGCATGGCTCCATGGGGACGAAAGCTGAATTCAGGGGGCTGAGCTCGCACCAGCAATGTTAGGCTCTTCCTGGTGCCCTTCAAGTGAAATGTGTGATGCAGCACTGCAGCAGCAGTGCAACTTGGTGGCATCCTTGTCCCTAAAGAAGCAGGGGGGACATGGATAGTGTACAGTCAGACCCCACCCGGTGCCCCTCGCACTGGGGCTGGGACTGCCTCAGCACACTGGGTGCAAGAGACCTCCCAGACCTTTGCCCAAGTCTCTGCCCATGTGTCCTTATCAAGTGTACACAGACCAGCGCCGGGGGCTGATGCAAGAGACAGAGGTTAGGGGGTCTCACAACCCCGTAACATCAGAGCAGCCCTCCCAGATCAGAGCAAAGGTCCCGCCAGTCCCCCCAAACTGGCACCCTGGGAAACACGTAAAACCAGGGCAAACACAGGGGATATTTCCCCAAAATGCTCCACTGGTCGAAGCAGCATTTTCCTATTAACCCTCAGTGGGTTTCTCCACTGCAACCTCATCCTCTGCTCCCATTTTTAGCATCACTGCACTGCGTGGAAAACCCCCCATGGTTTGTTCTGCACCAGCGTCCCATCTCATCCTCATCAAGGCCCCCTCCTCTCTGCAGAAAAGCAGAGAAATGGGTCTCTGCCCACCCTCCGCAAACCTGCCTAGATTTGGGGGTCTCCATTTACTTAGCTGTCCCTTACCCAGGAAGATGACCCTGACACCTGTCCCAGGTGATGCCAGCAGTGCCATGATGGTATGGGGCAGCCGATGGTACTGCTGGGAAACACAGCTCTGGCCACTGAGGGGTCTCTTCCTTGCACCAGGACCCTCATGCCCACAGTGACAGTGCCCTGGCAGATTGTGAGCGGGTACAGTCTGCCCTTCTTGCCCCACAGCATCACAGTCCTGCCCCTGTGAAACCTCCAAAAGCTGGGTCACTGCCACCCTCCACACTCAGCCCTGGATGAGAGTGGAGAACCTGTTCCCCAGGCTGGGTGAGGCACAGCCCTGCAGCCTAAGGGGGACAGATCCCTCCCAGACAGGGGTATGTCCCCTCCCAGATGATGGGGAGGACAAGAATGACAACCACACTGCACAACCCAAGGCAAGCTGTCACTGCAACCTACCCAAACTGCGACCCCATACGCAGCAGCACCACGCAAAGCCAGGGTAGGGCTGGCCCCAGTAACTCCTTTCCTTGCTCCCAGTCCTACCCTGTATAAGCCAAAGGCAGTTGGGCCCCTTGTCCCTGTGCACACAGGGGTACTGAACATAAGGGACAACCCAATGTCCCTGGGGCTGTCTGGGACATGTCACCAGGCAGGAAATCCACATGTTGCTTTCTGGAGCAGGGATCCATCACCTTTTCAATCAGTGTTGGAGAAAAAAAAAAGAGAGCAAGCAAGGAAGGAGCCAGCTCTCACCCTGGGAAGTGGTGGCAGGATTTATCCCCTGCCCCAACCTCCTCTGCTGTCCATCTCTTGGTATCCACAGCATGCTGACAGCTTTGCTCCTGCCCCAAATGGGGAGTCTGGGCAGCCCCCAGCCAGGGCAGGGCGTGAGGCTGAAGGGCGAGAAATGCCGGGCATGCTTTCTCTCCATAAAGCCTTCCCAGGTCCAGGAGGGAGGAGCTGCTTCCCACCTCCCAGATGACCCCAGGAACCGGACAGTCAGCCTTTTTCTGCACAGTAGGGTGTAACATAACACTTCCTGGACAAGATGTTTGGTCTGTGCAGTGCACCCATCCCGGACCTCCCTGGGTTGCTTTCAAGGCAGCGTTGGGTGCTGTCAGCCTCCCCTGGCACAACTGTGGGGCACATGCAGCCAGTGCCTTGCCTGCACCAGTACCTGCTGCCTCACAGACAGCCACCCACGGGGGTGAGCCCTGGCTCCTCCGAATAACACTGCGTTGTGCAGTCTCGAAACGGAAAAGGCAGTGGCATATCCCCAGAGCACCCGAAAGGCATATCTCTGATGCTGTCCCCATCCCCTCCTGCCAGAGCCACTGTGGATGAGCTAGTAAGTTCTCTCATCCTGCTGTACCTGGAGCAGTGCCATCCTAAAAAACCACACACCGGCTGTACGGGGACATCTCTGCCTGCTCCTTCCCTTCACCACATCCTCCTCTCTGTCACCCACACTACCACCAGTGTCACCCACAATGAAGCTGAGTGCATGGGAAGCACATACCCAACCTGACACTGTGCAGTCCACACTCACACTCACACTCATACCAGTGCACAGAGCAGCACGTCTGCTTGCAAACCTGGGCTTGCACAACCCAGCATGGATGGGATCCACACACATTAAATACAGAGAGGCCTTTCCTCCACTCTATATACAAGCCCCAGGAGTCCTGTCCCTGTGCCAGATCTCTGTGGCACAGGGATCCCTCCCCATGCCCACCAGGAGTGAGGTGACAGGGTCAATGAGCTGCTCCCTCCAGCCAATGTAGGAAATCAATGAGCCACATTGACCAGCCATAATATCACAGAGACACGGAGAGCTTGGTTCCGTGGCCCGCTGGCTTCCTGGGCTGACCACATGCTGGAGCCCTTGCCCTTGTTCAACTCTGCAAAACCTCCATGGACAGAGGTCACTCTGTCTTATTCATTAAGAAAAGCACCATGAATGGACCCTGCATGGGTCAGGGTGGGCACAGAGAGGTGCCTGGACACAAGGCACACTATCATGCTGAGGGGCCTGGGAACCAGCACAGGGGACACCAAGGAGGTGGGAGACATGAAGAAAAGGTGAGATGGGGTTTGGTGGCAGGGAGGTGGGGAGCACATGAGGATGCCTATTGGGGTGGAACAAGGGGCAGGGGAGGTGAGGAACATTCAGGTGGTACTCATTTGGGGCAGGATGGGGCTTTGGGACAGGGACGTTGGGTTGCATTGACCATACTTGCCTGGGATGAGGCCTGGAGGCAGTGCCTCCCTGGACGATTGTCATTTAGGGTGCATGGCAATAAAGTCTGGGGGTAACAGGGGTACTGGAAATGTCTTAAGGGCTTAAGGCAGTGGGGTTACGCATTTAGGGTGGGACACAGATGGGGTCTGGGGCAGTGAGGGGCATAAGCAGTGTCCATTCAGGGGGGGGCTGACCCCGAGTTTGGGAGCGATGGGGGACACTGTGGATGCCCGCCTGGAATGGCCAGTTGCTGGAGCTGGTGCTCTGGGGTGGCAGATGCCTCCTACCTGCTTGAACTGCTCCTCGTAGGTCCACTCGTGGTGTAGGGGAGGCGGCGGTTCTCGGGGCTCCCCTTCTTCCTCCTCCTCCTCCTCTTCCTCCTCCTCCTCTTCCTCCTCCTCCTCCTCCTCCTCCACCTCTCCCTCCCCCGCTGCGGCGGGCGGTGGATGCGGGCCGGGGGCCGGGAGGCGGCGGGGAGCGGCGGGCGGTGGCCCGGGGCAGGGTTCGACCGGAGCCCGTCGGGGAGCGCCGTCGGGGCCGCGGGCCAGGCGTGCTGCCTGCTGCCGCTGCAGGCTCTCCATCACCGCCGCCAAGCGCAGCCCCCCCGCCGCCCCCGGCCCCCGCGGCGGGGCGGCCGGCTGCGGGCACAGGGCACGGCCTCAGCGCCGCCGCCGGAGGAGGAGGAGGAGGAGGGAGGGGAGAAAGCACCCTCCACCCTACCGGCTCTCTCCCGCCCCGCTCACGGGGGCCCTGCCCAAAAGTTGGCCGCGGAGCCGCCGCCGCGCCGGGCGCCGCCCCCGCTACCGAGGGGGGGGCCCCCCCCCCCCCCCCCCGCCGGGACCACCCGGCACCCTCCTCGCTCTCACGCAGCACCCTGCCCTCTGGGACCTCATCCCCGCTCCTCCGGGGGACGCCTTTCCCGCTCCCACCGGGGACAAGTCTGACCCGGGCGGTCAGGTCCCCGTCGTTGTCTTGCCGTGAACCCTCCTACTCGGTCGGCTGGGGACCGTGTCCCGCCGGGACACACCGTCTCAGTCCCACTGCGGACCGCGTCTTACCCGGGTCTCCCTCCCAGGTCCCACCGGAGACCTCCGCCCCGACGGTCTCACCGAACACCGTCTCCTGCAGAACCTCCCCTCCCGCCTGGAAGCCCGTCCCGGTCCCGCCGGACATCCCCCCCTCGGTCCTCTCGGGCGCCCCGTCCTCCTGGGACCCCCATCCCGCTCCCTGCCCAACACGGGGTGCCCCCATCCCGCTCCCACCCTGCACCCCCGCGCTGCCGGGGCCCCTCCGCCCCGTCCCGTCGCGGTGCGGCCGCGCCGGCCCTCACCAGGGCGGGTTTGGCTGCCAGGCTGGGGTTTTCCACCATGCCGCCGGCTCCGAGCGCCGCCCGGGGCTCGCCCCGCCGTCCCGGGGGGCACGGCCGGCTGCTCCGCCCGGTCCCGGCCCGCCGCTCACATGGCGCCGCGCCCGCCGATATTTCTTTTATTCCGCAGCAGATGAGGGTGGGTGGGATTTTTCCCTCTTTTCTTTCTTTCTCTCTTTCTTCTTTTTTTTTTTTTTTTTTTTTTTTTTTTTTTTTTTTTTTTGCAACAAGTGGCATGCAGGCAGCAACACCCCTCCCCGCTCTCATTTGCTAGCTCACGTCAAGGGAGTCATCCGGGGAGGGCCGGGCTTGCGGCAGCCCCGGGAGATCGCCCCAGGACCGGCCCGCCGAGAGCCGGCCAGGGGTCGCCCTGTGCGGACCCGCGGGAGGGGATGGGGCCGGGGTCGCAAGGGGTGGGAGGACCGGAGTGTGTGTGTGTGTGTGTGTGTGTGTGTGTAGGCACTGTGTGCATGTATGGGGATGCAGGGAGAAGGGAGTGTATGGGGGCTGTGCAGAGAGTCTAGGTACGTGTATATGTATGTGTGGGGTGAGGGGAGCGTATAGAAGGGGTGTGTGAGTGGACTGAGCATATGTATGTAGGAGGGTGATGCACACACTGCACACATATACAGAGGGTCTGTGTACGTGTAGATACCTGTGTGTGCTGCGGATGGGGCTCTGAACAACCTGATCGAGTTGAAGGTGTCCCTGCTCACTGCAGGGATGTTGGGCCAGATGACCTTTAAAGGTCCCTTCTAATTCTCTGATGGTGTATGTGCGATTGTGCAGTTGCTCCATCTTTCTGTGTAGGCGCGTGCGCACGCGAGGCCTGCTAAGTGTGCCCCATGCGTGTGCGCCCCGGGAGGTCTTGGTAAGCGTGTGCTGTGTGCACAGGCAGGTGTGTGCGTGCATGTGTATTTAAGGGAGGTGTATGTGTACCTGCCCTGCCAATTCCTGTGCAGGTGCAAAAGGGTGTTTCGGGCAAGCTCCAAGTGCGGAACCATGATCTGCATCCGCAAGAGCCGGAAGGTCACTGCAGCACCACCCATGCTGCAGCCTGATACCTGCCCTCTCTCTGGCACCCCAGAGGTGTCCTCCCTATGCTGTCCCCAAGCTCCCCCTTCACCTGCCTGACAGTTTTTTCCAATCCCATTTGCTATGGAGGCAACTTTGACAGGAGACAAAGAAGACACCTGCTCTTCCCTGGGCTTTTTTGGGCAGGATGCTGCAGAGCTTGTATGCATTCCTGGGGGGTGAGCAGCATTATCATCCCATAACACCGGGACACAAGGAACAGTGGGTTTGTCCCCATCCCATGGCCAGAGCAGCTCATCACCCAGACCTCATACTGCTACATCAGGTGCTGGTGGCACAGGCTGGCAGGAGCTCTGTCCCGACTGGGGGCACCTCTGTGCTGCAGGGGCTAGGACGGCTGCCACGAGCCAAGTCCTGCCTTTTCTTGTGGAAACAGCCACTGGCTGCAGCTGTAGTGGGAGCTGGCTTTGCAGCCCAGACTGAGCCTCTGCCCCCTTCACTGTGTCACTTTGCAGGGAAAAGCTGCTGCGTTTGGATTCTCCAGCTTCTCCACAAGCAACTCTGGACAAACTTCTCCTTGTGTTGCCACGGTGTTGGTGAACCCAGGGGCTCCATGAACTCCTGGAAGCCCAGCAGCACCCAGCGTGGTGCAGCATCCTTACCAGAGAGGAAAAATGAGCCCCTTTCCGGGAGATCAGGGCAGCTCCAGACACAGTGGGGCCCCTGGGCGCTGTTTATCTTTGCACGGGAGATAAATTAACTCCTGGTCATCCCATTTCGGGGCTGGACAGATGTAGCTTGCACCAGCCCATCCTATCCCACCGCAGCAAGAGCAGGGACCTCCCAGCACTTGCCAGCCCTTGTCCCCAGGAAGATATGACCCAACCCCATTTCAGAGGGACTCACAGGGCCAGCTGCCCCCTGGGACTCGCTCCACAGAACTCCATCACCCGTGTCTCCAGCCTCCCTTCCCAGTGCTACTGTGTTGCACCCCAGGGTGCTGGCATCCTCTGCAGTGGACTGTGCCTCACCCCCTACACACTGGTGCAAGGAGGAAACTGGGGCTGAACATCAGACAGGGATGAGTCACACGGGATGGCGATGGGACTTCTCCATGGTGCAGCAGGAACCCAGGAGTTTGGTGAAGCTCACCTCCTCCAAGGCAGAGGGGCTTGGGTCCACACAGCACCCAGGGGGTGGGGGATATGTGGAGGCTGGCTAGTGGGAGCACTGAGGTCTGCATGGGGTTGCAGCGCGTCCCATTGCCCTGGGCATGGCCATCAAGGGACATGGCCTAGCTGGACCAGCATGACTCAGTTCCTCCCTAGAGTCTCCACAGTGACAACAGCATTTCTGGGGCCCTGCACATGTGTCATGAAGTGTGCCCATGCTCAGGCTGTCCCCAGGGCAGCAGGCAGGGCCATGTGCCCTCCACCCTGCTTCTCAGCACCTTTACACTGCTGGGGTCTGGTAGATGCTCCTAGCTGGAGAGAAAGAAATCCTCCAGACAAATGGCTATCGATGGCTGCAGTGGAGGCGGCACAGATAGATACTGGAGGTATAGACGGGCACAGCAGACAGTGGAGCAGATTGAGAGATACTTGGAGCAGAGAGATACCGCAGGAGAAATCGGGAGATAGATCCTGTGGGCTGATCAATACCCACTGTATGTGGAGGGACAGCAAGATAGAATGAGCTGCAGGGGGAAAGTGTTTGGTGGGCAGCGATGTGCATTTGTCCATGCAACATCTCTGGGGAGATGACACTTGCAGTTGTTCCATCTGGGGCCGGGGCAGAGCTAGACCCATGGTCCAGGTGCCTGTGGCCAAGTCTCCTTGCCCATCTCCAGCCACTCCACAGAGGTTTCCTATCCTCTGAGGTGCCCTGGAGCCCCACATGGCTTCTGGGTAACAAAGGGAGTGTATTTTCTGTGTGTTCTGGTCAAGGGATGTGGGCATCTCAGAGGATGCTGGGTACTTGTGTGTGGTCAGACAAAGGGGGAGAGAGGCAGCTTGAGTGCAAGCCCTGGTCCTAGTGCAGGGGCTGTGCTAGAGCAAGCTGACTACAGATGAGTTCCCACCTTGTGCCTCAGTCTCTCCATGTGAAGCAAATGATGGCAAGCTACAGGAGGCTGGGTCAGTACAGCACAGAGTTGGGCATGGATGACGAGGACTGGGGAGGAAGGGGCAGAGGCAGCAAAAGCCTTTGGGATGTGCTTTGTATGGGATCCATCTCTCATTTGTGGGTCACTGGGGCCACTTAACCTCCTCCTTAACAGGCTACAAACACATGCCCTGGAGGGAAGGGCTGCTTTTTTGGGACCCTTGAGTGCCTGGTACTGTCCCTGTTCCACATTATTGCTATGCTGGGATGGGGACAAGCTCTGCTGCTTTGCTGCAGTAGCCAGTGCTCCTCTGTCCCAGCCCATCTCCATACGGGTGGCATTTGCTGAGGCATCCTGTGCTGCCGGATTTCCCTGTTGGGTATATAGCAGCTTAGCTGGGGATGGTGAGGAAGGTATTCCTGATGCGGCCCTTTTCCTGGACAAGGCTGCTGGCCCTGCAGCCAGGCTGGGGGGGATCCCCCGCCCATGATGGAGTTATTGACACAGGCGCTACGGAAAACACTGCTGAGATTGTTCACACTAATGTTATTTAGCAGCAATATTTCCGTAATAAAAGAAATCAATGGGCAAGAGAAAAGACCTGTCCAGACCTTTGATTTTCTCATTTTAATGGCATACTTATTTACTCCCACCAGCGTGCCCATTGGATTTTCATTACGTGGCCTTCGCTGTAAGTGGAGCGGTATTGATATGAGCTGCTGAGTTAGCGCCTTCCCGTGTGGGCCGGCATGGGATTGCTTGTGTTCCTCGACAGGTCCCCACTACACCCCAGGGAACAGGCGCAGCATGGCACCAGAGTGGCCTCGCAGCCCGCGGGAACACGTGCTCACACACAGCCTTCCCACACGCGTGTGTGTACACACGGTCTGCCCATGGGCACATAGACGTGCCCATACGTACACCTAGTTGTCCTGCCAGTCTGTACACCATGGACTATGCACACACAGATGTGCACACGCCTGTCTCACCTACACAAACACACGACTCTTCTGCCTACAGGCATGCTCATATACAAATGTCCTACCCGTACATGCTCAAGCACCCACACTTGTGCAACAGCTCTGACCGTATGGACAGATGCCTAATATACACACACACACGCATGCACACGTGTGCAACCCTCACCTGTCCTGCCTACACCCACATTCTACCTATACAGATACATATGCATACACGTGCTGACCTGCCCTGCCACGACACACGCACACAAACCCACCCCACCTGCACCTCTACACACAAGCGCACACAACATGTTTGCCAGCATGTGCACACCCACAGAGCCTACTTTCCCCATTTCCTTCCCGTGCCCTTCTCACACTGGAGAGTGCACCTGTGTGTGTAAACCTCTCAGAACCACCAAATTGACATGTCTGGGTCTGCCCATGCTTAGGGTTACATGTCCAGCATTGGCACTGTCCCCCAAAAGGATGGAGACCCCAGACTCTTGGGGCCCCCAACAGTGCGCTGGCACCAGCCCAGACTTCTGGTCCCCAGTGACTGCAGTGGAGAGAGGAGTAACAGCACCATCTCCTGCTGGTCCCTGCTAGCTGGGATGGGGCTGATCCTGCTCAGCACCACACCATCCACCTCCCAGAACCTTGGACAGGATGCCAGCTTCCCTGGGGACACACCACTGTCCCCAGCTGCCAGCAGGACCTTCACTGAGCCCAGAGCCAGTCAAATCCAGCACCATTCCCCATGGCAGGAGCTCAGCACACTTGAAACTCTCCTGAGGACATGAGCAGGTGGAATGAACAATTTTATTTCTGATATCTCTTTTCAGGTGGCAAATTCAGATGTAGCCCCTGTCTGGGGCTGACAGTCAGAAGGATGGTGACAGTCCAGGGAGCAGGAGGAGCAACATGCTACAGGCCTGGTGGCCAGGGACACACACATTAGTTTGGCAGCAGCATGGAGGTGAAAGCCCTCCACCAAGCAACAAGCCCATGTGGGTCTGGTCACACGGCTGCAAGAAGGGTCCGCAGCCAGTCTTGGTCAGGGAGGCACAGCACTCCCTCAGCTCCCGGGATCCCACTCCGGGAGCTAAGTGGGGTGGCTGTCCCCAGGGGTCTCACAGGCAGGGGAAGCATTCTGAGGGGCAAAATCCCATCCTGAGCTTGTACAGAGGTTTGGACACTAGGTATGCGCATAGCCCAGAGGCCACGCAGAACGGTCTCTTGGTTAAGGCGACAGATGGTGGCTGTCCCCCTTGGGGGGATTGCAGGGAGGGGACTGTGGGAAAGGGACCCTCTTCCAGCCCCAGCTGTCCCCTGCGGCAGATGACACACAAGGGACCAGGAGGGACCTTCAGCACAGAGGCTGGGCATACCCCACTGTCGGGGAGTCCCGGTGCAGATCCTGCCCTGTGCCAGGGTGACACTGTGTGCTGCCAACCCACGTCAGCAGGGATGGAGCCACAGGAGATGCTGCCAGCTGGACACAGCGCCCTGCGCTGCCCGCAGTCCCGGCAGACTGCCAGCAGGATGGGGAACTTCTCAGCTGACCTTTAGAATGGGTGCTCTGGTGCAGCTCACCCCATGCACCCTGCCCCAAGGGTGGCATCCTCCTCCTGATGTCTCAGGAGCTGGCGGAAATTTTGCAGAGCCTGGGGACAGCCAGCTCCAGTCCCTCTCCTGCTGCATGCCGAAGGCACACAGGGGTGTTTACACATCACAAGGCCACTCCAGCCCTGAGGGATGGACATGTCTCTAATCAAAAAAGGGGAGAGGCAGGTAGTAAAGAGAACTGGTGGTCTGTATTGCTGTGACCACCATGGTCCCTCTGTCCTGGCACCCAGCTGGCCCACGGGGAAGGACAGTGCAATTTGAGGGAGGCACAGGGGTTCTCCTGCAGCCTCTTCTAGAGCCTGGGCTTGGGGAGGAGGAGGAAAAGGGAGGAAGGCTGGGACGAGAGGAGCCAGCTGTGCCTGGCAGCGTGCTCTGGCGAGCCAGGCTCAGCAGCCCCAAGTGCTGAAGAAGGCATTGGCTTCCAGGAGCAGGCCCTTGGCATAGACACGCAGGGTGTAGAAGAGAGTGACGAAGTCCTGAGTGCTGAAGACGGTGTCAGCCAGGGCGAAGGCGAGCGTGGAGGGGATGAAGCCCCGGCCGTACTCCACCATCCAGGTACCCGCGCTCCACTGCACTGATGTAGCCTCTCCCGCCTGGTGCACGATGGTGTCCCCTGCCAACACACAACCAGCATGGCTACGAGTGACATGGCTCCCCACATCATGATCAAAGAAGAGACATGTAGGATTGAGACCTGCAGGGCTGAGCACTCTAATCCCTCCCCAGTCTTGCTCACTCTTCTCTTACTGGCACCCAGTGAGATGCTGGGATGTGCCCTTGAGGACACAAACTGCCCCATCCTGAAGAGGCAGAAGAGGCTCTGTGACAGTGGAGGACCAGCCTGTCTGTGTCCCAGGACATGGATGAAGCCTGCAGGGGCCCATGGCTTACCTGGATAGTAGATCTCACTTCTGGTGGTCCCCTCTTTCCACTGCCGGAAAGTCCCCGAGATGACAGTGTCAGAGATATCCGCCCAGTACCGACCTGCAGAACACAGTACTGGCTTAGTGTGTCCCTGCTGGGAACAACTCAGGAGCCCAGGTCTAGACCATGGAGCAGCCCTCCAGAGGTAAGGATGCCAGCCCCAGGGCACTGACACATGGTAAAGCACAGCCAGGTCAGGTACCCAGGCAGCCTGGGCGACTGGTCATATTCTACCAGCCCAGGCTACTTGGTGTCCTTAACCCCCATTCTTTCCAGTATGTTTGGCATTCGCTTCCTGCTGAAGCACCAGGAGACACGATGCCTTCCACCGCCTGCCAGCTGGATGCAAAGAGTCCTGGCCACATGGCGTGGCATGCACATGGACCTGCAGGTGCTGCAGGACACCACAGGGGCTGGTGCCCCCACCAAGGGTGTTTTCCAGCACTGTGCACCCCACAAAAAAAAGCAGAGCAGCAGGTTTCCTGTGTTGGCCACACCACTGCCAGGGCAGCTGGACCTGGAGTGGAAAGAGGTCAGAGAAACCCCCAGTTTGCCAGCCTTGTCCCCCTACTTACCAGAGTGTCCGCCAGTGTCAACAGCTGTCCCAAAGAGCAGCACGTACTCGGTGAGCGAGGCATGCAGGAGGCACATGGAGCCCATCCACCCACCCGCGTTCACGAACACCCACTGCAGATCCTCATCTGGCAGGATGTGGCCCGGGTGCTTCTTCCGTAGCTCCACGATGATCTTGGAGAAAGCCAGCTCATGGTCCAGCCCTAAAGCACCAAGTTCACTATGAGTCCCTGTCATGGAGCAAGCTTGGCTGCCCCCACCACTCCCCAGATTTCCTCCACAGCCACAGAGTACCAGCACGTCTACCTAGGGAAGATGTCTCCTCCCTCCAGCCTCCAGCCCCCATGGCTGCTCACTTGGCCCCACTGCCTCCCCAGATGGTGATGGAGGACGTGCAGCACCGAATGCTCCAGTCCTTCAGCCCGTGCCAAGTGCCGGGCAATATGGGGGACCCAAGCAAGATGACAACGACCCTGCCCCGATGACATGCAGACCGCTCTGCTGCGACTGCACACCCTGTGCCCGACGGGGCCGGCCCTCCCCTCTGGCCCTAGCTGGGGGCCGGTTCTGCCTCTGACCAACCTGGGGCTTGGTCCCCAGACCTGCCCCAGCCCCGTCCCATCCCAGCCTTAACAGAGTTCAGCCCCAGCCATGCTGGGCGATGCTGCTGCCCCAGTCCCCACCTCTCCTTTGCTCCAGTCCCATTCCCCCACTCCAGTTCCCCGAAGCTTCCCGTCCCAGTTCCTCGGTACCGATCTCGTCCCGATACCGGTCCTGCTGCCCCAGTTCCAGCCCCGCGGACCCTCCCTGGCCCCAGTCCCGTTTCCCCCGCGCTCCGGGTCCCCCTGTACCGGAACCTCCTCGGTCCAGCGTGCCCGCCACGGGTCCCTTCCCCAGCCCAGGCCGCCGCACCCCCTGCCCCATCCCCGGTTCCGCCTCCCGCTCCCCGTCCCTACCTCTCCTCCGCCCCGCTCCCCCCCCC
>JANVCC010009967.1:1324471-1373948 GCA_025345505.1 Todiramphus chloris collaris | reverse complement strand
GGCCGCGGGCGGCCCTGCGCCGGCGCGACGGGGCGGAGCGGCGGCGGTGCCGGAGGAGGAGGCGGGGAGGGGCGGGGAGGGGCGGGTGCTGCGGGGCGGTGCTGCCGCTGTGGCCGCCGGGGCTTCCGGGAGCGGCGCGGCATGGAGCCATCGCCAGCGCGGGAGGAAGAGCGGGGGCCAGGTCGCTTCCGAGCCAGCGGTACGGCCGTGGTTGCCTCGCTCCGGACCCCCAAGCCCAGCCACCGGGAAGCGGAGGCTGCGGGGATCCTCCCTGCCCCGGGGTGGGGGGTGGCAGCGGTGAACCCCCCCGGTCTGAGAGAGGGGGGAAGGGGTGTAGCTGAGAGGAGCGTAAAGTGGGGTACAGCCCTTCTTTCAGGGCTCCCTGCGGTTTGGTGGGTGGGGTCTGCGGTCCTCATCCCTTTCCTCCCCGAGTCCCCGGTGCTGCCTCCCCGCAGAGCACCAGCACGCTCGCTACAACCCGCTGCGGGATGACTGGGTGCTGGTGTCGGCCCACCGTGTCAAGCGCCCCTGGCAAGGGCAGCTGGAGAAGCCGCCCCCCGAGGATGTTCCCCGCTGGGACCCCAACAATCCCCTCTGCCCCGGGGCCACCCGGGCCAACGGCGAGGTACCACCAAGGACCCATGCTCTCGGGCTCTCCCCTCACCCCGTCCCACCTTGATCCCATCTCTTGCCTCGGCAGGTGAACCCCCAGTATGAGGGCACCTTTGTGTTCCCAAATGACTTCCCTGCGCTGCAGCCCGATGCTCCCGAGCCTGGTAACTTCTTAGGGGAGAGCAGGCAGACAAGCATCCCCAAGCTCAGGTTCTGGGGTGGCCTGGAGAAGCATGGGTGTTGCCCCAGCACCCTCTCCCTCCCCACTCTGTACTTTCCTAGGTGACAGTGATCACCCATTGTTTCGAGCTGCAGCAGCCCGGGGTGTGTGGTGAGTACCCCCATGGCTCCAAGGGCTCCAGGCTGTGATGACAGCCAGAATCTGTGGGATGGAGCCAGGCTGAGCCCACTCCTCTCCTCGTGCTGTCTGTTCTGAACACACCTACTCTGTTTTGGGGGCATTTGGGGTGTATCGTTCCTGTCCCCTCTTCCACTGCAACCTGGTGGGGCTGTGATGGTCCCCGGTGACACTCCACAGTCCCAGCCACATTGTGTCTCCTCTGCAGCAAGGTGATGTGCTTCCACCCCTGGTCGGACCTGACGCTGCCCCTCATGTCCCTGGCAGAGATCCGGGCCGTCATCGACGCGTGGGCAGAGCTTACCTTTGAGCTGGGTGCCTCCTACCCTTGGGTGCAGGTCTGAGGCTGGTGGGGGCTGCCCTTCTCTCTGTCCTGGGGGGCTTGGGTGAAGGTGGGGGGCCAGGGCTGCATCCTCTTGCAGCACCTGTGGTTGGGGCCGTCCTGTTCGCTTGTGGGTCCCTACCTCTTGCAGCCTTGAGCCTTTCCAGGAGGATGGGAAGCTCCATTCTGTGGAATGCTTTCCTGGTGTGCCGGTGACACCACGACAGCCTGCACTGGGGACCCTGGGGCTGGGACCTGCTGGCTGCACCTCTTCCTCCACAGATCTTCGAGAACAAGGGAGCGATGATGGGCTGCTCTAACCCGCACCCCCACTGCCAGGTGAGGCTGTCCTGCCCGTGTGTGGCCTAACCGCAAGTCCCTGTGGGTGATCCTACCATGAACTCAGGAGGAAGATGTGAACGGGAATCCCCCGCTCTGGTCCCAAAGCTTTCTGCAGTGAGGACACCCCCGTGCCCGTCCTGCCACCTCCCCTCCTGTGTGTTGTCCCTTGCGGATGCCACATGTCAGATTCTCCACCTGGTGGCAGCACGGACCTGCAGATGGGCAGCGTGGCTGGGGCACTCCTGCAAACACGGGGTACAAGTAACTCAGTCTTGTGCCCCAATGTCCCTGCCAGGTGTGGGCCAGCAGCTTCCTCCCGAACGAGGCACGCCTGGAGGACCAGACCCAGCGGCAGCACCTGAGCCAGCATGGTGTGCCCATGCTGCTGGAGTATGCCGAGCAAGAGGCTCGTCGAAAGGTGAGGGCACGGCTCATGTCCATATCCCTTCCCTGGAAACAGGATTGGTACTGGGGTGGCACCCCCAGCCCCCAAGAGCAGCATTCTCAGGAGCAGCCATCCCTTGGGGCTGCATGTGTCGCTACCGAGTGCTGCGTCCTGCAGGAGCGGCTGGTGGTGGAGAACACAGACTGGCTGGTTGTGGTGCCGTACTGGGCCACCTGGCCTTACCAGACCCTGCTGCTGCCCCGCCGACATGTCTGCCGCCTCCGGGATCTGCGTGACGGCGAAAGGGACAGTGAGTGGCTCTGTACCGTGTCAGCCCCTGTCCTGCATCCTGTGGGCTCAGCCTCTGCTAGGAGGCAGCTCTGTGCGAGCCTTGCTGGTGCTGACCCCTTGCTGGTCCCTGACCCCTTGAGATGTGGGGCTTCTGAGCTTGGTTTGAGGGGGGATTGACACCACTGCTATGCCAGGACAGGAGCTGGGCGTTCAGGAGCAGGCAGCACTGGTGGGGCAACTAATGTCTTTTTTGGGTTGGTGAAGCACATGCCGCCCCATACTTTCAGCATGCTGGCTGATGAGGAAAGGGGGCTCCTCCTGCCACATTGCTTGGTCTTTCTGCATGTCTGGGGAGAGGGGGAACTGAAGCATGCTCCCTTCTTGCCTGTCACTGATGACCACCCGCATCGGTGTGTTGAGGGCGATCCCTGCAGGCCTGGCATGCTGCCTGCCCTTGGAGGGGGCTGGCTAGCTCAGGGCATGACTCCGTGGCACACCCCTGCAGGCCTGGCCTCCATCATGAAGAGGCTGCTCATCAAGTACGACAACCTCTTTGAAGTCTCATTCCCCTACTCCATGGGCTGGCATGGTGAGTGGCATGGTTGGGGGACCTCTACAACCCTCTCACCTCTGTCCCTGTCCCCTGCCTCGGGCTCATGCAGCAGCTTTATCCCTGGCAGGAGCCCCCACGGGTCCTTACTTGGAGGAGGACTGTGGGCACTGGCAGCTCCATGCCCACTACTACCCACCGCTGCTCCGCTCTGCCACTGTCCGCAAGTTCATGGTGGGCTACGAGATGCTGGCGCAGGCGCAACGAGACCTCACCCCAGAGCAAGTGAGCCCAACCCAGGGCGGGGGGGGGAGTTGTGGAGAGCCAGGGGGTTCTCTGCCAGGGCTGTGCCCATGACCAGCTGCTGGATGCCCCTCTGCTGTGCCCTGTAGGCAGCTGAGCGCCTGAGGAGCCTCCCTGAGGTGCACTACAAGCAGAGAGCCAAGGAGACATCGTGACGGGGAGCAGCAGAGCCAGCTCTAAGCAGTGTTAGGTGAGGCCAGGGAGAGTAGTCAGCTGAGGGCTGTGACGCCTGAGGCTTGGGAACTTATGGGCTCTTTGATCTCCCAGCTTCTGAACCTTGGCATGGCTTGGCCTGGCTTGCAGACTGGTTTTGCCTGTTCAGTACCCCAGTCCTAATCCTGTGGCATCCTTGTGAAGGCAGTGCCTTTCCTTCTGTCTCCTCCCCATCTCAGGCTGTCTCTTCCACCTCCACAGGTGCTCCTACCACAACTAAAGGGCTTGTCTGCCTTACCAGTCTAGGCTTACTGGTGGGACTGGGGGTACTGCCTGCCCTGAAGAGACACACAGCCCCCCTGGACAATAAAACCTGGAAGCGAATTGCCTCTGCCTGTACCCTTGTGGCTCTCAGCCATGGGTGGGAGGTTTGGTGTCTCTGGTGGGGACCTTCAGCTGCTGGTGGGGATAACACTGGGGGCTGCAGTGATACCAGTAGCTCTGTGCTGCTTGCTGCTGTCCCTGTGTCTGTGTTGCCTCCTCTTCCTCCCTGGGGGGAGCTCTGAGCCTGTCTCTGAGCACTGCAGCCTCTGAGAGGAGTGGGAAGCAGGGTGGAATTGGTGCTCCCAAAGGCTTAGCCAGGAGGGCTGAGGCCTGGCAAACTCACTACATTGAGGCTGCTAGCAAGGATGCTCTGCCCTGCAGCTCCTCTTCCTCCCCTCTGCCTGGGGCTGCTGATCTGCAGCCCTTGTCCTACCTGCTGTAGTTACTGGGGCTGCAGTGCAGGGCTGCTGGGATGTAGCAAGGGGCCAGTTCATTGCTAGCCCTGGAGCTGCCAAGGAGGTCCAGCTCTGCTCATGGTACTGCTTTCCCATTTCCCCTTTTCTGTGCCCACCCATGGCATGGTCCCTGGGCTGATCTGAGGGATGCTGCTCTCCTCCTGGAAGCCCCTTCCCCAGGGAAGCCCCAAAGCTGTGCAGGGGTAGGTCCTAGACAGCGATGCTCCACAGCTGATGCGGGGGGATGCCCAGCACCACCTAACATCACATCTTTGCACAAATAGTTTTTATTTGTCACTATAGGGCCATTCTCGTAACTCCTTAATGAGGCTCCTATCCTTGTCAAGTCCTTGAGTAGACTCCTGGGGGCTAGAAATAGGTTGTGAGGAGAGAAATGTTCTCCACCTACAAGACGGCAATTTGGGGGAAGGGCTGCGCCTTCCTTGCCTTGTCTGTGCATTGCTTCCCCATCCCTACCTGTGGGTCTGGGGCAGGGAGAAGTGCCTGGGCAGCGTGAGGCTCAGAGCCAGGCTGGATGTGTCCGTCCTGCATGTTGACCCCATCCTCCTCCCTGAACACCCCATCACAGAGCCCACGAGCCATCCCACCACCCAGCCTCAGTGCTCCTCAGGTGCCAAAGTGTTTTGGTTTTGGGGAGGAGGTGGTGGCTTTTTGGGTGACCCTTGATCTTGGAGCCATCACTGTAGACAGTATCCCCCTGCATGGCACAGGCCGTACCCAGCTCAGAACCTGTCCTCTAGCAAACTGATTTCTTCCCTGCTGGGACAAGCAGTGTCTGTCTGGACTCTGCCACCATTCCCATCGCAGCCCCCATCCCTTCTCATCGCAACAAGTGCCTTCGCACCAACCTTCGAACTTCCCTGCGCTTCCCCAGGGCCCCGGAAAAGTGGCAACGAATTGGCTTAAATGTGGGAATCCAGATTGGGGTAATTAGCTGCTGAACTGGTTGTAACGAAGCTAGTCATCTCCCTGCACGCACAGTTAGCTCTGATTTAATAGCTCACCGGCTCCCAGTCTGGGCTGCAGCTCCTCGGCCCGGGGCCGTAAATGAAACTCGCAGTAAGTCAAGCGGTATTAAACTTTACAGTCGCCGTCTTTAAAACGAGACTCTCTCTCTAATAAATCAGAACAAGTGGGATTGTAAATATTGAGGCAGGATCCATATTGCTTAATTAAACAGCGCCTAATGAACAGCCTGTTTGTTGTGTTGTGATTTAGGATGGAGGCTGGGGAGGCGGCGTGTGCTGAGAAGCGCTGGTACCCGTGCTGGGATGCCCTCCCTGGCACGTAGCGGTTGCTGGAGCTTAGCTGCTGCCAATACAGCTCAGGGATATCATGAAAATTAATTTTTTTCATTTTTAAAAAGTAAATATTAAATTCCAGCCCCCAGATAACCATCTGAAACATTCAAGGTGGAACACAGCAGCAGGTGGAGGAGGAGCTGTGGGTACAGTTGTGTGTGAGAGCTGGACGCTGGCTATGCTCAGCCGCCCTTCCTCATGACAGACCCACATCCTCTTGCCCCAGTATTTTTAGCTTCTGCGAGGGCTCGTGAAAAGCTGAAAGAGAGCAATGAGCCTTTCCTGTGTCACAGGAAGATGTCAGGCTGGTGCAAATGGAGTTGCTGGGGATGCAAAGGCATTGCAATTCATAGGAAGTGTAACTGCTGTGCTGTAAAGCCTCAAAGCCTTTTATATTTTGGTAGTTACAGTCCAGTTGTAATCAAAAAGTTATTTATGGTGAGGAGATTAAAAATGTCTAGCTGGGTTCAGAATGGTGGAGTGGAGGGGTTATGGAGCACCTGGCCCTTGCTCCTGACCTGGGAGCAGCAAGGGAAATCAGAGGCTCATTGGGATTCCCTGGAGGAATGTGCCTTGATGCCATTTCACTTCTGCAAGGTAGCTGTTGGACATCTGGGGAAAAGTGTCCTTGTGTTGGGAGTACCCTTGTTCTGAGCCCTCCAGCATCCAGGGCAAATGCACCCTCTGCAATCCCTGCCCTGAACTGCTCTGGAAGGATCAGCAGGGCAGGCAGTGGGGTGAGCAAGGGGGGCTGAGATGAAGCTCAAGCACGGAATTAATACATTAAAAATACACTGAGGTCCCATGAAGGTGTATGCTGCCTCTGTGGTGTACTAAGAGGGCTGTGAGTAACTAGGAAAGGGCCACAATGCTTCTGCGCTGGGCCAGCACATGCTGCAATCTGCACGGAGCAAGGGATAACCAGTGGGGGATGCAGAGATGTAGAGACGCTTGAGAGGGGATGGCCAGGAATTTAGTCTCATTTCCATCCTGTTTCCTGATGCCACTGAAACAAACTGGTCAGTCTACGAAAGGACATCATTTCCTCAGAGCTGCTGGGGCTTTGGCTTGAGTGAGGGAAACCAAAGTGCTCACTTGTGTTGTAGCAGTGCCTGTCTCCATCGCCACCCCGACCTACATGTTTGGGAGGCTCCAAGCATCCCCAGCTCTGACACAGACTCCTGTGGCCACAGGTAAGTTCTGGGATGCTGCCCTGGTACACAGACACCCTTTGGTGTGAGCGTTCAGTGATGAAAGATAACTGGTGGAGGCACGTTTGTCACCTTGGATTATGTGTCTGTGTCCCTAGGCAGCTGCCAAAGACTGCTGACCTGCTGCAGATCCCAAGTCCCCAGTTCTGCCCACTCCTCTTCTTCTCCTCCCTGCCTTCCATTGCAGGTGAGACAATAAATATTGAGCAGAGGAAGTTAATCTGTGACCAGAGTGTTTTAATCATAAAAAAGAAAAAAAAAAAAAAGTATTAGTGCAGGCCTGCTGGCTCCTGCCAAACTGCAGTTTTACTGTCCCTCCTGGTACTGGGTTTATGGCTGTCATTTCATTCCAGTTTTACTGTTGTTTTTGCCCTTAACGTTGAGTTTCTCCTTGCCTGCTGCTGCCTGTGACTGAATGGGGCTTTTAGGAATGTAATAAAGGAGGAATTAGTAAATTTTTAGGGAGGAAAAAAGGAGGGGAAGGAGGGAGGGAGAGAGGGAGGGAGGAGGAGGAGAAGGAGGGAAGGCTAAATACCTCCTATTGCTATCTAGAAGACACCATCAGGCACTTAACTTGAAAACAGTTAAAAATTTTAAGCAGATGCTAAACACCCTGGTCCTCTACAGCAGGCAACTCTGTGCTGCGAGGACATCTGCTATGCCAGCAGAATGGAAAACAAGCCCTAAATTCCCTTTTGATCTTGTCTTAGTTGTACACAGAGGAGCATGGGAGCAACCTCTGGGACAGAAACAGCACCCAGCTTGTCCCGGGCCAGCTGGAGCATCCCCTACCTGGGCTCAGCAAATGCCTTGGCAGCAACTTTCCAAAGGGCTGAGGCCAGCAGGAAATAATTCTGGAGGTGACTTGCCCATGCCTGATGTTTTTCCCTCTGCTGATGGTCACTGAGACCTCCCTGCAAGGTGTTTGCAGAGCCCTTGGGGACCATGTGTCTTGGGAGGGCTGCTGGTCCCAGGTGGACATGAAGGGATGTCTGGACGATGCCTGCCAGCAGCAGCAAGTCATGGCCACTGCATAGGCTTTAGGTCAGCAGCCCCAGGGGTGGAATTTGTTAATCATCTGAGACCTGCAGGTAATTAAATACCATCACGGTGCGGCATCCATCTGGTCAATAAACAGTGGATTCCCCAAGCTTCCCCCACAAATTTCTGCATGTCTGGGGTTGGGGGGGGCACCTTGGGCCTGGTTCTCAGTAGTGGAGACCTGACATTGCATGTGGTTTTGAGCCTCTCTCACACCCTGGCACCCCATCCTGGGGTTAGGAGGTTCTCTTTAGAGCAAGAGGGGCTCCAGGAGGGACCGTCCAGATTCCTGCTGGGTTCACTTCAAACACAACCAGATGGGGAGGGAGGGAGGTGTGGATGGGAGGACAAGGGGCTAAACTGAGCTAGGGGTGGTTGACATACTCAACTACAAAAGGGGGTTATCCAACAGCAGGGAAGATGCTAGGAGAAGGCTGGAGCCCTCACAAGGCCTGAGATAGATGTGAAATCCCACCGTCTCCTGGCACGGGTGAGTTTGGGCACCCCATCTGTGGCTGGCACCCTCTTGCTGCTGGAGTCAGCTGTGAGACCTCACAAATGCTGATTCCTGGCCCTTGGCCACTGGGAAGGAGGAATCCACCTTCAACCTGATGTTCCACAGAAGGAAGACATAAATTATTGCTGACTATGTTCAGCAACGGTGATGAGGCAGTAAGAAAGCCCTGGGAACAGGGAGACAACACAATGCTAGGATGGATTTGAGGTGGAAAGTCACCCCTTGGAGTTCATCTGGGCATGAGGTGACTCCTGGTAGAGGAAGAGCTCTTGGGAGAGCAGAGGAGGTGGAGACATCCTAATTAGATGCTAGTGAAAAGTAAATTAGTAAGTCTCCAGCCTGTCCAGTGCTCTCAGGCTCCCTTGCCGAGCTCCAAGCCAAAACACCCACTCCAGTACACCCAGGGTGGTTTAAGCTCTGCAGGGTATGGCCGGAGCTGGGAAGAGCCAGCTACTGCTCCCCAAGCATGCTGTCACACTCAATTGCAATGAAACATCCTCATAAATTACCCCGTGGAACAAAAAGTGACAGATAAAAGCCAAAACTGCATTTGCATCCTGTTTGCTTTTGGTGTTTAATGTCTTACTTTGCTTGCAATTGTCTGTAACTCGTGGCAGCTTGTCTGCTCCCTCCTGGTTATGCATTTGGGCTGGGAGGCAGAACTCCTGGGCTGCCTGTGTTGTCCCTGTGGGCAAATCGCTGTCTTTCCTTGTGCCTCAATTTCTCCGTGGTTCAAATAGGATCACTAACACAAAGGCCAGACCCCATCCACCTTGGCTGACCAGGCAGTAGGAGCCCTTGTGCTGGCTGTGCAGATGCTCCTCTATGAGGACCAGTGCGACACCCCTGGTGTGACACCCATGCAGTGTCTCCAGCTTGGACCTGTCTCCATCCCATGCAGCACAGGTCTTGCAGATAAGGGGACAACCTTTTGCAACCCTGGTGCTGACTGCTGCCCTGAAACGATGCTGCCCAGCAAAGTGCTGCATTTGTGCACCCAGACTGCTGTTGTAATATTCAATTCACACAATTAAAAATATAATAAATTAAATTAAGTCAAATTTAATTTAATTTTACAAATTTAAAATGGAATTCTCACAGCTGTGAGAAACTGAGTGAGAGTAAAGCCAGGAAGGATACCCAGGATGCCAGCTCGCTTTTTAACGCTTCCCATCCCGCTTTCAAATTCCCCTGGGGATCAGAGATGCTCAAAAAGCATCTGTCCAGTTCCAGCTGCTTCCACTGTGCTTCAGTAACAGCAAGACCCCACTCCACCTCAGCCTGGCAGGGCCCCTTCAGAGACAGCTGGTACGTTGGAGTGGGAGAAAAGAAATGACCCCCAGCCTCTGCTGGGTTCTAAAAGTCCCCTCCCCCATCCCACCCCAAGGACTAGCCAACGCATCGGGGACTTGAAATGATTATGACAAAGCCTGCGGGACACCAAGGGCATCACCATGATTTGTGCTGTCTGAATGTTAATCAGAATAATAATGCCTATTGAGACAGCTGTTTTAAAAGGCTGTGATGTCGAAGTAAAAATTCCAATAAAACTCTATTAGCCCTTCCTCGTTACACTAATGGTGCCTGCTGCTAAAAGCCCCCTGCTATAGACACCCGTATTAATGGGCTTATTACAGGAAATAAAATCTGAGGCTGAACATTACAGTGAAGCCTGATTAATTCAGCAAGGTAATCTTTTTTTTTTATATTTCTTTCCCCTCCTTCTCTCCCTTTTTTTTTTCTGCCCCCCTTTATTTAATGAATGTGCTCCTTGAAGTGCCAACTTTTGAGCATTGCCTTGAGTTTGGTGATGATTTTAAACTTATTTTGTTCACAAAGAGTTGAATCTTTGTGCTAGCTTCCTACAGGGGGAAAGGCTTCTCAGATGCCTCCATCAAACTAGGAAAGAGAGGAAAAGCAGCCAGGCCAAGCGTGAAGATGCTAGGGAGGGGAGGATAATGGATATCCCATGGATGGTCCTGGGGTGGTGGTTCTCGGGCTGGGACAGTCCATTGCTTGTCTCCACACAAGTGCATGGTGACATTGGCCAAGGTGAAAGTCCTGGAGGATAAGCAGCTGCCTGTTGCTGCTCTTCCCCATCCATTTTCCTTCTGATTTCTTCCCTTTTGATGACTCCTCTGTCCTTGCAGGAAAGGTTGGCCAGAGCCTAGAGCTATACCCAGGTTTGCTGGTGCCATCCCAATCCCAGTGTGGTGGCACTCACTCAGGCTGACACCCCTTGCTCAGCTCAACCTCAGTACACACTGAGAGGCTGAAACCCACCGATAGACACACTGCTATTCATCCAGGCTATAAATAACTCCCATAAAAATCCTTTTCCCTGCCTTTTTGTGCTCAGACAAACCCTGCCAATGGGAAAGGAGATGGCATCTATTTTATGGGCAGCTGGAAGCCGGCTTTGCATTTTTCTGTCTCAGGTAATCCCACAGGTACCCTCATTTCTTTTCTTTTTTAACAGCCTTTTGATTCACGTTCCTTCCAGCCAAGTTTAATTACAGCTTTGTCTCCTGCTGCCCTGGGGATGGGAAGGAGAGAGAGCATCTCTGCCTACCCATGGCAGGGACATGGGGCAAGAGGGAGGGAGGGAAGATAGAGGGAAGGAAGGATGGAAGGCAGGAAGGCAAGGGAAAGGGAAAGGGAGATGGAAAGGGAAAGGGAGATGGAAAGGGAAAGGGAGATGGAAAGGGAAAGGGAAAGGAGGGAAAGGGAAAGGGAAAGGGAAAGGGAAAGGGAAAGGGAAAGGGAAAGGGAAAGGGAAAGGGAAAGAGAAAGGGAAAGGGAAGTGCAGCACAGGTCTATATCCATTCAAGGAAGCCCAGAGTAATGCCCAGGTCTCAGCTCAGGTAATGCCTGCATTTACCAGCCTAAGTAATTTTATATATATATATATATGAAGAAGCTGTGAACACTATGAGCTTTTGGATTGGTCTGGGGATGCTAAGCAATGGACTAGCAAAGTCTGGTCTTGCCTGGTTTTGATTCCTCGTGGATCTGTTGCAGTCATAACCTTTGAGTTAAGTACCAAGTGCATGAGATAGATGGGATGTCAACAATTTAAATATAGTGCAGGGAAGTTGGATTGGAAACTGGACAGAAAAAGATGGTTGGGTTGTACAGACGCTACCAAACAATCCTCAGGAGTCTGCAGGTGAGGCTGGAGCTGTGGTCTACCTCTGGGAACCTGTGGATTTGTTGCCTTGGGAAATGAGGTGACCTTGGACTGGGGATACCTGGACCTCCCCACCCAACCTGTGCCCACCATGCCTGCCAATGTGAACATCCCATAAACATCAAGAATCTCTTCTCCCCCATACAACAGCGTCACAGTTTAGGGTCAGGGCGGCCCCTTAGACCTATAACAAACACTCTCTGTTAACCCCCCTCCCTCCCCAGAGGGGAGAAAGGGAATAAGGGAGAGAGACTCAGCCATTAGAAAAGGAAACTGGAACAGCTTTAATGAAAATGAAATTAATAATAACAAAAATGGAATATATACAAATATCTACAAAACCAGTATTGAACCCAACCCCCTGATGGTGATTCCATCACCACTGATGCTGTGGAGCAGGCACTGGGAGAGTCCCAGCCTGGGCCCCACAGCAGATGGGAGCTGTGTTCAGGAGCTGGATTCTGGTACTGGACTCAGGAACACACAGACTGGGATCGAAGGCAGAACGGAGAGAGACCTCCTTGGGTGCTCCAAGGAAGGAACTGAAAGAAGACCCAAACCAAGCCAAGCAGAGCTGGCGAAATGGGCCATGAGGGGAGAAGAGCCACAGACTCTTCAGATCCCTCAGCCTTACACCAAATATGGCGTATATGGGCTGGAATCCCTCGTTGGTCAGTTTGGGGTCCTCTGTCCTGTCCACTCCTCCCTGCAGGTGCAGCCTTTCACTCTCTGCACCCCCAACGTGGTACACAAGACCCAGCAGTGGCCTTGGTCTGCACACCATCCTTGGTAGTAACTCTGCCCATGGGGGGTTATCACTGCCAGCAGCAGACACTGTCTGTGAGAACAGGCTGCTGGCTCCAGACAGTGCAGCTAGAAGAACTGAGCTGGAAAGTAAAATCACTGAACAGAATTAGTTCTGTTCCCACTCAAACCAGGACAAACAGTAACAGTCAGAGTTCATTCACTTACCTGTTCTCCTTGAAAAAAGGTGACTTCAGCATCATCCCTGTCTGGGTTCTGGCTGTGATTGCCTCCCCATCACACCCTTACTGGCACTGTCAGGCAGTGAAGGTGAAGGTCCCCAAAGGAAATCCTGTGATGAGGGAGGACAGTCTGGTGAATGGGAAGAGAAATATAGAAGGAAGGGAAAAAAAAAAAAAAAAAAAAAAAATGAAAAGGCAAGGAAATCAATTTAGTTACAATAAAGCCTCTTACTGTATTAACTGCTAATCCACAAATACACAAACACACAGAGGGAGTTCTTGGAATAAAGGCATTTAATTAAGCTATTTGCTCCACAGTGGGACCCTGGGGAGATGCTTGCTGAGGCCACCAGTGATATTCCTCCTTGGTTCAAGGCCGTGGAGCTGTGCTGTCCCCTCCATGGGGATATGGCCCCCCACAAACCACATCTGGATCTCTCTGAGGCTCCCTTTGCCAGTTGAAGGGCTGTCTCCTGGTCACCTCATGGATGCCGGGGAGCTGACAGGTTGCCTTCCAGCTTGAGTGGGAACGGCTGGCATCGTGAGGCCATTTGCTGTTTCCCCCTTTCCTTTTCCTTGCAGGGAGGGGGCTGCAGTGGCGGCGGGGTGTGGTGGGGTTATAACTCTTCTCTCCTTTCATTTGATCTGCCAGCGGGCTCAGCGGGGGGAAGACCCTGTCTCGGCAGGCTGCCCATGAGATAAAAGGCAGAGAGGGCCAGCCAAGACATTTTTTCCACTGTTCCCCCCAGCCCTTCATCCCTTCCTCCATCCCCCTGGTTTTCTTGGCAACGGACAAAACGGGAAAATGAGTGTACTCCTTTCAAAGCCCTTCTTCTTTCAATATTGAACCGGGCCTGGATTCCCTTCTGGATGCCTGATTGCTGGCATTCCCACTCCCC
This sequence comes from Todiramphus chloris collaris, assembly GCA_025345505.1. NCBI lineage: Eukaryota > Metazoa > Chordata > Aves > Coraciiformes > Alcedinidae > Todiramphus > Todiramphus chloris. Next base: position 1,360,687 of record JANVCC010009967.1, on the reverse strand, counting down.
ACACAGCCTAAACTGTAACAGCTGAGAGCAGGGGACGATGTTGGGGGGCTGCGAGCATATGCGGGGAGGCTGGAACAGAAACACCAGCCCCCTGCTTCCTGCCCTGGTATCTGTGCTGCTCTGCATCCCCAGAGAGACCCATTCCCCCAGGTGGCCCTCAGCAGCATCGCTGCCTTCATCCACTGCTCTGACATGTCATGAGTTGTGGGGTCTCTACTGGTGGAAAATGGATCGGTTGAAAAATGTTTATCCATGTCCCTGTGTTCTGCAAAGCTGAGTGATGTGGTGGGGCTTGGGAATCAGCTCCACTGTCCTGGGATTCTTGTCAAGATTTGGGAGTCTCATCCTGCCCCGATCTGGGATGAAAGCCACCCTGGGCAACCTTGCAAAGTGCAGCCCAAATCCTGCTTGCTGTGTTGGACTCAGCCAAGTGTTTCACTTTAACATTTTCCAGAGATTTTCTTTTGATTTCACCCTTTTCTATTTGATTTTTTTTTTAAGATGATAACGATCTTCCATTTCCAAATGAAAAATCATTTGGCACCTGTGGGGGGCAGGGTGTGTGTGTGTGTGTGTGTGTATGAAGAACTACTCTTCATTTAAAGCTGCTGAAACAGGATAGTTAAACCATTGCACGTCTCCCTCTTCCTTCCCTGCCTGCCCCCCCCCCCCCCCCCCCCCAGAGAAATACCTCTGAACTGACCTGTTCTTAGGAAGTGTTTTGATGACTGGCACTTTCTGGATAAAAAGCATTTCTGTCCAAAGTCCCTGGACATTTCTGAGGGAAAGGGCAGGAGGGAGGGGCTGTGGGAGCTGCAGAGGGAGGGAGCATGGTTTGGGGATTTCTCCAGTGGTGTGGTGGGGGATGTTTGGTGTGGCATGACAAATTTGGTACCAGGACCTGGGGCCTAATGACCAAGATAGTGGGGATGGCTCTGGTGTGGTAGCTCTCTGGGGATGCTAATGGTCTGAGCCCCATGCTGTGGAGAAGCAAGGGATGGGAGGCGAGATGGGGCAGCCCAGATTTCAGGTGCAGCACTCCCCAACTCCTCCTTATTAGCCCTTTAGCATCTCTCAGGCCTTTATCACGCTCCAGCTCCATGTAACTCCCTGAGGAAGGAGGGCAGCCCACTGGTGAGGTCTTAGTGCAAACCTTCAATAACAGCCACTTCTAATTACTGCTTGAGATCCCCTGAGATGGGAGGAATTGGGTTCATGAAGGGGCAGCTGGGTGTGATCCACCATGCTCTAGAGGAATTGACTGAGTGGTCACACTCAAAGAGTTGCAGTCAATGGCTCGATGTCGGAGTGGAGATCGTGACGAGTGGCGTTTCTCAGGGGTCAGTTTTGGGAGCAGTGCTGTTTAACATCATTGTCAGTGACAGGGACAGTGGGATCGAGTACATCCTTGTCAAGTTTGCTTATGGCACCAAGCTGTGTGGTGCAGTTGACACACCTGAGGGATGGGATATCTTCCAGGACTTGAGAGATGGGCTTGTGTGAACCTCATGAAGTTCTACAAGGCCAAGTGCAAGGTCCTTCACCTGGGCTGGGACAACCTCTGGTATCAAATACAGGCTGGGCAATGGATGGATTGAGAGCAGCCCTATACTGAAGGGCTTGTGAGTGCTAGTGGATGAAAAACTGAACGTGAGCCAGGAATGTGCATTCACAGCCGTGAAAATCAATCACATCCTGGGCTGCTTCAAGAGAAGTGTGGCCAGCAGTTTGAGGGAAATGATTCTCCCCCTCTGCTTTGTTCTAGTGACACCCAGCCTGGAGTACTGTGTCCAGCTCTGAGGTCCCCAGCATAAGAAAGATATGGATCTGCTTGAGTGAGTCCAGAGAAGAGCTGTGAAGGTGATCAGAGGGCTGGAACCCCTTTCCTGTGAGGAGATGTTGAAAGAGTTGGGGTTGTTCAGCCTGGAGAAGAGAAAGTCACTTGGGAAGACCTTCTAGCAGCCTTCCAGTATTTACAGGGGGCATACTGGAAAGATAGTGAGGGAATCTTTATCATGGAAAGATAGAGATAGGATGAGGGCTAACAGTTTTAAAATGAAAGAGAGTAGATTCATATTAGATGTAAGGAAGAAGCTCTCCACTGTGAGGGTGGTAAGACACTGGAACAGGCTGCCCAGGGAAGTTGTGGAAGCCCCATCCCTGAAAGTGTTCAAGGCCAGGTTGGATGGGGCTTTGAGCAATAGAGGGAGTTGTCCCTGCCTGTGTCAGGGGAATTGGAACTCTAAGGTTTCTTCCAAACTAAACCATTCTATGATTCTGTGATTCTTTCTGGGAGGACATCACATTGGCACATCCCTCAAACCCCAGTCCTGACAATGAACTCTCACTGAGGCTGAAGGGCAGTCTGCCTGTGCTCTGGCAGGATCCTGCCTTACATCCAGCGTTGCAATAAGCTTTTCAGCTCTAACAGCCCATGGGCTGAGCCGACCACCCCCTGGGGCAGCATCCAGATGCTTTGCACAGCTGCTGCCCTTGTCAGGCCTCCCACCCTGTCCGTGCAGCTCACACCTTCCCCACTTGCAGGTGGGTTGCATCTTCTTGTCTGCATCCCATGAGCATATGTGATGGATGGGACTTGGGGACACCCTAGGAAACAGTCTCATGGAGGCAGCTCCCCTCCTTTAATTCCATTTGGGCATCCTCATTTGCTGTTTTTTCTCACACCTTGTGTGCCATGTCGATTCGCTATAGCTCGGGTTTATTAATTAGAGTGTCAGGCAGGGGCAGATCAAATGGTTTACAAGAGCCTAAGTACATTACGGCAACGCTATTATCTCTCTTGACCAAATTTGTAATCTCCATGAAAAATTAGAGCAAGATGCTCTGACAAGCCCCATTCTCCGTATGCCCCATGAGCAGGACCCTAATTATTCCACCTTTCTTTAACTCTTTATTAATCCCACCCTCCACCAGCCGTCTACTTTTTTTTGCCTGGGATTGATGCAGTAACAAAAAAAAGATGAGCTTCAGACACGCTTTTAAAATCCTGGTGCTCTCAGGCTGCTGATTGGAGACCACTCTCCTTGCATTGGGATATCTGCTGGAGAGGAACGCAGCTAGATGCTTCTGGGCAGTCCTGCACACTTTTTGGGGTGACCTTGCCTGGCAGGGTGGCAGCAGCTGGAGACCCTTCCTGCGCTACCCAGCAGGTGGTGGTGATGTATAACGAATTCCTCCCAGCCTTTTCTTATCGGAGGCATTTAATGTTTCATTTGCCTGTAGGTTGGCATTATCCATTGCTCAGGCTTTTGGCGGGGGCTCGCTTTGACATAAGACCTTTCTTTTCATGTTTGCTGAGCTGCACGCAGGCAGGGCTGTCCTTGTTTGGTGCTTGTTTCCCTATTCGTGCTCTCCAGGCTGTGCCATGTGCAGCCTATCACACGGAGAGAAACCAGGCAAAACCTCTTATCACTCCTGCAAATCTAGTTGACACAGTCTTTCAACTCTTTGATTGTATTTAATACCTTTCATATCTTTCAGCACTTTACAATAGGACTAAAAATTATAGTATCTATAATAATGTCTGCTTTGAAAGGACAAGCTGAGGTGACAGTGGATGGAGGGAGAGGGCAGGGAGAGACAAGGAGAGGGAAGGCTGGGCATGAGACATAGGGGGTGCCAGGGAGGAATGCAGTGTCAGGGAGCTCACTGCATGGGGTCAGTTGGCGTGATCCTGCCTGAAGTCACCATCCCTGGGCAATGGCAACTTGAGCTTCATCTGAAATGTTGCTCTCCAGGACACTGACATTGATGGGGCTGGGCTGGGGTTGCTGCATCTCCACTGCTGACCTGGCACCTGGGGACACAGATGGAGATGGTGAATGGGTGAGGAAGATGTGAGAAGAAGCAGAGAGGAGGATGTAGATGACGGGTCCTCTGCAAGCTGCTGGTATGGCTTTTGGGATGCACATGCTGCTTGGGAGACTGAAAAGCTCAGCTGGGGTGGCGATGATGCTGTGGGCATACATGGGAAGAGTGGAACACAGGTGGACTGTGAGGCTGGAGTGCCCTTGTCCACTCACTGAGGGTGACAAACAGACCCATAGCTCTCACCCAACACTGTCCAGCTAGCTATTGGGCCAGCTGTTGGCCTCAGGGGAGGGACTGGGACAGAACCTCTGAAAACTCATTGTTTTTTCCCATAAGAGCTGTGGCTGAGCTGAACAGTAAAGAAATCAAAGGGACATACTGGGGTTGGAAGCAGAGAAATCAGGAGAGTGATTGCCAAAATCTTTGGTTTCAGCTAGTCAGAGTGGACAGAGGAGGGGAAGAGGAGACCTGAGGGCATGCAGGCTGGTTGTGTTGGGCCTGGGGCTGAAACCTGGCTGGGGGTTGATGAAGGACCGAGACTGCAAGGGATGGATTCAGCTCAGCTCTGCCAGATTTGCAGCCAGCAGCCTCACCGTGTTCGTCTCAGGGATGCTCAGACTCCCAGCTGCACCCCACAGGCATCAGTACAGACAGAGCTGTGGGTCACAACGTTCCATTCCGCTGCCCCTTCAGTGTGGAAATACCCACAGATACCAACAGGATTTTTATTTCTAGGAGCTACTTACTTCCCTAGAAAGGCCAGAGGAATTTCCAAATTCACCATCCTGAATGACCGACCCCAATGCCATTGCTTTGCATGGAAAGTAACTGATACCCCTTTGCTTTTTGCTCCTTGCTGCATTTATGTCCAGGTGTTTAACTCTGCCCTTGGATCAATTTAAAGTTATCCATTTTTCCATGACAAGGGCCTCTGAGATGATGAAAAATTGACATGGTGTAATAGCAGAGAAGTGCCTCTGGATCTGCAGCCAATCTGTCCTGCGTCATGGAATTAAAGACCTCCGAACACTGCAGAATATCTGAGCAAATCAAATATTCTCATTTTTATATAGGTATTTGTATGGATATGTTCCAGTGCATAGCTTTATACATATGTGTATTAATATTCTCCACCCATTTCATTGCAGCATCTGGACATCCGAAATACCAGGTGCTAATGGGAGATGTTTTTATTTGTCCTTGTTATAAAATAGGTATCTCCGTATTAACTTTGCAGGGCATTATATTGATGTAGGGCAGTAAACTTTATGGCAGATTTCACAACCCTGTTAAGTGTGTCATCTCAGACTGTAATGTTTAGCTGGGAAGACAAGTGAAACCCTTGCAAGCAGCACATTCCTGGGTTGGTGGTGTGAAGCTGGAGAATGGGGCAGGAAGTGATGCTGATACCTACAGGATTCTGGGGTGTCGAAGCTCCCCAGGTCACAGGGAAAAGGGTTTTCTCCTTGTTCTTTGGCTGCTCCTGAAATCTCCCAGGGCCATGTCTGTGGCAGCAGTGATTGCATCCCTCAGGCTTCTGGCCGTCTGCTCCAGAGGCTGTTCACTTTCACGTCGCTCTGCCTTCCACATCCCCAGTAAATCTAACATGATGCACCCTGTGGCCACCAGTCACAGATAACCGCTTAGCTTAAATCCTGCTTGAATTCCCTTGGCTTACCTGCTAAATGGGATCTCAGTTATAAATAGAGTTCTGCAGACATGGAGGCCTATTTGAGCAGGGACTTGTTTGACAGTGAGTTTTACAGAAGTTTTAGCAAATTGCTGGGAGAAGCTGAAAGATAGTAACAGGAAAAATGATACTAAACTGATTCTGCTGCTTCCTCCTCGTCCCTCGGCTGTTAGCCACCCATCAGGAGAGTGCAGCCCTCAAGGAGACAAGGGGGCACAGGTCTTTGCAGCTCCAGTCCAGCAACTGTAGTGGTGAAATGCTGTCTTGGAGCTGGGAAACAGGAGGGGAAGGTCTCCCCGTGTGCATCCCCAGGGCTACTTTCAGTGGTGGGCAGACAGGCAAGGTCTGGTCAAGGTGAAGGTGATCTGTGCTCCCAGTGAGGCAGTGATGCTGCAGGACTGCTGCCTCTCCTCCCCCAGCTCCTGGCAGTTGGCTGCCACCTCTGAGGGCTATTTAGGATACCCATAATTATTAGTGTTTCGTTATTTAACTTTCTCCTTATTACACCCTCTGTTTCAGCCTTAGTGGGACTGTGTGCATCTCTGCAAAAACCTTAGGAGATGCAGGTGGTGATCCACACTCTTGTAGGTCCCTGGTGAAACCAGGTTGGATGCAAACCATACCTGGAAACACTTCACCAACCCCCCATTGCTTTGGAGATATTTGGAGCCAAAGCAAGGACCGGGCTGGTCAGTGGGTTGACAAGGCTGGATCTCCAGTGGGCCAGGGGAATTAGGGAAAACGATCTGGGTTATGAGTTCAGGATCTGCAAAAGTCAATCAACCAGAGGAGCTGTGTGGGACCATAGGTGGGTGCAGGAAGAAAAGCCCTTTTGGTGCTGTGTCTCCCAAGCATTGCACTGACAGTGTTAAAGGAAAAAACTAACCCAACAAATTAATTTACTTGGATATTGGCATAGGATATCAATCCACTGGAGAGAAGTGGTCACTGTCTGGTGGTGATGGGAGTCTCCATCACAAAGCTTCTTGCTGTTGTGCATTCAGCTGGGCCAAGAGAGACTCTGCAAAATATTGTCCCTGAGCCCTTACCACATGCTAAGCACCTCAAGTACACGGAAAACATCTCTTGAATGATCTTGACTACATACAGTGGATCATCCTACGTGACCATAACTACTGAAGGCTTACAAACCTTTTGTCTCTCTGCACAGGGTGGTCATTGCTGCAGCAGGCATGCTTTGAGAGTTACTTCTCAGAATGGAGATCAGCACACTGAGGCACACAGATAGGATAGGGCCATCTGAAATTCCCACCCAAAGGGATCCTGTAACAAGCAATTGTGAAGCTGCCATGGGGGTGTTTGCAGCCAGCATGGGCTATATGGACTTTCTCCATCCTTTTGCTTGCAAAGCTTTTTTCTCTCTTTCCACTCTCTGGTGACAAGACCTTGAGAGGAAAGGGGCAGGTTTTCCTGAAGACTTGAAGCTTTGACGTAAAGGACGTTTCAGCAGACATTGCAAGCTGGAAGTCAGCATCAAGACCCTTCCCCTCTCAGCAACATACAGTCTGAGGCTTTGTTGCCAAACACGCTTTGACTTGGGCCAGATCTTCCCCAAGACCAGAGAGGACAGGTAGGAGAGGGATGTGGTGGTAGGGGGCCTCAGCTGGTGCCTTGGAGGGACCCACTGGCTGGGTGAGTATGAGCCCAGGTTGGTGCCAGCACTGCCTGAGGTCACCTTGGACCCAAGCTTGTCTTGGAGACATGGCGTGGTGCAAATGGGAAATGAGAGAGGCAGCTTGACAGAGGGCAATTTGGGTAAAACAACATCAGGAATGTCAAAGTAGATTTGTTTCCAATATGGAAAACACCTCCACTGGGAGCATGAGAGAGGCTTAGGAGTTGTTACTTTTGGACGAGAGAGGCAGTGAATTTGATCTGTGAACAAACGGGAACTGGCAAAGCCGACAGCTTTTGCTCTGATTGCTTTGCTTCCTCTGTGCAGGGCTGTGTCTTTTTTTTTTTTTTTTTTTTTTTCCTTTAATTTTTTTTTTTCCTTTTTAATTTATTGAAATGCTCTGGATCCCGATTCACTTTCTTCGTTCTTTATTTCTTATTGCTTTGGCTGAAACATTAAATCCCCAGTATGATTGGGATCAGGGCAAGAATAAAAATAGCCCATGGAAAAACAAACCAACCCAAAGATGTGAAAACAGGCTGCAGCATTTCTGAAGTGTGGTTTTGGTGGCAGAGAGAGGGTGACTCCTGGTAGCAGGACTGGGACATGGGTATAGCAGCCTGTGGCATGAAGGGCTGTTACCAATCCCTGCAAGATGAAGTGGCCAAAGTGAAGCAGTGGGCTACCCTTTGGCTCCTAGGAAGCAAGGCCTCTGATAAAATTGGCTGCCTGACTTGATGGGCAGGATAAGGGAGAAATCTCCCTGCCAAGGGGTGAGGCCAGAGGTTCTTTCTGCAGCTAAGAAAGTGCCAAGAAGGAAGCCTTGCCTTGTGAAATGTCCTCCGAGAGCTGCAGGGGCATGGAGGAATGACCTCCTTGCTTGATGCTGCTTTTCCAAAGATGAGCATCCTTTGTCACAAGGGGAAACTGAGGCTGAGGGCAATGATGTCGTGTCAGTAGGTGGGGAAGGCTTGGAGCAGCGCCCTGCATTCCTGTGCATGATCCACTTTCCCTCTGTGCAGACAGCTTGTGTAGTCATTGCTTCACGTTACTCCCCTTTCATCATCCTGAAATTACTGTTTGTAAAAAGGGAAAACTGAGCCTTCAAGAAGGCACTCAGGCTGTTGTCTGAGGCTTTTTTAGTTTTCTTTTATAGTTTATGTGTGTGTGTTTTGGGGTTTTTTTTTTTTGTTTCGTTTGTTTGAATCAAAGAAACAGATGCTTCTTTTTGATATTGAAAGGGCTTCATTCTGCTCTGACTTCCAGCGCTGTGACTCCGGAGTGAAGCTGCAGTCCTTCTGGCGGGGACAGGCGATCCTCTGCACTGCAGGCAGAGCTTAGCCCCCAGAATTTCAGGAAAGGGTTTTTTCCCTTTTTTTGTGACACCTTGCTGCTATTAAGATGAGTAACAGATGCATTTGCAGCCTGCCTGCTGTGATGCTGCTCTGGGAATATATCTCCTTCCTGATTGCTGTCTTGTCTACCTTGAAATGGGGCTGCTGCTGCCCTGATAACTGTGTTTAAAGGCTGCTGTAGTTTCTCTGCAGTGTCTCTTATGTGCCTGTGGCTCAGATTCTGATTCAATGGAGTTTCTCTAGCACTCCCCATAGTTGTCCCTCAGAGAGACCCAGGGTGGCCCATGGCAATTCATCTCATGGATTTCCTAGGGAAAGCCATTTCCCAGTGGGATCCTGCAGCCCTGCTCAACCTTAAGTCCTTCTTTCAAAGTTGGCAGCTGTACCTCAGCCTTCTGCAGCACCCATCCTGTGTGCAGGGGCTGGTTCAGAAGATGCTTTTCAGCAGCAGAAGAGCCATTGTCACATGCTATGACCCTTCTTGCATTTCAACTGCAAAGGAGATGGTGATATTTGCCCCACAAATGACTTAGAAGCATGGGACTGAGAGCTTGTGTTCAGATGAAACCTCCTGCACACTCTGCATGGATATGGTCTGATTCTGACAGCTGTGATCTCTGGTCTGTCTCAAAGTTGGGTTTGGCTCCTGGTAAACAAGCTGAGAAAGCTGGAGCTTGAGTGATATGGAAATCTGGTTCCTCAGAGCTGCAATTTGTTACTGCTACCCCAAAACCAAATAATTACTCTACAGATCATAACAGCTACTGTCATCTGCTCACAGGGTATTGAAGCTAGGACTAAGGCAGGAGCTCAGCACTGCGCAGGGCTGAACCTCAGCATCAGATGAGCCTTGTGGTTCTGCAAGGCCAGGAACTGTGACACACAGAGACATGCCTGGTGGAGGCAACAGCTTCTCATTCTTGTCTCCTCAGGAATCCTACCCTGGCAAAAGAGGTTAGTGTACTCCAGAAAAGCTTCTTCCTATAGTCAGGATAGTGCCCAAGATAGCACTTCTTTGCAAAGCAGCATCTCAGCAGTGGCTGCTGCTTTTCTACCACCAAGGTTAACACCTAATCTGAGAGAGAAGACCCTTAATTTAGGAGGCATGTCCTGACATGGAAAGTGGGTGAGTACTGCACTTGCTTACACTGCAAACAACACTCTCCATGCCTCCAGCACCACAGCCATCCCGACAAAGCCTGAGCTGCTCTGTGAAGATGCTGGCCATTTTTTGGTAAAGGTTTTGTACTCCTTGATCAATATGTGAAGCCTCTTGCTGCTCCACATTATGGTTGAGATATGAGGACCATAGCTGATTAAGTGCAGAAGAAAGCTCTGCTCTGGATCAGAGGCATCCAAGACATCAGATCCTCTTTACTCATGAAAATACAAAAGCAAGAATCTCATCTGGCTGCTCGGCTGTGCGGAAACAATAGCTCATTCAGAAGGTGGAATTTAAGCCTAAAAGCTAACATTTGTGGTGTGTATTTATAACAGGCAGGCACAGGGAACCTATCCATACTGCATTTAATCTCTTTCACAACCTCCTTTGATCCGGGCACTACTGTCCAGGCAAAACTGGCACAAATTTAATTGCAGGCATCCCCAACTGTGCTGCTGTGAGCCGCCAGCATCAGGACAGAGAGTGGTTGCATTATCATTTATTTTAATTGAGTGTTTGGGCTAGCCACGCCAGCCAGAAATCATGCTCCAGCTTCTCATCATGAGCTCTTTACCTCTGAAACCCAAAGGCTCACCTGCCTCATAGACAGAAGATATGAAAAATGGGGCACTTGCCATATGTGTGCAGCAGGTCTCCGTTACAGTGCACTGGTGCTGTACGGGCTGATGCTGAGGGGGAAAAGACACCCAGATTGGCTGGAATGGAGCCAGTAGGGCACTTATGAAGGCTGCTGGATACCCATGGGATGTGTAGGGTGAAATCCCTGTAGAGAAGGGGATGGGTTATGGGTTTCCACAATGTTATCACTTTGCCTGCTAGGCTGAGCCAGAGGACCATGAGTGTTGGGAGAATCAGGCCTCCCTTTTCCTTTGAAGTCAGGGAGGTGACTGCTGGAGTTACAGGTCCTGTTCCCATCTCCTTCTGCAGCTCCCTGGCCTTCAGGATACAGTTATTCTTGCAAAGGAAGGAGAGGCACTGCTGTAAGGTGACCCAGGCTCATACGGAACCCATCAGAGACAAGATGGACCAGAGACCCAGATAGGAGAGGAGACAAATCCACTACCTCGACTCTTCTAGTAGCATATGCCTAGCAGATGCCCAGCAAAGCCGGCTCCCTCTCCCAGGTAATATTTCAGCCTGCTGCAAACACTGAGCTTGCTGGAACATGTCAAGTTCACCTGCTGACCTCAACTTCTTGTACTAAGAGACAATGAAGAATGTATTTATTTCCTCTATGCCTTCTCAACACCTTTACAGACTGTTATTCTCCCTAGTCCTGCACAATCTCTTTTCCAGGCAGCAGTTCTACCTGACTCAGTTCCTCCTGGTGCAGAAGCTGTTCCAGTCCTTGGGTCATCTTGAATCGGTCTTTCTGAGCTGAGAGTGTACAAGTGTGCACACTGTGCAAGAATATAGTTGTACACTGCATCATGATGATGTTTGATGTCTTGCTATCATTTTCTGACAACTGATACTACTGACAACTTGCTACTTCTTTATGCAGAGCAGTGGCACCCAGCTCACAAGCTGAGCCGTGACCCAGTTTATTTCCATTGTGTTCCTCAACCCCACATTTTATTTGTCATTCCATAGCTGAGCAGTTTTGCCAGATCCTTTGTCAGCTTTAATAGTCAAGTGACCCCAAACACGTGATGCTGGCAGATTTCACCTCACTTTCTATCTCATTCATGAATAGGCTGAGCAGGTCAGGTCCTCATGCTCCCTCCTTGCAGGGCTCTGCCCCTCTGTGGAGAAACCAGCCATGTGTCCCAGCCTTTTTGCACGTTTTTAACCAGGGAGAAAACCTCCCTGCTCTTCCACTTCTGCCTGAGTTTCTTTAAGGGTCTGCAGGTTTGTTTTGAGATGGACCATGAGAAAGCTTACAGGGTGAGAACCTTTCCAAACCCATTTGCAATGTGTTCAAATAAAAATGGGTGTCTGCTTTTTCCTATTGTTGGCCTATCCTCATCTGATCATCTCATGGTCCTGCGAACTCTGCTGCTTTTGTGACTGAAAGAGTGACTGTTCATTTTTATGGCCATGGCAGATTAATCATCACACTTTTTTCCTGGTGACCTTATTGTGTATTTACATGTAACCTGCCAGAGGCTGTGTTCTCTTTTAATTCCCCAGTTGGACAAGCTCTCAACATGTGACAACTGCCCTCTGTCCTTTCTTGCCCTGCTGCTTAACCTGGATGGCCTTCCAAATGTCTTTTTCTGTGAGGGGGAACGTGCCTGTGCTGAGCCTCCAAATGGGCATCTTTAAAGAGACCCTGGTGCTGCCAGCACACGTTTCCTCTTTTTACCTCTTTTCGATTATTTTTGATGAGAATCTTCATTGCAATAACATTCCCTTTTCTCAGGCAAACAACTTACATGTGAATTTTGGTGCCACTGTTTTGGAGGATATAGCGAAGTGTTATAGCTCCTTCAGTGGGCTCAAGGACCAAGTGCTCTGTGCAAAATCCACTCTGGTGCCAGAAACCTCACCTCAGCATGATACAGGGAAATGGTCTGTAAACGCAACTTTTGTTTGAAAAAGCTGCTGGGCCCATGTTAGGAAAGGAGCCTGGAGATCCCCTTCAAGCTGTAAATTAGCAGCAGTGTTGTCCTCATCACCTCCTGCCTTTCCTCCTCCATCAGGAGAGTTCTCTTGCTTTCCTTTCTGAACCCACTGCCCTGAAGGTTGGCTTATCCTGCACAGCAGACACCCCTGCCTGCCTTGCAATGCGTGCTCTGTTGGAAGACGGGTGATGTATCCAGCTGGATCCATGAGATCCCTTTCCATGGTCATTTTGAGACAAATGTCTCTCCAGCTGGCAAAAACAGCTAGTGATCTGGGGAGGAAATGTATGTTGGGACTTCTTTTACTTTTCTTGCTACCAGACTTTGCTTGTACAGCAAATCAGATGTCTTCATCAGTAACTTTGCAGTTCACAGTGCTTGAGACTGTTTGCCTGCTCTGGGCAGTCCCCCATGACCAGCCATGCTGGGCCAGGAGTCCTCTACCAACACTGCTGTGCTCTTTTGTGCTGGCAGCAGACCCAGAGCACAAAGGGAAGATGTTTTCACAGCAAGCTGCACCATGGCTGGTGGGATTTACCAGATTACTCTGTAGGCCAGTGTTAGTGTGGTTACAGCGGTGTTTCCTACATGCTGTTGGTTCTCATGGCTCCTTTAGAAACTAGACTGAGTGTAGTGAGCAAGGGTGGGGTGGGAGTCTTCCAAGGACTACGTCTATCTCTGCTGCAGCTCCTTTTAGGGTGCACATCCAGGTTTGTGTTTCCTTGTGCCCTGGCAGGCAGAGACATTGAGTACCCATATCAGTCAGAGGGAGAAAGGCCAGCAGGAAGAGCTCCAAGCCCAGCAACTCACCAGCTGCCTCCATCCCATTTCAGAGCTGAGCCGAGGCTGATCTGGGGAGCCTTTTGCACTGGGATCAGCCAGATGAGCAGGGGTCATACAGTATTAATTAAACATCTGGAGAATCTGGCAGGAAGCCCACTTCATCCCTGGTGCTCAAGGATGCTTTCAAGGAGTCCTTCCCCTCCTGTCTCTCCTCTCAGAGCTTCTTCTTTCCAGCATTCCACCATTTGCACACTCTGGAGAGACCCTTACTCTTGGTCCAGATGGGGAAACAGCTCTTCCAAACTCTGGGGGCCCAGGAGTATCCTTCAATCATGAGATACACTGTGGGCAACACAAGGTGGTAGGGAAGGCAAGGTGAAGCAGGAAAAGCAGTCATTGCCCCTTTTGTGGGTCCTTGCTGCATTGTCCAGAGCTGCATTTTGGAGTGTCCCAGAGGTAAGTTGCTTCTGTGTGGCTAAATGCAGTGTTTGTAGTGATTTTTTCCCCTGGTGCAGGGCACAGCACATGTGGCTGGGTGAAATATCTCTGTGGTTTCCCTTCTAGCACCTTCCAGGCTCTAGACAGTTATTCCTATACTCCTCTGCATTGCCAGCCCTGTGTCCCCAGGCTGCACCCAAACCCTGACCAAGCAGCTCTGCATGGGGCAGGGTGTTCAGATGCCTTGTCCTTCCCTGTAACTGCAGTTACCTGCATCCCATTGTTCAGTGAGGTCCTCACTGCCTGCACTGACTGCTTGGTTGCTGCTTGTAGCCTGGAGCCCCTTAGCTGTGCCACCAGCCCTTAGAGGTTGGGTTTGCAGCCAGAATCCTCCATCCCCCAAAAAGGACATTGTCAACATCCCCTAATCCTGTGATGAAGCTGAGAGGGCAAAAGGGCCATAGTATGAATGCAGCAAGCTCCTCTCTGTACTGCTAACATTAACAAAAATGGGTTAGACCATCTCCTCAGTACTACACTTGCAACTCTGAGGGTACAGAAGTGTGACAAGCACTAAAAAACTGCATCTGCTGTCTGAGTTCCTCCGAAAGTTTAAATGATATTGGTAGACTATGGGAAACAGTTTGCAATTAGTACATGGAAGGCACAGTGATGTAATTAGACACCAGCTAACAGGAGGAATGTGACGACCATGTTCCCTGCTTATCCATGTTTGGCTAATTTGCCTTGTTAAGCAGTTATGAATTACACGGGAGGCGCAACGAGCTGGAACTTGCTAACAAGGGTGCAATGATGTGTGGCTTGCACTGGTGACATTTATTGCTCCCAGGGTGACTGCCCCCATACGACATAGTTATTGTGTCTCCTAGCTGCTCCCTTACCCAGCTTCTGAGGTGGCCCTGTCAGGGCTGTCTGCTGGCCTTGACCCTATGGGGAGGGAAGGCAGGAAGACTGGCTTGGTGATGGCCCCTGGACTTTGGTGTCCTGAACAACCATGCCTAGCTTGATTAGATCACTCTTCTGTCTTCTTCTCTCTTTGACCAGGAGCAGTCACAATGCAGGGCAAATGCTAGGGAACATGGCTCTCAGCATATCAGAGATGAGGAGGTTTAGGAAGATTTGCCTGGGACAGGCCAGGTACAAGAGCCTTTGCTGTCCAAGAATCAGACTAATGCGGGATAAGCAAGTACACCAAGTGGGTAGTGTTAAGGGGAGGCTGGATAGCACCAAGCTGGGGATAAAGGAGGGCGGAGAGGAAGCAATACTTGTGTGAAAGCGCACAGAGAGCCTGCAGGAGGGGGCTTCTGGGAGTAAGGGAAGCTGTGAGCTCCTTCACGGTTCTGAGAGCCTCTTTGAGGTGCCATTTCTGTCCTAGGGAGAGAGAATGGCCAAGAAATGTCAAGAATGCCCTTGAAAACATGGGATGTTTTGGGATTTTGCCTGGCCATTACAGCCTCTATGTCAGGAGAGGGGAAGTCTTGATCTGGGCAGGTGCCCATCTCTGCAGCTGTTGTTTTGCTACCCTCACATCTGGGCACAGCAAGGAACTAAGGAGGAGAGAGAAGAAGGCAATGCTCAGTCAGTGTCTGCCTGGGCTTTGAGACAGATGTGCCCGTGGAGGCAGCCGTGTGTCTCGGTCAGCACTGTGCCAGACCAAGCCAACTGTCCTGCTGGAAGGTGGAGATTATTAACTGGAGCTCAGCGTGATGGTACTTTTGGAAGATGCTGCCTGAGATATTTCAAGGGCACACAGTTAAGCAACCTGTTAAATGCTTTTGCAAATCTAACAAGATAACCAGCCCCCTGGGAAGCTGAACAAACAGTCGTATTTCCACGCAGAGGAGGTGAGCAACCTCTGCAAACACCAGCCCGTTTGCTAGGAGGCTTGGGGGCAGTGTGGGAAGAAGCCCCAGGTGACACAAAATGGGAACGGAAACTCTCGTAAAGCAGCTTGTCTTCAGCGATTTGTCTCTTTTCTCCCTGGCTCAAAAGAGAAGCTGCAGAGACAGCATGAAAATGAAATACAACCAGGAGGAATACCCCATTTCAGCTCTCCTGCATTTCTTACTGCTCCCTCTGGTCCCTGCTGCTAGCCTGCAGAAGTCCAAGGCAAAGCATTATCGAGCTGCTGGATCTGATCAATTTTTTTCATACCCCCAAATGGCCGTGGTGACTGGAGTGATGCTTTGAACAAGAGAGGACGTTGTTAGCCAGTTGACAGGACTGGTTCTCGTGAGACCTGTGCAACGCCTGGCCCAGACTGCTGAATGACTGGGTAACAAGGCCAGCTCTCTTTTGCCATGTGGGAAGCGATGCAGATACTCAGAGCAAGGATGGAGACTGAGATTAGATCAGCCTTCATAACACACTCAGGTAACAGTCATGTCCCCAACACTGTCTGTGGAGAGGAGCTCTCTGTTGCCCTATTGCTGTGATTCCACCTGATGGGATTTGGTGGGCTCCAGATACAATCCTGGGATTAAACCATGTTGGGAAATGGATCTTCTCATCCCTGGATTGATTGTCTGGTTTAGGATCCCCATGGACTTTGATTGGCTTTTTAGCTGTTCACCTGCTGGCAAGTCCCGGGGGTACTACCAACCTCCCTGGGGGGAAGAGAGAAGCAACTCATGGATATAAAGAAGAGTCTGAGCCCACCAGGTCCCGTAACAAATTAGTGAGCAAGCACGGACTCAGAGACATCTTAATGGTTGTTGAATTGTCCTTATGCTGCAGGTGTACAGTACAGGAACATGGTGATCAGCCCCTGACAGTTCTGTCACACAGTGGTGAAATGGGGAAGGCAACACCCCAAAGCCTTTAGGGACATCCCTCTCCTGAAAGTCCTGGACCGTAGATGGCCATCACACTGTCTGAGGGAGCTTGGATGAGGATGCAAGCCTATGCTAGGGTCCAGGAGGTGAAGATGAAGAGGTTGTTGCTCTACACTGTCCCCTGTTAGAGGCTGCTGTCTTGCAGTGCTGCTAGGGAAGAGCGTTGAGAGGGGAATCAGTCCTAGTTTTCACGGTATGCCCTGCCACCTCCTCAAGCTGCTCAGCTCAACCCAGTGGGCTCCATGCTGTGCAGCTTAGGAAGCGAGAGCACAAGCCCTTCCCTGGCTGCGCTGCAGGCAGGAAGCACGAGGGCTCCCGAACCTTTGGGATGGGGAAGAAACATCGTGAGCTTTTGCAGCTGTTTGCAAAGTACAAGTCCATCCACGGTTTTCGGGCTCTCTGACATGTTCAACAAGCCAGCTGAGCCGTGGTCTTCAGCCCCCTCCCTCTTTGTGGGGCCGCAGCTGTGTCTCTTTGGCTTTTGGATGGAGGGTGCTGCCCAGTGGTTTGTGTGCAGCTGGGACATCCAAATGGGGTGTGCATCTGCTCCCAAGCCAACGCCTCCCAAGCCTGGCACAGAGATGGCCCCACTGCTGGCTTTGGTGACAGCAGGCTGAGCTGTGACTGGAGCTGGCTGGGAAGAACATGTATTTGCTGTCCAGCTGGCCCCGACAAAGGCAGGAGCAGAGACCTGGCTGTGGTACCTGTTTCCACCTCCCCAGTGCCCTTGGCAATGGAAAGCAAGGCCAGGCCAGCAAGTCAATCAGGATGACAGATTAATGGAGATGGGGTGAGATGGGCAAGGAGTCTGTTGGTGAGGCTGGACCAAGCATGCAGGAGTTGGACCACGATGAAACCCATCAAAGGCCAGTGGCAGCTTGTACATCCTCCTCCCTGTTCCTTGGGAGCGGAGAGGGACCTCGGCTCCACATTTCTGTGGTTTCTTTGCTCGTTATAGAAAAAACGAAGGGTGAAGACAGGTCAATGAATCATTACTGTTTGGTTTGGCTGGGCCACTGCACTGTGTTTAGGAATGGCTGATTCTTTTTCTTCTTGTGAGTTGTTCTCTCTTCCCCTGCTCCTTCGGGTTTTGGGGTTGTTTTGTGTTTTTTTCCCCGCGATTATCCTGAATTATTGCAAGATGGTGAAACACAAGAGCTCCTCCTTTCCTTGGGTTGGCTTCCCTTGCAACAGATGTCAAATAAAAGAGTCTGGCTTTTGGATAACTCATCCCAAAAGGGAGTTGGTGCATCCTGGATCTTTCACCCGTCCCATGCTGAGACATTGCAGGGACCCACTGACGCAGCCTTCAGGCTCATGACAGCACTTTCCAGGGAGAAAAACAAAGTGAAAAGGAACAGGATTCCTCTATCTATTTCTTAATTATGTATTTTTTCGGGTTCTTGCTGGAACATCTGTTCTGCATTTGTACAAGACATTAATATCTCTAGATTTGTTCATTCCTTCACTGCTGGGATGTCAGGGTTGCATGGTGGGAGGGTGCGCACACCGCCATGCACATGCACTTGGGCAGCACCTCTAGAGGTGTGGACATGACAGAGGGTATATCAGCAGGATGACTTCTGCCCTCTCACGCACGGCAGGTTGCATGGGGAGTCAGGGATGCTCCCTTCCCATCCCACTGCTACACTTCAGGGATGGCTGTGCCATGTGCTTTTGGCATGCACAGGCTCAATGCCCAGTTTCTAGCATGTGTCAGGTGTACATGACCCAGGGCTGTGCTGGTGAAGGTGTTTGCAGACCCATCTCCTTTCTGCTGTTAGATGCTGAGGCTGGGAGGGGAGGCAGCACTCCTGCATTTGCAGTGATGAGGGTCCTGGAAAGACAGGGGGCAATTTTCTTATTTGAATTGGTGCTGGGTTATAATTTTTCCTAATTCCTCACCTGTCATGACACAGGAGCTAGAGATGAGAGCTCCCTCTTACATATCACTGCCTGATTACACGGTGTCAGAAGAGGCTTCCAAAAATTATTCCATGTAGGTGGCACAGTCTGGAAGGGGACTTGGCAGAAAGCCACATACAGGGGCTACAGTCTTTGCAGCTTGCCCAGCAATGAGTGATGCTGAGGAGACCAAGAGGTGGAGATCCTGTTTCTCTGGGTAGCCCACCTCTCCCAGGAGGTGAAAATCAATTTTAGGCAGATCTTCCCTAGAAATTAGAGAGCAGCTATCACCCTGATGACATTGCCCCTTGCCAAGACATGTTTCTACCCCTTCTGTCCTCCCAAGCTGGACAGGGATGGTTACAGAACAGATTAGCATCCCGATGGAGGTCAGTCTGGGGAGTTGTTAACCACCTGCAACTATGCAACAGGATTGTCCCAGGGATTGCAGCAGGTAACTGGGGGGATAATCAGTGAGCAGACTGCTTGTGATATAATCAAATCAGGGAGAGGCTGCTGTGAGAATTGGAGGTGACATTGCAAAGTAGGGGGGTTGTTTGCAAAATGAGGCAGGCACTCCCTGAAGGAAGGCAAGCGGCCAAAGAGTAACAGTGAGTCTGGCTAAAAAAGCCCAGCTCAAAGGCATGTGTTGTGGATATGGTTCAAGGCTTTTTTTTCTACCCTGGTAAACATTTCATAGGCTCTTTAGGATAAGTAAGTGTCTTTAATGACAAAGTGTCCTGCAGGGGCAGTGAGGGGGGGACAGATTCTTTTAAAGACCATGACAATGCCAGCTGTAGGAAGCAGTGGCACAGCAGCACAAACTGAGAGAGGGTTGTCGTGTACTGCCCTCCTTCCAAACACAATCCCACCCCATTTCATTCTCTACTGCCAGTGCTCTTATGACTGCATGGTGAGCCAATTACTGGCGGCGATCTGGCTGAAAAAACATATTTTGGGGTGTGTGGTGTGTGCCAGGTTCATTTCAGCCAAAGCAGCTCCATGAACAGACTCACTGTGCCATGGTATGCATAGTGGTGCCAAAGCAGGGGGACATGAAGGATGTGGGGCTGAGCTGCTGCTCACGGAATAGCTACAGCACTTGGCTGGGCAGCAAAGTCAAACCTGAGACCTTCTGCTCCCTTGAGTCACTTCATGAGCTCCCCTAGGGTCTCAGCTTTCTAGCAGAGCTGTTATCTGCAGCAGCACAAGTATTAGAGGGGCTGAACTGCTAAACCCATACTATTACACTTTCCCCACAAGAAGAGCTTGTTTCAAGCGTCTGTGCTCTTGTGGGCTTGAATTCACCCCGCTCCATCCCTTGTGCATGGGTTTCCTGAACCAAGCTTGAAGCAAAGGCTGTCTGCAGAAACCTTGGTGTGGGCTGCTTGCTCGTGTCCACAGAGAACTGAGGCACACTCAGCAGAGGTCTCTGGTTCATGTGCTGGCCATGTCCATCCCAGATAGAGTCAAAGGCAGCTGCAGGAGAGAAGCTGACATAGGAAGAGGTGGTCCAGATAGCAGTGAGTGACAGATATCAGTGCCTACCTGGTGGCTTGAAGTGGGGGTGTGGCTTTGGCATGGTTTTGAACAACAGTTGTCCAACCCCTGTCCCAAAGCACGCATGGCCCTTTTCTTGCCCTTGTGAAGTCTGTGTGCTGCTGTAGCCCTTCATCCTTATGACCTGTTACTGACTATGGTGTAGGGATGGGCGGGTTGCCAGAATTACAGCTGCCCTCTGGCTCGTCCCTTGCATGTGCTGTAACATCTCTGCTGAAGTGCTGCTGGTCATCTCATGTGGCTTATCAGCACTTGTTGTGCTTTGACATGGGAAACGTGGGGCTGTGCTTGAGCCGACTGAAACTGACAAGGAGATTTAGCTGGTTTTGAAGCTGGCAGAAAGGGGTATTTAATGATACCTGATCCACACTGGCCATGGAGGCCCCCCTCCATGTTCTCAAGGACCAGAGAGAGACAGATGATGGATGTGGTAGGAGAACATGAATAGATAACGCAACAGATCAGGAATAAATTAGCAATGGGCATTGCCTCACTCAGATCCCCCTAGTCCAATTCTCCTGCAGTGCAAATGTTTTCCCTGTCTGCATCTCTGGATTCGCTGTTTAATTTAGTTTCAAATGTCCCAGGCTTTCCTTGGGAGAAACTTCTCCACAGTCTCATAAATCTTCTTGTCAGGAAGTTTTTTTCTTGTTACAGACTTGAAAATTTCCCTTTCTTAATTTCATGCTGCTTATCCTCCCTTCTCTGTGTCGAGCCATCCCCTGGATAGGTGCTGGAGTGCGACAGGAGCAATGCTTTCAGCAGCAGCAGCTCTCTGTCATTCTGCTCTCTTAAGGGGTTATTTCTCACTCAGTGATAGCTCCCTTCCTCCTGCCTGGTCCTAACTGCTCCAAGGCAATGCAGTGAGAGCCCCAGCCTGTGCTGGTGATGCTGGGAGGCACACAGGATGAACCTGTTGGCAGGGCAGAAGGGCTGGAGAGGCTGGAGAGCCTCTGGTCCCAGGATCAACTCTCCTTAGCCTGCCCTGCTTCTAGCCTCTTCCTAAAATTCCCCTTACTACTCACCTCTGGCAGTCAGGAATGATCCTTCACTCCCCACTTTTCTGGTGTTAAGTCTGAATTTTCTTTGCTGCAGTTTCAGTCCCTCCCTGTTTCTCTTTGCCCAGTATGGCCATGCAGAAGTGCCATGGAGGCCTTGACCTTTGATGCAGCTTTGCCCATGTAGAAAGCCTGCTATGTTCCTATCTACACCAGGTGACCAGAAAGTCCTAGAGTCTGAAAGTCCTTTGGGCTCTCCTGGGGAAGGGCTGCAGGCTACTGTATTTTCTGCCCACATACTGCAAACAGATGAGCCCAGAGAAGCACCTCGCAGGTTAATCTTGAGGCTCTAGATGTGGCCAGGTTGGGCTGCAGATGTTGATGCCAGAGTGTGTTTATTCATTTCACAGTTTTGCTTATTTATCAGATCCTGTGATCATTAAATTGTGCATTACCATTTGGCATGTAGCAGGTTTTAATTCCTATGGCTGGTTTATACCCTCTGCAGGTATTAGCCTAAATGCATTTCCTGACAAGTGATGGATGCTCCGAAAAGCCGTGGCAACATATTTATTGATCAGAGCTCTCCATAACCCCAGCTCACTAATGCAAGCTCTCGCAGCGCCAGGAACTATTGTCTCCTCAGACTGTTTCATTTACTCAGATGTGAGGGTTTGGACTTCCCTTCCTTGCAGGATGGAGTAAATCTTAAGCGGTGTCAGCTCTGACAACAGCTCCAGCTCACTAAATAGGGTAAACCTGGCCTGTGCCTGGCAATGGGACCTCTGAGGAATATTTAGGGATAGAGAAGCTCTTCAAGGACTTTCCAGAGAACAGGGGTGAAATGAGACACAGACCTCCCAGGCATATTCAGGATTGGAGGGTACCTCTGCAATTGCCTCTCTTGCAGATACGTCTGACCTGTCTCTGTACTCAGTCCTACAGCAGTAGGGAGCACAGCATCTGGGCACTGCTGCAGTTTCCCCGTAGCACAGATGGAGTTTGCTAGTGAAGTGCAAGCACAAGACTCCCTACAGGGTCTGCAGTGCAGAGACACTTTTGGAATGGGAATACTGCAGGGAATGGGATACACGTGCTTGGAAAAATCTAGTAGGAAAAGTTCCGCTTAGAAAGTTGTTGGGGTTTTTGTTTGGTTTTTTTTTATTATTATTATTTATTTATTTATTTATTTCCTGGGGAAAAGCTTCTGATAACCCTTCAAAAGATGGAAGAGCATGGAGGTACCCTGAGTTACCCCTTATTTCATGGAGATGTACATGGACTCTGATGGGCTCAGAAAGCTAAGGGCTACCATAGCAAGGAGGGATAAACAGTAGTTAACCATGTGGACAAACTGGTCAGGAAACACATTCAGCCCAAAGGTGAGTTGTGGAGGCTTCAAAGAGTGACACATCACCTGGGTGGTGGTAGCAGAGCTGCTGTGTGCTCCTTGCCTGCTCACTCACATGACAAAAGGCGTTGTTGAAACCCTTTCCCTCTCAGCAGTTGCAAAACACTGTTGTGTTTGCTCTGAATGAACCTAACTTCTTCAGAGACAAAGATCAGAAGCCTTGAGAATTTCCACATGCTTCTGGGAGAGAGTAGGTGAGACAAACGCAGGGCATCCTGCCCCATCCAGGGTCCTACTAGAGCTGGGGTTTCATGGGATGTCATGACCTTGCAAGCAGGTCATGTGGAGGTGACACCACTGTCCTCACTGATCTGCAAACATCCTCTCCCATCTGAAATCTGGGAATTGTTTCACCCCTGGAGTAAGGCAGGCAGCTTCTCAGCTTCTCCACATTGCAGGATCCTGTGGATTAGGGCATGTTACTTGGGACTTACTGCTAATCAGCACTACTGATGTCCTCCCTTCGCTCTGTACTGTGCTCCAGTGACAGTGGCTTTGCAGGGGCACAGCTGTGGGATACTGGGGGATGGAGCAGACGTGGTGAAGCTACCAGGCCAGTGTCTGAGAGGGAAGAGGTGAGTGGTCACAAAGAGCTGGTGGGAGGGTGGTGTAGGATCCTATCGGCTCTCCACTTACGGGAAACTCCAGTTGATTTAAACCCGCTGGCAAAACTATTGCTGTCTGTTGGAAAAGCAGCTCTCTGGTTGAGCCTGAAAGGAGTGACAGCCCACATGTTGCAAACATTTCCGGAAACCAGCTCCTCGCCCCTTCTCCTGTGGTTTGCATGGCTTGAACGCCCGTGGTAAGGATAGACAAGCCTGTCAGGAGAGAGAACTCCAGTCTCAGTGTGATTCTGGAACGCTCCACCAGGCTGCCCAGCTACTATTCCTATGGCCAGTACTGGCTGCAGGTCTGCCAGACCTCACCACCTGGACGTGGGTTATTTGGTGTGTGACCCCAGGGCAGGATGCTAGCTCATGTCCTCTGACCTCTCATTTGTACTGCCCCTGGTATGGGGCTGGAAACTGGAAATGAAACCCTGGCGTCCTGAGGCCAGAGGGCAGAAAGCCATGCCCTTGCCCAAAGACAAACTAGCCACCAATACCTTGCTCATGTCAATGCTTATCAGCTGCCCAGCATGAGCACTTTTTGGGTATGAATTGGTGACCAAGGTGGCAAATCCACCACCTACCAAACTCTGTGGAAGAGTTCCCTGCCAATCCTATCCAATCCTCCACAAACACCAGAGGCATCAGGGGGTGCCTGTTGATGTGCCCACCGCTTGGAGAGAGATACCCTCTGGTTTGCCTGTGCAAGCATCTCTTGCTCTCCTCGGCCAAAGGTCCCTGTGCCTGTTAGTAGACACCCACTAGGTGTAAAAGCCCTCAGTTGTCCCCACTACTTGATCGTAGATGTTAATGAAAGGTGTCTTCGGGGGGCTGCAGCAGGGTAGAGAGCTGAAGCCAGGGCCCCTTGGTGAGGGCATCTGGTACAGATGAGTGCAAAAGACCTTCAGGAAGAGCAGGGTCAACCCTCCTGCCATCTCATAGACTGGCAAATTCCTCAGCAACAGAGTAAGATGAGGACTTTGAGTAATGCGGGACAGCACAGACGAAAGGATTCTTTCCACCTTCACCTTCGCCTCCTGGAGGCTGGTGAAGAGAAATAGTTATTTTATAGAAAGAAACTGTGTCTTACATTAATAGAGAGAGATTACAGCTTAATGTGAGAAGAAGAAAGAAGCTAAATGAGGTTCTGATGCAGTGAGGGAGGATCTTTATTGTTTTAATAATGAATAGTGTTGTACCTGTCTTTTGGTAACTTTATTCCACTAATGTAAATCTGGTTTTAGTGATCCCATCATTTCAGACTTAACTCTTGTTTAGAGATGGACTGGCAGAGCCATCTGCCAGACTGGAGAAACTCTTCCCTCCCTCTTCTCACACCACATACTGGGAAATGCCCTGCTCTCCCAGGTACTGCTGCCAGATACCTGTGTCCAGCACAGAAACCCCCTTGCATGTCTGGGGTAGAAGCATCTCACAGGGACCATGATGGGGAGGAAAAGTTTCTGGCATCCAGTGGGAGAGAATAAACTGGGCAGGGTAAATTCCTGGTGGGAATGGAAATGCAATCAAAGAGGAAAGCTTTTGATAATGCTGTCAATGTATGCAGTTGGAGATGCCATCCCTTTCATACAGGCTCTCCAAACAGTTGCAAAAACACTCTTATCACAGGAAAAAAAAAAACCCCACCACAACCAAACACATAATATATGTTGGGTTTCTGTGATCACCAAAACAGGATGGAAGCTGCCAGTTTTCCTCCTGCATCCCATTAGTGCCCGTGTCCTTTTGCTGCTTCCGAGAGGCTGGAGTCAAACTTTGGGAGCTGCTCTCCATCCGGCTGGGCTGCACAGCCCTGAAATGAGCTTTAATTAACAGAAAGTGGCAACCGTTCTGCTCAGCACAGCAATCTCAGACTTCAATTGCTGATTGAGGCAAGAGCCATTTCTCACCAGGTAGAGGAAATAAGGCTTGCATCAGAACATAAAAGATTGTTTTAATTAAACCCAGTATTTCTAAGCCCGCTGCTGGCTTCAGCCAAACGAAAGAGGCAGCTGGAGTCAGTCAGAAAATTCCCAGAAAAAAAGGCACTTTTTTTACTTTGTAGGCTAGAAATGGAGCACAATAGAGATGAAATAAGGCTTTTCTTTTGTTCAAAGTTGTATTTTCCTCTTGTCCATGTGGACTGGAGGCATCAGGTTGGGCATCACAAAAGTAGCTCCAGGGGCTGTGTTTGCCCGCAGGACTGACTGCAGTCTGGGGTGGCCCGATGATACCAACCTCCACCACCGCCCATCACTCTGTCTTGTCTGTTCACCATGGTCCTTCTCTCCCTTCTCTCCCAGCTCACCCCTAGGACCACAGTGGCCTTTGCAGGAAGACTGGTATCCAGATGAATTTCTATCTTGATGTTGTAGAAATCTTTCAGTGCTCTACACCCAACTCAAGCTTTCTTTGCTCAGCAGCTGCATCTTGAGCCTGTGTTTCTCCCCAGCAGCAGCCAAGTCCATTTTTTGGGTAGCTTCAGCTAATTTAGTCCTGTAGTTCAGGAACAAAAGCAAGTGGCCAGCAAGTCCCAAGCTCATCAAACCCAGTGAGAAGGTTGTGGAACTGACCCCAACCTTGTCCCTTGGATGCATTTTCTAAATCTGTCATGATTTTGAACTCCTCAGCTGGAGGAGTTCTTAAGCTAAAGTTCTTAAGCTAAAACCTGCATGTACACCCAGACCAGATGCAGCTTACAGTGATTGCTGAGCACCTTCTCCAGAGCTGCAGCAACCAGCTCCATGGGCAGAAGCAGCAACCCAGGCAAAAGCACATTTTTAAGTGCATGTCATCTCTGGGTTTTTTCTGCTTGATGAGGTAGAAATTAGAGCTCCCAGAAAGCATGGCTGGCCCAGGAATCAAGCTGGATTTAGGCTTAGGCTTCAGAAAACTGTCAGGCAAGGGACCATCAGAGCCAAATAAACTCAGACAAACCCAGAGTGGTAGCATGAACATCCTAGATGGGGACCCATGTGGTGGACCTTACATACATACATGTCTTTCTGTAGCCACAGGCCATCTCACACCCATGCACTCAAGCAGGGTGAAAAACATCTCTAGATGGGTTTGCTCATGTGAAGTTCTGTGCCAAGTGCAGCTCCTTTTCCCCAAATGTCTTGCTGGTTTGTTTTGACCAGCCAAGGAGCTGGTTCTTCATGAGCCCCGTGCTGGCCATGCCTGCACATGGCCTACTGATGTGACCAGGGCACCAGACCAGAGTGCATCTGGGAAAACAGGCTCCTTCTGAGCTCTTTGGAGGTGCTTAGGGGCTGCAGCACCTCCCAGACTATGACTATGAGCCAGAGGAAAGGCTGAGCCATGGTGGTGAGAGTGTGGGATGTTCAGCTGCACCATCAGGCCATAGCATCCAAAATGGAAATTTTCCAGCTTCTTTTTTCTTTTTTTTGTACAGCTCATTGATATTAAATCCTCACTTTCTTGCCTAAAATAAACACAATAAAAATATGTCTGCATCCACAGACAGAAATACACTTACACGCCACATATCTGGAGTTTTAAACGTCGTGTCTGCCCAGAATGCTGCTTCAGCAAAACCAAAACTATTTGCAGAACAGAGTCAGTCACAAAAAAACCCCCCAACTTTCCCAGCTCAGACATTTTTGGGGGCAAAAGCAACAATAGCTATTAAAGTGAAATGGTCTGCCAAGGTATTTTCAAACCAGAGAGCTGCAGATGAATCCACATGGGCCCATCTCAACACTGGAATAAATTTAGACAAACAAACAAATAAACTGAGACTAACATGAGACTATTTGAAATGATCAAATCTATCTGCATCTGTTGCCTTCCACCCTGGAACTGCCAGCTTGTAAGAAGATAAAAGGTGCCATATTATCTTCATGCAAGATGGAAAATAGCCTTGAAATCTCAAATATTTCCATGGATCAGAATTTTTAAATATTTCTTATTTATTTACATTATCTCACATGCTTCTGAAATATCTCCTGACACAAGGGGTGATGTAAAATAACTTTGCCTGATTGAGCAACAGAACCAAGATGTTTCTGTGGTGCATCAATGAGGTTTGTCAGCTGTCTGGGTCCCGTCAGTAGCTGCAGACAGTTGATTTAAACTACATATGCAAATCTCAATTAACTAGCAATTAGGAATGGCAGCTTGTCACGCTGCAAAACCTGGCAATGAAAGATGTAGACTCTGGCCACATACTTTCAGATTGTTAGTTCTTAAGCAGGACATCATTAAACCCTTTGTAATAGGGATCCACCACTAAGCTGTGGGCTTTGGAAACATCCAGATCAATTTCAAGGAGCAGAAGATTGATAGTAATGTGTTGGAGAGGAGAGGGTCTGGCTCAGACTGCCCTGCATGGGGAAGGGGAATGTAGGGTTGTGGGCTGTTATTTCTTCTGACAGGTCAGGTCTGCGTTTGTGTCTCTCCAGCTAGATGTCCTCTAGAGTGGCCTGGGGACACCAAGCAGACATCCCAGCTTGCAGAGGCTGGGGTCTGACTCTCTGGAGGTCTCATTAACTCACATCAGAGCCCACTTCCCATCTGTACCACTGCTGGGACTAGCTCAATCCATGCCAACAGAGGGATTTTGCTGAAGCCACTTTGGATAACCCTGTCTGGAGCCCATGGGTGTTCATTTGGATGTGTGCACCAGGACAAGGCATTGGGTAGTTGAGTCAGGGATGTGGATGTGAAAGAGATTGGTGGCTACCAACAAGGTAGGACACATTTCCCATTGCAGCCTCTTTGCCCCACACAAGGAAACACTCCCCTGCACTGCTACAGGCACTGCCCACACTCAGCTGTTTTGCAGCTGGGACTGGTTTCATGTCTCCACCATTTCCAACATCCCAGTATGTGTAGGAGGCACTGGGCTGAGGAGATGGGACAGCATGACAGACAGGGCCTGGACACCCCTGGGAAAGCCACATCTGCTGTAAGCCCCCTCCAAGAGTTTTTCTCTCTAACTTTGTGATGCACACCCCGTGTCCTGCTTCTGTTACTAGCCAGCCTGGCTGGATACATATCTTTTTTTTCCCCGACACAGCTTGAAAAATCACAGTTAAAAACAATTATTCTGGGGACTGATACACAATTCTTAGTGCATGTCCCAGCAGAGATGCAGACTTCTGGTGCATTAAAGCCCATCGACCATAGCCTTGGTTCCTCCTGTGAACCCCACAAGCTGTCCATGCACCCCCCAGCAGGAAAACATGATGAAAAATACTGCGATACGTTTCCCAGTGAAATGTTCAAAGTGTCGTACAGGAGTGAGACCACAGCTTTGAGCTAAATGGCAAGAATGGCTGTCTATGTTCACACGTGCTTAAAGCCTTTACCATCAAAATGGGTCTAGAAGCAATGGTGAGAGACAAACAGGGAATATTAGAGACCCCACAGGAATATTATTGTGTTGCTGTAATTTTAATGTCCTTAGATAGGAGATAACCCTTCTCCACAGATAAAAACAGGAACCCAACATGAAAAATGGAGCCATTATCCAACTAGACACAGTTTCCTCAGCACTGGGAAGCTCTGAGTGGAGGTAAATGCACACTGGATTGAAATTTCGGTCTGCTCCAACTTCCTCCTGGGGCCAGAGTTCTATGGACAGAAAGAAAAAGATTTACTTCTTTCAGAAGAAGCTTAAAGCTCTTTACATATCACTAGGTGCCTGGTGCAGCATGCTGACCAGGTCTATGCATTTCATCTCATTTAATCTCATTTCGTTAGAGCTTTAATCACGTTAATGACAGTCCTAACATTTCAGGATGGCTCTGGATCAGCAGCTGAACTCTGAGCGTTTTACTGCAAAGGGGAGGATGCCAGAAGTTAGACACCACTCTCAGGTGTCCTGGCATTCCCTCTGCTCTGCACCAGCATGTTAGGAACATCTCCTGCAGAGGTGGAGAGGTTGCACCCGCTGAAAATCATCCTCTCAGCTCCCTCCTGCCACATTTTTTGCTCCAGCTCTGCTCATCGAGCAGGACCTTACAGAGGGCTTCTTTGGGGGTTTATGCCTTAAGAAGACTTGCAAAAATAAAGATAGCTTAATCTGGAGCAGTAGGAGGTGGAGGGGAGATGAGAAAGGTCTCCAGATACATAAAAGGGAGGACTGGAATAAGCAGAGCACACCTCCACTAGGCACAGACAAAACCAATCACAGGCACTCAGCAGGGAAGGTTTAAGTAAGACATTAGGGGACACTTTCCAATGATACAGGCAGTGTAGCACAGGAATCAGTTGCTGGGAGGAGGCAGGAGCTCTCATCAGCCGTTTTAAAGAAGCAGTTAGCCCCATACCCAGCCAGGCAGTGCTGGGCTTATCTTGGGGCAGGAGTGTGGGGTTGCTGGCTGCTTCTGATCTCTCCCAGCATGATGACCTCCACAGAACAACACATGCCCCAAATGCACAGCGGAGAGGAGACAGCCCCGTTAACCCTGCCTTGCTACCTGCTGCTCAGAGCTGGCAGGGAGCAGGTGATGTTGTGGCTGCAGTGGCATGCTACACGTCCTGCTAATCACACTGAAATAATCAAGCCCAAGGAATCAAATACATTAATTGCTAATTACAGGCATTGACGAACCTGCAGGCACTCTATGTCCCCATCACCAGGCTCAGCTCAAAGTCAGGGAGCCTGGCACTGTGAAGGGGATATGACATCTCTACATGTGATGTGCCATCCTCCCCACCTTATCACTAACCCCCCTCTTCTTCCTCACTTGAGGGCACTCAAAGCCTCCTGGACACATGCACAATGCACTAGTTGAAAGCTGAACCAATATTGCTGAAATAGCCCCCCCCCTTGTCTCTGTGCAGGACCTTAGGCAACTTTCTTGATACTTCTTTGTAGGGAGAACAGTGCTTGTCCAGAGTCCAGAACAAAGGGGCAGGGGGGATGCTGAGAGACTGAACTGCAGTGCTTTGACCTGACACAGCGTCATGTGTCCATGCGGTGTAAATGCGTGAAACGCCTGAATCCTCCTGGCATCTATCTTCTGCCAGCCCATTTCAGCTCTGCTCATCTCCTCCCAGGAATCAGCACTGCAGATGTGGAGAAATCACAAAATGACAGGGCAGGCTTTAGCACAACTGGAAGCTCTGATGAGATGTGATGTAATACTGGAAATCAGACCTCTGAGCTGCACCAAATACCTAATGAAATGTAAAGAGCCCCCCATAAGAAGAAGCAAATCTTTGTTATTTTTTCCCCTATGGTCTCAGCTCCAGATCAGCCCCAGAGCAGATATCCATTTCAAACCTGAGCTTTCTCTCAGCAGAAGAGGGGCTGATCTGGCACAACAAACTGGGCACACAGAACTAGGAATATGAAGTCGCACATCAAAACAGCCCTTGTGGCTGGGTGTCTCATCACTGCAACCAGGCACCCAATTCCTGGGTGGCCAGTGACCCCAGCTCACAGCTCACAATCACCACATAGTCCCGATTTCAACTAACATGCCTCAAAACAATTATTTAATTGTCTGATATTCATCTCTTTATGAATTGCTAATTACTATGATCTTATTTGCATTTGCACTAAATAGAAGCCCAGACAGCAACATGCTTATTCTGCCATACTAGTTGCCAGGCCTTTTATTGAGCTGTGGCTGCATATCTCATTTTCCAAGTGAATGTTATTCCTTGCATTAACTTGGCTTTACAGATAAGGCTTTGAGCATGGAATAAATTAACTCATTAGCCTCAAATAATCTAGGGCCAAAACAGGCTGCATTTTATGGCCTGTTTTCCAGCTCATACTGTCCTGGCAGCAACTGCAATCAAGAGGGTAGGCTATTTTCTCAGTGACTGCCCTGTGGATCTCCCCACACATGCACCAGCTTTAGCCCCCATGGGCTCTGTGAAGTTTAGACTGAAAGTTGCCTTCACATTTCTCCAGCAAAATCTTTCTGATTGAAAACCAAAACATTTTCACCAGAAAAGAAACAACTGGAAGTAAAGCACTACGGTTCATGTCAGGCAAAAGGGGGCTGCCTGCAGTGTGGTCATGAGTTGTAAGGAGGAACTTCCGAGCACCAACAGCCCCTGTTTGTGTGCGAGATGTGAGGTCAGACCCATCACCTCTGATGCATTTTACCCCCTCCTGCAGGTCACATAACCCAAAGTGCCAGGGGAGCTCTCCTGCCTGAGGCCATTTCCCAAGGCCTTTTTATGTTTTTTACCAGTGAAGCCCCACAGACTTCCACAGCATTTCTCCTCTTTTACATTCAGCTCCAAAGCAAGCTGTTTGCTTGCAGGCTGGCAAGGGCAGGAACTCAGCCCATGGCCAGCCTGCTAGCAGCCTGACCCCCAGCCAGGACTCCATACCAATTGCTCTGCACAGGCTTTTATGGCTCTTTCAGCTGCACTCAGCTTTGATTGTGCCTGATCAAAATGCACAGGGCCAGCTTTGATAATCACTGATGATCAGGAGCTTTTAGGAGGCAAGTGACGGGGCCAGTGCTAGCTTGATGGATTGGGTCATTAGAAGCAGCTGTTTCCCTTCTTGACTTGCTTTTTAAAGGGAAGTTGTGCTGTCTGTCTCCTCCTTGCTCCTCTGGGAAGCTGTGTGAGGGTGTTTTAGGGGTCCCTGGCTAAAAGCATAAGGGTATTGGTTGGTATGAAGAGGGAAGTCAGCACAGTCCTGCTGTGTCCTAGCTGGCATGCACAGCAGTGGATTTGAATAGTAATTTCTGCATAAATCAGCTGCTGGTCCTGCTTGTACTTGCACAGCTCTCCTGGCTGCAAGCAGAACATCTTTATCATCATAGCCCCCTATGGTGAAGACAGAGGTGCAGGCAGGGAGAAGAGGTGCAGAGGGATTAGAGTCAGTTTCCAATGCAGTGCTCAGTCTCCTGAGCTCTGTGTGCTTAGCTGGGTGGGTGAGAGGCACGAAGGGCTCCTCTGTAGTGGCCAAACTGTGAGCATCATCTGGGGATCTGGGAGTGTGGGGCTGCCTGTCTTGCTGCATGGCAACCTTGGTGGGATGCCATGCCAGATCACCTTCCTTCCTCAGGGAAGAGCTGTGGTTTTCCAGACAACACTTCAGCTCCTCCAGGAAATAGAAGTGACTGTAATTACCACCCATCAATGCAAAAGTGTGTAAACACAATGGTTGTAAATACCCCTTTGCCCTGGAGGAACCAAGCTGCTGCCAGCAATTAGTGCATTTGTTATAAACCCTGGAATGTGTTTCTAGTCCACCTCAGTGCTACCTTTCCCTAGCCTCCTTAGGCTCTCCAAGCTGTGACTTGGGAAGCCCACATGCACCCAAAGAGCGATACAGCACTGGCATTACTGCCAGCACGACTGTTCTCAGCCTTGCAGGGTCTCTTCAGCAGAGCCAGCAGCACCCATGGCTAAGAGTTTTGTCTTGTGCCAGGACCTGCTGGGGAAGGATGAAAGCAGACTGTGTATCTCCAGCATCAGTGGCATCTCCGGAGCATGTTCCCACTCTACAGACAGAGCAAGGGACCTGCTGCCGCTGAATCTGGGAAATGATGGTGCAAACCAGATTCCAGACCCTGTCGGGCTGCAAAACCCTAAGGAAAAGCCAGGCAAGGAAAAGTGAAGCTGTATTTAGAGGAACCCATCAGAAATTGGATGCTATGACAGCTCACTCTGCCTCTAGAGATTTGGCAGGTCCTGGCTAGAGGCACGCTGAACTTTTTATACAGGCACAGTTGGTATTTCTGCTCGGGTAGGGCCAAACGCATCCTTGGAGCTGTTTATCCTTAGATGTCCCACTGGTCTCTGGGGAGAGGTACGCAGATGAGGTTAATTGTGGGTGAGAAGTACCAGCCTCCCTGAGGACATCTTGTTCACCTGGTCCTGCTCTGCTGAGGCACCATCAGCTTAGGAATTAATTACAAATGTGAGTTTGGAAAAAAAAAAAAGTAATTCATTTTGTTTAATAAGAAAAAAAATAAGGGGGGGGGGGGGCAGAGGAGGAGGGAGAGAAAATTTGCCAGAGCCATACATTAAAAACAAATTATGCTCAGCAGGCAGGTGAGCCAAGGCCTGCCAGGCAATTGGGAAGGCAGTGTGCAGGCGGTAATTGAAAAAAGTGAGACACGAGCGAGCTGCTTATGTGCTGGCATAATAACTCCCAGCACACGCGTGCAGTCACCCAAGTTAACAACTGGCAGCAGTGGCCAGAGCAGGGATGGGAGCTGTGTTCTGGCGTGCCTGCCACCCCCCGACCACTGGGCTGGGATTGGGGCAGCATCTCAGTGGTGATTCCTCATGGTGCTCCTCTCCCAGCCCTGACAAACCTTAGATTGCCCCCAGGGTTTGTTGGATGTCTGTGAGTTAGTGCCAGGGCTCTCTTTATAGCCCAAATGATGGGTTATTGCAGGCTGTGAGTGTTAAACACCTGCTGCAGGAGGGATGCTGTTCTCCCTTTGCAATCAGCTGCTTCTCTTTCTGACTCCTGCCTTGGGGAAAGCCCTGACATCTCATCTTGCTCTGCTCCTTCTGACAGCCCTGCTGGCTTCAGCCTCAGGCAATACCCAGGAGAAAGCCACCAAGCTGTCCCCAGCCACCTGGGAGTTGAGAGAAGCCTTGGCCAAGGCTTTCCCTAAGGCAGCCAATCCCAGGTAGCAGCTGAACTGGATGTGTGCAAGTGTGCAGCTCCCTTCCTGGGCTCTCATGGCTGGGAGGCACTCTTTACATGTGAGATCACGAAGTGTGAGGAGGACGTTCCTCATGCCCCGAGGTCCCTCTCTGCAAAGGCAGCAGACTGTCTGCAAGGAGGACAAGGTTCTTGCTGTGGAGTTCAGACAGTGCTGGCTCCTATGATCGCCTGTTCTTGGTGGGGTGTGGGGGCTGAGGATGTAGGGGAGCCTTTTGGTCTCTTTTCTTTCTCTCTTTGATCCTCTCTTCACCTCCTATCTCCAGGCAGCTTTGAGAAACAAGGATGGGGTGGGCATGGAGTGGGGTCTAGAAGTGTTTTTCATCTTACTGCTTCAGTTGGGTCATGTCTACACATTGGCAATCAGCACACTGTCAAGCTCTGAGTTTGCACTAGTGAGTATCTGCAGAACATCTGCTGCACAAGGAGTGCAGCAGCTCCTCCACTTAAGGGTTAGTCTGGCCCAATTTTCACCCTAGCCCCTCTTGCCAGGATTCTTGCCCAGAGAGGTTACATTTTAAAAAATTCACTGCTAATAATCCCTTCTCTAACCCCATTTCTACCTTCTCCCATTGCCCCCTCCCTAAGCTCTCCTATTACTATTTCACAGTTCCTTTATGTTTTGGGCTCTGTTGTTTTGATTGCTTCACATCCAGTGGGTCAACCAAGATCAGGATTCATGTGTGAGTGATGCTGTATTTCGAAAGATCACCCCTGCCTTGGGAGCCTACAGCTAGCCTGACAAGCTGTACTTTATCCTGGGGTGGGGGAGAACACAGACCCAGAGAGACAGAGGTGATGACTTGCCCCATGTCACAGAGAGGACCCTCCATGAGGAGCAGTCCCAACCCAGGTATGACCATGGCCCCACATAAGGCATGTGGAGTGCTAAAAACAAGACAAACTAAGCGCAGCTGGCATAAAATCCATGCAGTACATTGAACTGTAATGATTCTGACAATAAAGCAACCCAATAAATATTATGAAATGAAAACAGCCCTCCGGGAGCGTTTGCTATCGATTGCTGAGAGCTGGCATTTGTGCAGCAGATTACATGCGAGACAGGTTCGCTCTGCCTTTTCTTCTTTCCCTTTTAAATGCGGAATGAAAAGAGCTCTCTGGAGTGCATGGTGGAGGGAGACCCCCCTCCTCTTGCACTTGGGCACTGTCAGAAAGGGAGAAAAAGAGGCGAGCGAGCTGAGAAAGGCTGTGCAGCAAGTGGGAGAGGAGTGTGAGGATGCAACTCTTGTCCTTGCAAGCAGTGACAGATCTCCCAGTGTCCCTCAGGCCCAGCTTGAAGAATTAGGAATCCCTCTCTAGCCCCAAAATATTGACAGCCGTGTGGCTGGTGCATGATGTGTGTCTAAGGGTTGCTGGCTGGTGTGTGGGGCTATGCAATGGGATCCAGGGTGGGTTTGTTCATGCTGAAAGGAACTTGACATGGTAGGAGGAGGATACTTGCCATTGGCATCTTGCAAAGTTACAGCCCTAGCCTTCCTGCCTCCCCACCCCTTACTCAGGCACAGTTGACTGTAAATCCTCCTTGACCGACCTGGCACACAGCCTGGCTCTCAGCTGGACCCCATTGTGTTGGTGCTGTGAAGATGGGAGGGCTGATGTGCTCCAGGTCATTACTTGACACTGCTCGGTGGAAAGCATCACCCAGTTTCCCTGGTCTTTGCCTGCTGTGGCTCTGGTCGTGGTGTCCACACTTGACCACCACAAATCTCTGGACAGATTATCTGATGCTGTGTGGGCAGAGGATGTGAGCTGGGGACAGTGTAGCATAGGAGGATCCCAGCTTCTGATCCCTGTCCAGTGCAGATCATGTGCCTGGGCATCCTGGGCAGCAAAGCCAGGCTCTGGCATCCCTCATGAACAACCCCATGCTCCAGATCATGCACTCCCCTTGGTTTCTCTGGCTCCTGCCTGCTGCTTCTTGAATCCTCTCCACCTGTCTAATTAACCCTGTTCCCAGTGAGAGCCTTTCTACTGCCATTAATTACAGGAACACCAGCCCGTGAGGTAAGTGTGATGGAAACCACCTACCTGTGTTTTCTAACAAGGATGGCCAAACTCACAGGATGTGAGAGGGAACAAGGGGGTTCTGGTAAGTTTGAGACATGAATCAGGTGGGCAAGGTGTCTCTTCTGGTATGAGTAGAGTCCATTGGATGAAGCTGGGCAGAGACCGGTTTTGAAATAAAAAAGCAGTCCTTCCAGCAACAAGTAATGGATGTTCAGTATCCTTGTCAGGGATGTTAAATGCTTACATGAACTGCAGGGAAGACTGCACAAATTTACAGAAAAGAGAGGTTCTTTAGTTACGTCTTGCTTGGGAAGCCCCAGAGATGAGCAGCTGCTGTCTCTCCAGCAAACACTCAGACACTGGCAAAAGGGGAACGGTGTCAGCAAACCTCAGTGCTGAGCTGGGCTGAGCTGGTCTTCCAGACCTCAAACCCTCCGTACTGCTCCTTGGCTGGACCCTCTTCCTCTCTGCCTTCGGCTATCACCATTTCAGCAAAACCTTCTCTTCTGCAGGCTTGAGGCAGGTCACCAAACTCTGAGAGTCATTGCTCGGGCATTGCTGTCATGTTTTCCATGAATAGCTCTGTATTAAAAGAAATACATTTAAAAGCTGCTGCAACATAGCAAGAGATGTCCTACAGTGTGTGTTATCTCATCAAGCGCACCCAGGCTGAGCTTGGCTCTTTCACCAGCCTCATTTTTCCAGGCGGCAGCTGATTGCGATTTACAAAATGACATCTTC